>CM077519.1:36951708-37270168 GCA_039654895.1 Mongoloraphidia duomilia
TATCAATGTATTATTAAATATAATTTCCAAGTAATTAAGAATTTTAGAATTATTTAAAGCAGGGGTGTCAAACTCATTTTAGTATTACCTACTCAGGAACTGCTAAACCAATTTTGATGAAACTTTTACCAAATTATTTAGGATTGTATTGGGGAAGGACAGTCGACTAGTCGCATCGTTTGGTTTTATTCGAACGATCCAGAACAAAATATTATACATTGTTGCTGTACCTAATGCAGCGGAGCGCCGTCTTGCTGAAAGAAAATTCATTAAAAGAAAAAGGATTAATTTTCTTTCAGGGAGACGGCGCTCTGCCGCATTACGGCAACCGTGTCCGTGAAATCTTAAACATTGCCGATTGCATGGCCATCAAGGAGCCCAAACATGACCCCACTAGATTTTTTTGTGGGGACATGTGAAAAACATTGTTTAGTCAGAGAAAATCCATGACATGAACCATCTACTAGAAGGGATTGTGGCGGTAGTAGCTTCTGTTACACCCGAAATGCTGGCAAATACGTGGGAACTGCTGGATTACCGTTTGGACGTGTGCACTGTGCAAGGCAACAAATGGTGCACATATCGAAATGTATTAAGCATAAAAAACTTGAGAATTTACTCTTTCAGAGTATAATATTATAATCGTGTAATTAATATTTTAAATATAATACTATTTAAATAACAGTTGAAACCGGAAAGTTATTTTATAAACAGCCTCGAACAACTGTTGACATTTGAACATAATATTATTGCCATCTGTAGCGAAATTTATTTGAGAATTAAATTATTTTTCTGGCCACGATTGATAATGAAGATTTTACAACTAATTGCAATGAGGCAAAAATAGATGGCGGCACTGCTTTTCGTAACGCAAACTTTTCGTACATGCATACGTACCTGCGTAGTGCCAAAACACAATATGTAGAAAAAGACAGAGATTGACTGTAACTCATTGTTGTATTTAATCATTGATTAACATATTATATGGGAAGATAGTGATTCCATGTACTGAAAAATATACTATAGCTGCCCGCTTACGTTTCATTCCCCTGGCCCACAAACTCAATGTTGACTTGTGCTTCCACCTATATTATTGTTGAACTAACAGCTCAGATATTGTCAATGCTACCTCTAACTGATCCTAAATAATGATATAAGATATTTACATCACTGCCGCAGCTGACATTATTTTAATGTTTTGAAATTTGTTGAGACTGTATAAAAATTATATAAAGTGAACTTAGTGTAGTTACATAATTTATCTGTAAACACTATCTGATTTTATATTTCTTTGTCTCTGAATAAAAATTGTTCAAACACTCGTAAAATATATTTTGATGTATTCATAGGCTAAGAGCTGATAACACTTTTTTCATGTGTTTTTATAAGACTTGGAACTTTTTTAAAAGATGAATTTTATATATCTCTACAAGGGGTATATAGTCTGTCATTCCAAACGCGGGGCAAAACCACCCCATATTTTTTTGTTCACTCTTGCGAAAAAAGACTTATGTGTGTTTATCATTAGTAAAGTCTAGAAAAAGTTTTGCCCCGCGTTTGGAATGACAGACTATTTACCCCTTGTAGAGATATTTAAAAGTTATCTTTTAAAAAAAGTTCCAAGTCTTCTAAAAACACATAAAAAAGTGTTATCCGCTCTTAGTCTATCATAGCAACTTATACTAATTAGTTAACAAAAGCAAGCAGTTTAAGAGAATTAGATAATCAAATTCATTAAGATTGTAAAATTTGTTGTTAAATAAAAGAATTTAAAATAAATCTTTCACAATTTTTCCAATCGTTAGGGGCCTACACACGATCAGTTTAACTTCGCAGTTTATCTGTGCAGTCAAACTGCACAGTTGTGTGAACTGTACGGTGTGTGGGCTATTTCAGTTTTCTCCTCAATTGTTCTCAGTTTGAAGAGCTTACCCAAAAGACTACACATGACTGTGACAACTGTTCAATTAACTGAGCTGACTTCGCAGTTTATCGGTGCAAAGTAGAGTCAAATGCGCAGGCCAAAAGCCTGCGTTAAAATTTGTCGGAACTATGCAGTTATCTCAGTTTATCGCTCAGACATGACGCCACAAGGGTTAAACTGCGCAGTTAAACTGATCGTGTGTAGGCCCCTTTAATGAATTTGATTATCTAATTTTCTTATGTATGAATATTTTTAGTTTGACATAATAATGATTAACATTATTAAGTTTAAAATTAAATAAAATATCAGAATGGTCCAAAAGTCTTGCCCTAATGTTAAATCCAATTAAATTCAATATAATGTCTATAGAAAGCCGGAATCAGTTGGCTAAAGTGCTGTAACGCTGTCTGGTCATCAAACTAATTCTGTAGACTACTGCAAAAATTTAGAATTATACATAGACAAATACTTAGTGGAATCGCTCATTTTATCATCTTTTAATTATTGTGATATTGTGTACGGACCATGTATAAACCAGTCAACATCGCAGCTTATCCAAAAATTTTAAAATATATGCTTCAGATATATTGTATACAACATAAATTTACATATCGCATACTTCGTAGACAACTTGATCACAACCGGGCAGCCAGATTATCTAAATTGCAATTTAAAATATTTATCAGATTATCATAATAATAATAAAAATACGATGTCACAGGATACAACATTGTCAATAAACTTGCATGAAACAATTTTTTATAAAAAATCTTTTACTTATGGTTCTGCCTCTATATACTTATAATAATATTCCTCGTGAATATAAACATCTCAAAAAAGAGGCGTTTCGAAAGAACGTTAGGGGTTGTCTATTAATAGTCACCGCGAAATATTATGCAATATGAACCAATGACGCAAGATTGTCTTAAATAAAATTAAGATGCTAGTCACCAGATGGCCTAACGATTGTCAACACAACTCACTTCTGTAAACTCTACAATTATTCTGTACTCAAAGATTAAATAATAAAACTTAGGATGCTAGTCAACAGATGGCCAATAGTGCGACGTCTAGCTGCCTCTATTAAAAGTGGCCTCATTTACGCTCATAAGGATCAAAATCTTCTAGTAATATGTTAAACAATGATTTAATTATATTCTTATCGTTGTTAAATCTCCGATAAAGCTAGTTTTAACTGACGCAGTCGTTTATTAATCTTTATATAATTTGTATGAATATTGTATAACACCCCATGGAAACTTGTCGAATAAGCACACTGTATAGTGTATAGTATATACATGAGCGCAGAGTGAACACATAAAATACTATAAAAGTGTAAATTTAAAGGCGTGAGTTTAAAATAATTAGAGTGAATCGATAATGGAGGCCGCGTGTGTCGGCAGTCGATTGTCCCTTATCAGCGTCGGCCAGTTATCTCCAACGTCCTAACAGACACGGCCACGCTTCAAACAGTGGTGGCGGACGTAGGGGTGACATTTTCCGATTGTCTATATTCTTTTTTGCAACACCTGCATCAAAAGTTCAATTTAAGAGTTCTGTGTACCGTTTCTTAGGTGATTCTTTATGGAAGCTTCTGCTGTAGTGCCTTAAGTAAAATTTTAAACACTCCATGCTATAAAGTAATACTGTTTTGTTTTATTATAAAACACGCGTGTGTAAAGTAGTAGTTTATAAATATTGATAAAATGTGTTTTATTTGTTTAAAATTGAATTTTTGAAGCATTTGTTGCAAAAAATATTGTATGTAACGCAGCGCCGGCCCTAGCAAACTTGGCGCCCTAGGCGAAACATTTTGATGACGCCCCTTTAAATAACAATTTTCGCAACAAAATAAAATAAAGCGCCGCGTCACATATTATATACCATAATAGACCCGAGAGCTAGTGACAATTTTTTGGTGTTATTTATTCAAGGCCTTATTTTTGTGAAGATGTTGATGGAGGCATATTAAAGTGCCCTGAGTAAGGGATTTTGCTAGATAGCGGTATGGGAGGGATGGAGACCGCCCCCAACATGTAACAAAAAAAATGATCACAATTATTATTGCTTCAAGGCAGAAATTGTTTGTATAGCTTGCCGGTGACCCAATAATGCCATAATAATATTTGCAGATCGACTGGTCAGTATTAAAGGGGTGGCAGATTACCCTAAACGTGTCATGTACTCGACGAAATTTATATTATTAGGTCAAAGTTCAAATTTTAATATGTTGTTACGGCCACTGTTTTAAGCATATATTTCAATTTGCAGAACAAAATGTCGGTATTAACCCCCTTGCAGAACGATATAAACACCTAGGTGAGCTAGTTTCCCTCTAAGAGATGGGGTTAATACTGACATTTTGTTCTGCAAATTGAAATATATGCTTAAAACAGTCGCCGTAATAGTTCATATTAAAATTTGAACCTTGAACTAATAATATAAATTTCGTCGGGTACATAACACGTTTAGGATGATCTGCCACCCATTTAATACTGACCAATCGATCTGCAAATATTATAATGGCATTATTGGGTCACCGACAAGCTATACATACAATTTCAGCCTTGAAGCAATAATAATAAATTGTGATCATTTTTTTTGTTACATGTTGAGGCCGGTCTGCACTCCTCTTATACCGCTATCTAGCAAAGTCCCTTAAGCGGCCCCTAGACGATCAATATATTGCACAATATATTGCACAATAATTGATATTGTACAATAATATTGAACGTCTGTAGATCACATTGAAAGATTGCGCAATATATTGAGTCAATCAAAAAGAGTTTGATTTTTATTGTGCAATCTAGTAAATATTGCTTCGTCTGTGAGCAATATTGTGCAATACTGCTTCAGTTCTGTGTTAACAGTGTTGAAATTTTTTGAATTTCAGGCGTAACCCTTCTCAAGAGTTCATCAAATTGTACTATCTAGTCGCAACATGTTTTGAAAATCACTTGGTTCACTAAATCTTAATTCACTTTACAGATTTTCATGAGTGTATTTATTTCTTTCTTTAAACCATTCCTTCATCCACTTGCGCTTCTTTTTCTCTTTCTTTTTTGAAGCTACTTATAACTAATACAATGGCCACACAACTTGATGTTTTCTTATTATTCCACATGTTGACTGCACAAGTATCAGACGTGAACTAATTTATTGAGCAATAATATTGCATCGTGTGGGTTGGCCAACTAATACTATTGCACAATATATTGTGCAATATATTGACGTAAATATTGATCGTCTAGGGGCCGCTTTACACAGGGCACTTTAATATGCCTCCCTCAACATCTTCACAAAAATAAGGCCTTGAATAAATAACACCAAAAAACTATCACTAGCTCTCGGTTAAAAGTCATGTGTTCAATTCGGTTTTAATTATTAATTTGTAACAAATTGTTCCGTATGGAGGTAAATCATCTTTAGTCAAACTTACGTTTTTCTGCAGAATAAGATTTACTTTCAGCACTTCCCCTAAAATTTGTATCAATATTAAGTATTTGTAAATTGTATATTATTTAATATCATTGCGGAGAGACTTTTCTATCTCTCTGTATAACTGTCAACTCTGAATTTTATTGAATTCGAAATTGAAGTCTTAAATGGTTAATGAATTAATGACATTAAGCTTCAATTTTTTATCCAGTGCAGGGTAGAATTCTTCCCGTATATCCTTTATTTATAATTTGTCAACCAATACCCACTTTTATCGACCGACACTGAGATCATGTTATGTTGTTTTCAGCTGTTTTGTATGAACTGCACTAAAATATACATAACGTTCGAAAATTGAAGGATTGGAGAGGACAGTTGCCTATGCATTATAAAATATGTTTAAATAATGGACGATGAAATAACAGTAACAGTTGTTTTAAAACTGTTGGTGGAAAATAACCGGTTATAAAAATAATAGTTCTCAGAATTATAATGTTCAGTGATAACAATTCTTTACGAATGGGTTCTTAATAAAGCAGTTGTTAACATGACTTATCTAGCTTTTCGTTCAATTTTGACAATGGACAGGAGAAAGCAATGATTGAAAATGATTAAATACCTTTTTTTGCTCCTCTCGAAGACCTTTGGGATGTATTGTTACAACAAAAGACTATTATTTCATATAATATATAGTTATTTAGAAGCGGTTCTTTTTAAAGAACAGGAACAGTAACTACTGTTATTAGAAAAGAACTGTTTTTTCATTATTTAAGGGCTTTGGACAGTCGTTTCTATTTTTTCTTTTTTTTGTGAAATGAATTAAAGTGGATTTTGTGTTAACAATTTGAGATTTCTTATGGTTATTTAGCATAAAATCATGGGCAGAGTGCATAGCCAATTTTAATAGCTGTATAGTAATAATAATAGGTGTACAATATACATACACGACATAATCTCTATTGGAAATTTTCATTCATCACCCAAAAATATATATCGGTATGGAAAACCGTACGTGACTTACATGTTCCAAAATAATTTTTAATATGAAAAATTTCTGTAAAATTTCCCAGAATGTCCGTATACAGTATTTAGACATTATCGTATGGGTACCAAATATGCACAAAACGTAAGTAAGTATATTTCTAAAACCATTGAACCGATTGTAACCAAAATCAATAGACATGGAGTCCTTATACTGAATCAAACATAAAAAATCATTCAAATCGGTGAAATGTTGCGGAAGTTATTGTGAACTATAAAAACATTTTTATATTGACAGATACATACACACAGCCGCCATGCGGAAAATCACTTTTCTTTATGTTTTCAGGGTAGTAAATCAGAATCTGATTTTATATAGGACACAATTTTTCGACTCTATCAGCATAACATTTCTATTTCTCTACGGGACATGGAAGTAAAAAAAATGAAAACCCTGAATTTAGGCGACTGTTACTTGCAGCCATGAGCCTTAATTTTATTGTTTGGTACCTACATAATTTCCACCCCATCTTTAAATGTTCAATTTGTTTTTTGACGTGACAGAGACGAATGCTAATGCATACTTGTTAAAATGCTCTAAGACATTATGTAAATTTATATTAGAAATCGTGTCCATCGTGATTATAATAAAATTAAGCAAAATCGCAGGATAGTGGACAAAATACACAGGGTAACAAAATTAAGTCACCAAGACTACCATAAGGACAATTTTAAGAAAGTTGAAAATATCTTAAAAGCTAATAATTACCCTGTCAACTTTATACATCAATGCGTTAATAGGTTTATAGAGGACCAAAATCACCTAAATAACACGTTGGATACTGTGGATGAAAGAACTAAGTCTACCAAGATTTATGTTAGATTTCCATTTGTAAAGAACTTGTCTTATAAGATCAACAGATTATTTTCGAACACAAATACTAAGTTGGTGTTTTATAACTTAAATAAATTGGATAGGTTATTCACAAGACTTAAAGATAAGACGCCTATCTCACATCAATCTAATATTATTTATAAAATACCTTGTGAATGTAATAAGTGTTATGTGGGACAAACAAAACAGTTATTAAAAAATAGAATTTATCAGCACAAAATGGACTGTAGAAACATAAACTTATTAAGTGATAATAAAACGGCGTTGTCATCTCATCATTTCGACACTGGGCATAAATTTCTTTTCAATGAAGTTCAAATATTAGATAAAGAGTCAAATTGGAAGAAACGCAATATCAGTGAAATGTGTTTTATTAGAAAAAACAATTCAATCAATTATAGAATAGACACTCAAAATTTAAGTAGTCAGTACAATTATATTATGAAATTATACTAATTTTTGTATTATTATTATTATTGATTGTTAAAATTTATAGTCAACATAATTTGTTATCATGTTACCATGTTTTTGTCTTATGTACCCTATCTTATGTTAATTGCTATGGTTAGTAATTAATATTAATTTTCATAAATATTGTTATTTTTATGATTGTACTTGAAAAAGTCTAAATCTATAGACGAAACGTCGTACATTTAATTTAATAAATCAAATTATTTTGTCCACTATCCTGCGATTTTGCTTAACATTATGTAAAGTTTAAAGGGGTTTTCCATTAAATTCTATGAATTTATAATATAAGAGCTCTGTCACTGACTGCTAAATACATCTTTACGAATAACACTATAAAACACAAAATACCGATAATAAAGTAGGTCTAATAAAACATATCTTATGGAGTTTTTAAACGCAGTCGGACGACAAGGATAATAAAAAATTTATTAAAAAATCAAAAAACCCGACTGCTTAAAAATCGAACATTAAAGTTGGGAAATAAGATCAAATGATAACATGCAGTCGGAGGCATAGTAGTGAGAAATTGAACAGAAATACCTGATGTTACTACTATGCCTCCGACTGCATGTTGTTACTACTATGCCTCCGGGGCTTGAGAATAGCCGAGCGTTTAGCGATGTTGTTGTTTACATGGCGTTGCTATGGTTCCTCTATTACAAGTCCCCAGTTTCCGGGTTCTAGCCCGAGAGCTGGTAAAAGTGTCAATTGGATTTTCAATTTATTATTAAAAAAAAAAAAATAATGAATTGAAAATATGAATTGGTGTTAGGCCCAAATAACCTTAGCTGTTGGTGGTCTTTAAAACACAATTAATTACTATGCCTCCGACTGCATGTTATCATTTGATTTTGTTTCCGTCTTTTATGTTCGATTTTTACGCAGTCGGGTTTTTTGTTTTTTTAATAAATTTTTTATTTCCTTCCTTTTAGTTGAATCTATTCATCAAGCCATTTAATTTGATACCCCACACACAAGGTTTTACCGATTTTTTGCGTACTGACAAAATGGCGTCTAGCCGTCCGCCATATTGAATTTTCCGTGACGTCATATACCCTATGTCACTCTGGGGATTCAGACGAATCTAATGACACATCATTTTTCAAAATCCGTCAAGCTACAGGCTACAGAGCGTGATAAAGAAATATACATACATAGATACGTACACTCGAAAAACAATACCCTCCTTCTGGCGCAGTCGAGTAAAAAATATGGAATTTTTTGGAAAAAGTTTTGCAGCCAAATTATATTTATATAGAAATAGTTTTATTTATTTTAAACGTTTCGCCTTTTTAGGCATCTTCAGTAATTCTGGAATGATATACTTATGTATTAAATTGGAAGTTTTATTACAGTAGGTATATTGAAAATAAAGATAAATGAATGAATCAGATTCAAAATACTTACAATTTTACAAGAGGTAAAAAATATGCGTTGCTTATATTGTAAAATAAAAATGAAAAGCAGACGTTCACTATTTACACTTTCCCGACTTTATTTTTGGTCTCAAATTTAAAATAAAGGATTCGTATAGGAGTGATATTGAGAACTTTTTAAAAATATTGAAAAGCATTTTCAGTAGAGCTGACGTAAAACCATCTATTATTCAAAAATGTGTTTATTCATGTATCTTGAGGCTTACATCTTGTCAGAAAGTCTTCCAGTAAGCTCATCAAGACTGAAAGGTAATTCCGAAGTAATTAAAAATCGGATTCTTCGTTTAAATCCGCAAAAAATTCCAATATCGCTTTCTTTTTTTAAAAATATATTTCTTGTACAAAAGGTAATTAAAAATTTCATGTTTTCTCTGATACAAATCCATTTCTGGTGATAATAGAATATTTACTGTGCATAATTTCGCCGTACTATGTGCAGTGGCACCGTGCATTAAAAAAATGGTAAGTGCAGAGGGATTATTATATGTAAACATCTTTACTGTTTAATGACGTGATCTCGTGTCTCGCAGACGTCAGCGTTTCGCGTCTCGGTGTAAAAACTTACGAAAGCTCTTTAGCCCGTGATTGTTTTTTTTATACATTAAAAACTTATAGGTGTACCGGGGCTTACTCAGTCATGTGTGACGACACAAGGTATAACCTTAAAGCATATGAATAAGGTATAACAATGCGTGTATAATAATGTAGAATCAGCATTCATGGCGTTGTTGGTGTCCAAGGTAGGTACTAGGTACGTATTATATTGGTCAGCAAATAGTAGTAGGCGGTGCTGTTAATTTTATACCAACCGGTAATTAGTTCTAGTTATAGTCTGTGAACGATACCCGGTCTGTATGAAACAGAAGGTATTGATGATCAACGCCGTATCCAGGCAGGGTAGCTTATTTCCTCGTCACGAAATTAAACTTTGACTTTAAAAGTGATAGAACGCCGAAATTTAGTACGGAACTGATGAGATTTCGTACCATTTCGAAAAATTCCTAGGGTCAGCTCTGATTATACATTAGAAAATTGGTATTGTGGAAACACGAGAAAACAGAACTTGCTGTATTGCGCGTTATTTTTAACACGGAGTGTCATTTTAGTGGTAGTCTGAAGATAAGATAAAAATAAAAAATGTATTAACAAAAATGTAAATTCTATTTGCAATGTAAAACAATTTTTTTCGGTAGCGTTTCGCGTACCGGCTGCAAAGATAAACAGAAACAAAAACATACATTTAATAATACACAAAAGGAAAACAATAATTTGGGTTTTTAAATGAATTTTTTTACTTAAATGGAAAGATCACATACAAGATTTATAGCAAAAATGTTTTTATTTATTTTTTTTTACTTAATAATTAAAAAGTTATACAATCCGTAGTTAATAAGTTAAAAATTTATTAATTTTGATAGTATGTGTAATACATAACTGCACAAATACCAACAAATACACACCAATTATTTTAACATAACGACGTCACAAACATTCCTGGCGCGTTTTGAAGTCACGTAGTATTTTTTAAATTTTTATACATTTTAATTAATTTTTAGTAAATATCTATTGGTTTTAAAAAAATTTCTTTTCGTTTTTCAATATTATTTGTGTTAAATTATTAAAAAAAAATCAATATTTTTTAAATTTAAATACCCAGTTATATTTATAAACGCTAGCGGTGTAACAATGGCGATGAAAAACAAATCATATTATATTTTTCTTTAAATGTCAATTTATTTAGTTCCACTTCTGTAGTGTGTAGTGTAAAAACATATCACTGCTCACTGCACAGCTTTGCCATATTGCCACTTACAAACTGGCATAACTATAACTATATATAGTATCATTGTTTGCCGAACAGTTCGGCCGTCGCCGGACAGACAAGGTGGTTTTATTTAGCTATAAAAAATCAAATGTTTTTCAATAGAATACCTTCACTGACCTATGCCACTGAAAAAATAACTATCGGATTATTATACACACTGTCAAAATTCCGAAATGAACACATTGTTCTTCGGGAGCTACTGGACCGATTTGGATGAAACTTTTAAAATATTTGACTAATGACTATGTAGTCACATCATCTGGCTTCTGGGTTCTCCATACCTAGACCTAATAGTTTAATACGTAAATATTAGGTTTAGGTATGGAGAACCCTTAATAAAACTGTTAGTAAATATCCTAAAGAATGCAATTCCAGCAAAAAATAACCTCGTTGTATTTAAAAATCAAAAGTTATACACGTGATTGAAGTTAGGTAAAAGAAGTACATTCTTTTGAATAACCTGTATAATAAATTCATTTTTTTAGGACATGACATTGGTTTGTCCGTCTATTATTTAGTGATCCTCAAATCAGTTTGATAAAGGTTTCTGTTTTGGCTATGTCGAATTTTAGGTAAAGTTTTGCACGTGTCAAAAATTTCTAAAAAACTTGAATAACTCAAAAATTACTGAATTTTCGAGCATGGCTTCCCTTGCTATTTCGCCACGCTTAAATGGGACAGGCTGTATAATCGGAAATATTTTTAAGTTATACACCATTAAAATTTATACAACTTCTTTTCTATCTTCACCCAAAATCAATATATCGGCCGACAACGCAAGTCTTGGACACCCTGTATATTATAATTACTATTGTATAGGAAATTATATAATGTAAAAACTTCTAAGGTGGTAAATTATATATCCTTAATTCAATAGAATAGAAGTTTAAAAGCGAATCATTTAAATGGAACTAAAAACATCCGGCAAGAGGAAAAGAACTGAAAATCACGTTACAATTTGTTGTGAGGTTAAAATAAAGCCAGAAAACCTGTGGAAAGAAAATCAACGATGACATGACTACATCGTGTATCTGAAATTTTCTTAAACAAATTTTATTCATTTTACAATGCGTAACCTTTTGCTACTTACAACCCCTAAATTTGCGCGCGTAACTTCCATTTGCTTAGGGGAAAAAACATGAAAAATTGATAATATGTACTTCCAAAATTTCCCGTCGTATCTACCAAATAATGAAAAAAGAAATCTTTTATAGTTTTTTTTTAATAGTAGGTACCTATCTGTTGCATGTTAATGAAAAAAATCAAAAAAGATTTATCGTAATTACGCCATCGTTGGACATGGCGTTGCGGCGCTCGCGCGACTGTTGACCGCCTCAACTTGTCGACGCTGCCTCACCATCCGTATTCGTTCTGCTGCTGTCATAGGGCCTCATTTATTATTCTTTCGCCTTGTAACCGTTTAAAACTTACTGATCTTCTTTTTTGAAGATATTTGGACATGTTTAAAATTTTAGAGCAAATTAGTTTAAGTTCCACAATTCAGTGTATATTTTTCAATTCCTTTCATTATTGTCACTTTTAGTATTTTGTTTTATAGCACTTGTCAAGTTCTGTCAAATGACACCTCATACAACATCCTACGCGTATTCGCTATGTGCAGCTGCTTAGAAGGGAGACGCTGAACGATCGTGCGCGCTTAGCGGCGAAAACTGGCATTCTTAGGGCACGTCAGTGACGTCATATACTGATATAAAATCAAAAGTATGAAATGACAATTCGTAAATGCTGCATTATTAATTGTAATAATACATAAAAAATAGTGATGTTAGCTCTTATTGTTTCCCAAAATATAAGCATAAGTTAATTCAAAGAGAAAAATGGATTTCCATTGTGAGAAAGCACAAGTAAGTATCATAACCTTAATTGTACATTCACAATAATGTTCCAAAAAAATTAGTGTGAACGCACTATGAAAATATATATTTAATATAAAATAAATATAAGAATAATGAAATTTAATAATTTTTATAAAATTACAAGTTGAATTTTGATATTAAATTAATTAAATAAGACAAAATATTCTTTTATAATATGACAGATGTGACAGATAAAATTGTAGTATTTACTACTTATATTAGAAATAATAATAATTAAAAACTACTGTTAATATATAAAAGAACTTACATAAACTTTAACAGAATAAGGCTCAGAAGTTACTGAAGTCTGCCTAATTACTGCTGCTCGAATCAAATAGCTTTTTCCATTTTGTCTTAATTCTTCAACATCAATTCCATGATTAGCCTCAGCTAAAGCTTTACACTTTGACACAGTTTGAGGTTGAAAGTTTATAGTATGATTTATTTTTTCAAAACCCGTTTTTAATATGGCATTCATACTTTTTACTTTTATCATTAATTTTAATTCACTTTTTACTAGTTGTCCCATTTGACATAATGTATAAAAGTGGCAGTGGTCTCGCCGATTAATGCCGCTAGATGTCTCGACTTTGATGTTGCACATAGCGAATACGCGTTCTCGAACTGAACTAATTTTTCCGAGCGACGAACCATGGTAATATACCACTGCAATTTGGCGACAATGTTGTGGCGGCGTATAGCATTCTTACATCTTTGCTCTATTAAACCATGGAGTGCTTATTTAGATATGCGTTATAGTTTTAAAGTTATTATTTGTTTGGTATACTTAAATCGTAACATCGACTCTCGTATAGTTTCTCCCATATTGGATCCTCAGTGTAATGATCGATTTTGCCATTTCGCCTTGAGGTGTGACCGTTTTGAACACGCAAGTCAAATTTGAGCAAAATCGATCTGGTGGTTTGGGTTCTAGGTTCAACCGCACAGACAGAAAAAACACATACATTTTTTAAAAACTACTTGTTTGAGTGCAGCGAATTTGAATAAATGTAAATTCAGCAGCTTTTTGCACGATCGCAATACTTCGTAGATGGGATCGCACTTAAAAGTTAATATAACACATTCACAAATTAAATAATAATAATAATTATAGTAATAATATCACATGAAGAAACTATTTTCTGAAATACTATAATTTTTATCCATTTTATCAATTTTTCTAAGTTTATAAATATTTTTTTGAAAAAATCTATAGGTACTAATATTATAAAGCTGAAGAGTTGGTTTCTTTTGATTGAACGCGCTAATCTCAGGAACTACCAGTCCGATTTGAAATTTTTTTTTTGTTAGATAGCCCATTTATTGAGGAAGGCTATAGGCTATATAATATCACGATACGACCAATAGGAGCGGAGCATCAATGAAAAATGTTGCAAAAACGGGAAAAATTATTCCTTTTGAGAGCTTCCGCTGCGTAAACGGTTAAAGTTAGGAAAAAATCATGTATGACGGAATTGTTCCCCTTTAAAAGTTCTAAAAAAAAGTCCGCGACAGCATATGTCTATCTTTTAAGGTTGACTCACTATAACTTTTTTTATGGTAATCAAATTTGTTCGTAATTATAATATTCAAGCGAATCGAGTGAGTAGTGTATTTATAATATTCAGGCGAACGAGCGAAGCGAGTGAGTAGTGTATTTATAATATTCAAGCGAACGAGCGAAGCGGGTGAGTAATGTAATCGTAATATTCAAGCGAACGAGCGAAGCGAGTGAGTAGTGTAATGCACCCGGACTTTCTTAGCACCCGGGCGAAGCCGGACGGGTATCGCTATGATTTTATACATACTACAAAGGCTTATTTTTCCATTAAAATTTCAAAAATAGTAATTTGCTATAATATACAGTAATATTAAATAAATGCACAAAATAAAAATCGATAATTCATCAGTGCGTCATGACATAACTTTTTTTTTTAATAAAAAATTTAAATATTTAAATGTCGCATGATCTGCAGTTTTCATTTTAATTTGAAATTTCCTTAAGTTTAAAAATATAACATAGAAATGTAAATCCGTAATAAAAATTTTATATCGAAAACTTTTTTTAGAGCCGTAAAAATTGTAAACGTCGCTATAATAATATCTAATGCTTTCGGTGGCACATCTTTCTACACAGTTCTTAACTGATGACGTCCTAAGGTCCTCTCCCCATAGCACAGGTTTTTTTTATTGTACGTACATTTTTTCGACAAACGTACGCACATTAAATGTAGGTACCTACTAATATAGTGAATGTGCAAGCAACTGAACAAACTGTAATCAGAGCTGGGGAGAATATCTTGTATAATATCTATAATACTGTTTTGTATCTCAGATACTTTTTGTATCTTTGGTACTCTTTTTTAACCGACTTCAAAAAAAAGAGGTTTTTCAATTCGATCGTATATATTTTTTATGTGGTTATGTATGTTCGCGGATAACTTCGTCGTTTATGAACCGATTTAAAATTTTTTTTTATTTGAAAGGATATACTTTCAGATAGGTCCCATAGAAATTTCATGAAAATCGGTTCAGTAGTTCGGCTGATTTTAATAAAAAAGTAAGTAACGGCGTGTGATTCTTTAAGGTAAATATTACTTTTTGACACTAAAAAGTAAAAAATAAAAAACTTTTTAACAAAAAAAAAACCTCCTTCAAAAAGGCACTAAAAAGAGGAAAATAATGCAATTTTAAGGTCTGTGCCAATTAAAATATGAAGTCGATTAAAAAGTATAGTATAGTGATTAATATCTTCTTTTTTTTTAACCAATTTCATATTTTACCTTAAAATAGTAGACCTCAAAAATTCATTATTTTCCTCTTTTTAGTGCCTTTTTGAAGGAGGTTTTTTTTTTTTGGTAAGTAAACAATGCGTCCATACAATGCATAGGAATCCGAAAATGAAGATACTTTTCAAAAGTATCTGGTATTAAAGATACTTTTGAAGTTTAAAATTTCTAACGTAGTTCAAAAAGTGTATAGATACCAGTTACTTTTGAAGTACCTTATAGAAATGTTTAAAGAAAATCAAGATATTTAAATATATTATTATCTTAGATATTTTACTTTAGGTCAAAAACTGTAATTATTCAAATTTATAATTTTATTACTATCTGTAATAAGCTTCCACTTTAATCTAAAAAATATAAAATATAAAAAACGGTAGGGAAGTATTGGATTCAGTCCGAAATCCGAAATTTTTTTTCGGGATATTAATAGATTTTAACGTATGGACACCCTAGGAATCATTTAGAACATTTTCCGACTGATGTCTGTGTCTGTCTGTCTGTCTGTGTGTGTGTATGCGGTGAAATTTTTTTGTCCTTCAATATCTCAAAAACGGAACGACATAGGGTCATCCGGTTTGTTTTGTTGTATTTGTCAGCACTTAATCTGATTAGATTTTGAGACAAATCGGTTCAATGGTTCCTGAGATATTAAAAAAAATATTCTCATTGTCACGTATTAACATAGGTAAAAAAAATTAATTGCATTCTAGATGTTAAAATATAAATAAAATCATTTTTTTCTAAAATGTACAGATTTTAGGAAAAAATGTTTTCTTAAAAAATTGCGTGGAAATTATATTTTATTTGCCTAATCAAGGTGTCTATGATTTTAGTTCACCTTCAGTAGTAGATCAACAAATGAAAATTTTCATCCCTAGGGTTTCAATACACAGTTTCAACCCGCTAAACAGGTACCGAAAAACGAATTTTCAATAGCGGCGTTGTGAAAATTAATACTGTATAACCTTAATATAACGAGCCTCAATATAACGATTTCCTCGATTTAAGAAATGTTTCGACATCCCCTAGAACTGCCCGTAAGAGCTAATGCAAAATATACCTTTACATTACGAATACATTTGTCATAAACCTCTTTATAACGAATTTTCGATCATTGCAAAATATAAATAGAAAGTATTATTTACCTTTATTTTGTCAACTTATAACCTTTACATAACGTATCCTATCAATTATTCATACTCAATTCCACAATAATTCATGTCTCGACAGGTTCAGACAGATTAAATTTTTCGTAAGACAATCATTGTTGTTTGATGCTAAGTAATGTAAACACTGCTGTTTGTCACTGTTGTTAGTTTTAAAGTTGCAATAGCTGAGAAACCTTGTTAAAACGAATCCTAGTCCAACCTAACCTCTATATAACAAACATCATTGTAACAAATTACTTGGTATAACAAATATTTTCTAATTCCCTTCAGTTTTGTAATATCGAGGTTGCACTGTATACCCTTATACCTTTTAAATGACTGGAGACACGTTTTCCCACCATACAAACCGTTACTTCCACCATATGTGGTTTTTATGTCAATAATGTTAGATATTTTACCGTTTTCTATAAAATATTCAAATTTGATCGAATTCCTAAGAAAATTTTGGAGCATACAAGTAATTCAAGAATTACAAGGCGCGATATTCATGTAGGTATTGTGTGAAAACGGTTTTACCGAACATAGGGAAAATAACACTAAGAAGATCAATTTTGTAGTAGGCTATGGCCATAAGACCTATAGTAAATATGTATTGGATTACATAGAAAAAATAGTGCAGTGAATTTTTTAAACAATTTTCCATAGCAACGGTTGACTATTAAGCGAAACTCGGAACCTGCTAAATAAAAAAGTCATGAGGTGTCGTAAGATACCCGACAGAAGCTATGTTTCTTACGCATTGTATATAAAACCGAATTTATCAAAGATATAAACAATACAATTAAAAAGTTATTATTTGACTGCCATTTTGAAATCTGACGCCATTTTATTTTTTTGCGTCTTATTAAACTCTCATATATCAATTTTCAAAAGGATCGGATAATTTTTACAAAGAAGTATATACCTATGGCCGCCATTTTAAAATATGACGTCATTTTATTTTTTTGCTTTCTATAAAACTCGTCAATATCTATTTTCAAAAAGATCGGATAATTTTTACACAAAAAGTACATATTGCCGCCATTTTGAAATCTGACGTCATTTTATTTTTTTGTGTCCTATAAAACTCGTAAATATCAATTTTCAAAAGGATCGGATAATTTTTACAAAAAAGTATATATAATGGCCGCCATTTTGAAATCTGACGTCATTTTATTTTTTTGTGTCCTATGAAACTCTCAAATATCAATTTTCAAAAGGATCTGATAATTCTTACAAAAAAGTACATATGGCCGCCATTTTGAAATCTGGCACCATTTCATTTTTTTGTGTCCTATGAAACTCTCAAATATCAATTTTGAAAAGGATCGGATAATTTTTACAAAAAAGTACATATGGCCGCCATTTTGAAAAATCTGACATCATTTTATTTTTTTGTGTCCTATGAAACTCTCAAATATCAATTTTCAAAAGGATCGGATGATTTTTACAACAGAGTACATGTGGCCGCCATTTTGAAAAATCTGACGTCATTTTATTTTTTGGTGTCCTATGAAACTCTCAAATATCAATTTTCGAAAGGATCGGATAATTTTTACAAAACAGTTCATATGGCCGCTATTTTGAAATCTGACGCCATTTTATTTTTTTGTGTCCTATAAAACTCTCAAATATTAATTTTCAAAAGGATCGGATAATTTTTACAAAAGTGACGTTACATTACTTCGTGACGTGACGTTTCACTTTTTATTATTTAGGTCCCCATCTGAAACGTGCGTTAAGAAGCATAGCTTCAAATAAAAATAGGTAAAAAAACTTTTAAGTTAAACGGTTTTATAATAATAATGTTTTAAAAAGAAAAAAATAATATTTAATTTAGGTTCATAAGTATAAAAGCGTGGGTCGTAAACTCTGTGATAATTTATTACAGTCACGACCCACGCTTTTATACTTATGAACCTAAATTAAATTTTATTTTTTTCTGTTTAGTACATTTATAAAACCGTTTAACTTAAAAGTTTTTTAACTATTTTTATTTTTAATTTTTTAGTGTGCTTTATTTTCTTAGTCTGATTTTATAACATTTATCCAATCCACTGAAACGTTACCGGAGAAAGACCTTTTGCCTGTGAAAATTCATAATATTGTGTGCAAAATTTCAACTCAATCGGATCACGGGAAGTGGGTGAAAATTCAAAAGTACGATTAACATCCGGACGAAAGCCGGGCCGGTCAGCTAGTTACCATAAATTGTATTGTCACCGGAGCTACACATGTGTGCAAAATTTCAACTCAATCGGATCATAGGAAGTGGGTGAAAATTCAAAAGTACGATTTGCACCCGGACGAAAGCCGGGCCGGTCAGCTAGTTATCATAATATTGTATTGTCACCGGAGCTACATATGTGTGCAAAATTTCAACTCAATCGGATCACGGGAAGTGGGTGAAAATTCAAAAGTACGATTTACACTCGGACCAAAGTCGGGCCGGTCAGCTAATTACCATAATATTGTATTGTCACCGGAGCTACACATGTGTGCAAAATTTCAACTCAATCGGATCATAGGAAGTGGGTGAAAATTCAAAAGTACGATTTACACACGGACGAAAGCCGGGCCGATCAGCTAGTTACCATAATATTGTATTGTCACCGGAGCTACACATGTGTGCAAAATTTCAACTCAATCGGATCACGGGAAGTGGGTGAAAATTCAAAAGTACGATTTACACCCGGACGAAAGCCGGGCCGGTCAGCTACTTACCATAATATTGTATTGTCACCGGAGCTACACATGTGTACAAAATTTCAACTCAATCGGATCACGGGAAGTGGGTGAAAATTCAAAAGTACGATTTACACCCGGACGAAAGCCGGGGTATGAACGTCGAGAAATTTTGGTCCGATCCATAGGTCTCGCCATCCGATGGACGTCAATAATTAGTTACACGTCATTTTAACTCAGTAGGCCAGGGTTTTTAAACTTAAATTCAAACATCAGCAGTCAAAAAATTGAATAACTATATTAAAATAATGCAATATAAGACAGAGCATACGCTATCTTCCAATATCCATATTACACTGTGCAACAGACAAGGACAACCGAAACAAATTTATTAGATAAAGTCGCATTTATTTCGTTTAATAATCATATAAATCTGTATAAAAAAACTGTTTTGACACAATATTATACATGAAATCTATCTAAAATTTTCTGCTCTTTCGTTTAAGACAGGTTTCGAATCGATCTGACTTAAATTGAGCAAACTATAAGCAAAAAACACCGTTTTTTCTAATTTGCTCCCCTCTGGGGCCAAAATTCAAAAATCGGGCGACGTTAGGATCAAATAGACCCCGAGAGGAATCGAACAAAAAAAAGTTTTTGAAAATCGGTTCATCCGTTTGGGCTGTACGCGTGACACAAAATAGCGTGACAGATTCACAGATTCACAGATTCACAGACAAAGCGAGTGTATATAGGCGCTTCTAGCTTCGCTAAGATCGCGCCTAAAAAGGGTGAGCTACCTTATGTAATCAGTTCATTCAAGTTGAGTGCTGTCGTGTGGCCCCGTGCAACGTACTATTTCACCAACAGCGTAAGGCCGCACATTATTTGCTGAAATAGGCAACTGATGTATCACGAACGTGTGATTGTCGAAAATACTTAGCAAAATCAGTCGCAGGTTCGAGCTACTCAATGCCATGGATTCCGATGAGACTGCACTATTTTCACGCGCAGACGCGTGAATGAGAAACAAACGTATCGATCGCTAGATCGAGCGAAATTGAAATAGAGTCTCCGCATGCTGTTGTCAAATCGCGCGATCGAACGAGAAATTTCGAGTAGCTGAGTAATTGTTAAATCACGATGCAGTCGCGATGCAGTTACTAAATCGCGCGTTTTCGATTCAAAAAGTTCACTGGCCCTTACACAAAGAAATAAAGAGCAAAATAGTGTAATTCAGCTAGAAAAAGTAAACCGAACAAAAGTGGAATACCCCAAACAGAGTTCATCCTTAAAGAGTACCTGGTAACTGTACAGTGTGCATATAATGTGCCGCTATACATAGCGCACAGGCACTTTTGCTACCAGAAAATGGCCCCACATCAGTCAACATTAAAAATGGTCCATTTGAAGAAAGTGCACTATACATACAATATATTGCATTATTCGCGCTTGACGCTTTGCGCGTCGGAATACATACACATACATGTACTGTACATAACACATATATACATACACACACAAACACACATACAAAGAGAGAGAGTCTTTATACATATTATGCCATAGTTTTCTGTATATGCATCTTCTGTTTCACTCATACCCATCGCCGTAGATATACCCGCCGTACATACATACTACGGATGCGCAAAACCCTGCGCAAAAATCAGTTGCCTTCGTAAAATGAGTCGATCTCTTTGTAACAGATAGTACAGCTCTGCATCACATAGAATACCGCACAAGCGCTACCGTAAATGCCGCTTTACAATAGATGTGATGTTAACATATTTTATGACGTGTGTGAGAAATTGAGTCGAGAATTGAGTCGAGATTGACAATTCGAGATCTCGCGCTATAAGTTTGGATTCGAGATTGGCCATTCGAGATCTCGCCAGATTGTCTGGCGAGATCTCGATTAATCTCGATAATATCGAGATGTCGCCTATTTTTAAAAAGAACGCATTATTTTTTATCAAAAATGCTTAAAATTAATGAAAACTACTTACATGGGGTATTGCTGTTATTATTATTATTTTGAAAATAAAACAAAACAATATTTGATTTCTAAACAAAAAAATCAACGTTTATTTAAGAAAAGTATTAAATAATAATGATCTGCACAATGCACTTAGCAGCACTACGCAACAAATCAACACACACGCACACAGTGACACGTCACACAGCACACTACATGTTAATTAATTATTTTGGAAATAACTTCTTAGGAAGGATAGGGTACTTAGGGTGTTTTCGGCCAAGCGGCACCTAATATCCGCTGCTAAGAGGCCTGCGGCTGAGAAAGCTCGCTCGGTCTCCACCGTTGTACGCAAATTTCTGGTAACACTGCCGCGCAACGATCAACACGAATGATTCGCGCGCGCTCGTTCTTGAAATCTCGTTCGAGATCTCGACCATATAGGGTCAAGATCTCAATCGAGATTTCAAGAACGTGAGTGCCTGCCCACGAGATTGAATCTCGAAAAATGACTCAAGATCTCGCTAAAATCGAGATTGAGATTGCATTCCTTAAATTTGTGTTATGTTATGAAGAGAAAAGATCAAAGTATAAATAGAAATATAATAAATGGCAAAATATGTACAGCTTTTAGGAGGGAGTTGAAGAAATGAAATTAACATTATCATTAGCATTTTTTAAATAAAAAAAAATTGTGAAGATAAATAAACAGAGAGCTTTAATTTAAAGTTATCATTAATGTGTCAACTTTGAATTTATTATTAAAAATATAATAAATTAAAAAAATGAATTGGTACAAGAACCAGTTGCATTGAGAGTTGGTGGCAATAAAATGAATAAAAAAGAGTGTGTGCACTTTAGATCACATGGTAGAAGTAAAACTCTCTCACTCCTGCTCACTTACTAGTGGTGACGTGTGGTTTATTTTGAATCCCTTTCATTCAAATCTACTATGCTGCTTCTACATAAATATCAGCAGTATTAAGAGTAACGTTCGAACATTAACTCATCTGTGAATGAATCACTTGAACTGTTGTCCGCAGCAAGCGGGCTGATTCAGTCGTCGCAGGACGGCGGTAGAACAGCTGAAACATCGAGCAAGCAGGAAAGCATCAAGCAGGCCGGCGGCAGCAGGAGAATGTGCTAGCAAGCGCGGTTTGGTCCGTCGCAGGATGCCTCCTGCTAGCCAGTAAAGCTGGAGCTGCGTCAAGGACACGCGCGACCCGGATTGAGTTTTAACAAATCACCTCATTAAATTACATTTAAAAAACAAAAAAAACACTTGACTGTTTATGAACAAGTGACGTGTAGTTGCCGTGAAACCAGTGAGACGCTTCCCTACTGTCATCTGTTAAAACAAACGATATCATTAGTGAGGTTGTGTTTTGAACAACATAATAATAAGTATTCGAATAATTAATGGCTTTTAATTAAAATGGCAATGTAATTATCGCAATTTAAATCCTTTGTGAGTCGCTGCTATGTGTAGTCAGTTGTATTTTTAATATGTCTTGTGGACATTTGACAGTTCGTTTTTGTAGCCGGCTTTTGACGCAGATAGAATGACGACGTATGTGAAAATGTCATGACAGTGGCTGTGATGGGTCCATGGAAAGTAGAGAACGTTCATTGACAACAGCATGTTTAAACTATTATTGTCTCTTTCAGACGCTATGAGTTTAATATTGTTTTCTTTACATCAACTAAATCATTTAATTAATGTAAGTGACGCAATGTTATTTGTGAGGGCATGTTGGATTCCTACGAAAAACATATTGTCTCACTAATTAATTTAATTGTTTAGAGTACACAAAATGTTATCGTGACGTCACGCTTTCCTTTCAGCGTTAACATTTTGCATTTCTGAGAAATGAAATTGTAATTTTTGATATTTAGCCGGATTATTTTCAAATGGAGTATATATTTTGCTATGACGTGTAATAAAATTTTGAACAGCTTTTTTAAAGGAAAGTAAGCTTAATTTTCGTAAAAATTAGTGAAGTCTCATTTGTCAGGAAATTCTCAGGAAATTGGACTAAATTTATTTATTTCTTTAACCACAGCAATTTTCGTAAACATGTTTAATATGTTACCGTTATGTTTATAAAGGAGAAATACAAAACTAATTTAAATGTTAAAAAGTTTTCAATTTCCTAAAAAATGAAATTGTAGTTAATTTCTCTCTTATTATTGTTGAGTATGAAGTTTCAATCAATTGCAAATCATCATGGTCTAAAATTATTTCTGTCTCTAGTAAGGATTTATAAAAAAAGATTTATATAAAGAAAACATTGCCATTTCGCTGGTTATATTTTATATTTGTCGTAAACTGGAAAAGTTTCTTTTTTTCTTGGAACGATTCCCAGTTTTTTTATCGCCAAATATATATAATATTTATCATCTGATCAAGTAGGTCATGTTTCGTATTATTTCAAAATATTTTTATTGTTTTAACGAAACAATGTAATGTATATCTTAAATATAGTTTCACAAAATATTACCGAAATGTTAAAATCAAATAGTTTTATAATTTTCAGTAAAATATTTGTTGAAATGAATCCGTTGAAATAATGGTATTTGATTTGTTGTTTTGTTGACGTCAGAATCCCTTGTTAAAGGTCACAGAGGTGAATGAAAAGTTCAAATGAAGTGTTCCTTTTTTAAGTCCATGTAAGTGCGTGTCTGCTGCAATCTGATGAGAATGCTATGCTCCATGAAACTCGGTAGTATATTAAGAACGACTGAAATTCTCAGGAAAATGTGTTTTTTATAAGTTTTAAAACGACTGCATAATATACAAATACAGGGTGGTTCAGTTTTAGATAGAACACGTAAAGATAATCGTATAAACCAAAGATGGCAAACCTTTTCACATTTACGTGCCAATTTTTTTCAAAAAATGTTTAATGTGGCCATGACGTTGCCAACAAGCACCTAAAGAAATTTAGTGAACAAAACATTTTTTAAACGTAAATGAAAAGAATTATTTCGATAGTAATTGCCATCAAACTTTCGTCGACTTGTCGTGTCGATCTCATAATAAGTTATATGTTATTTGAAATTTTTTCGACAGCATCTAAAATATTTTTAATTATTTAGATTGCGTACCTCAATCAATGGTGTGCCGACAATATTCCATAGCGTGCCACCTATGGCACGCGAGCCATAGGTTCGCCATCCCTGGTATAAACTATTATCCACAAACGCTTTTCGAGATATTTTTTATTACTTCAACATCTAACCGAATATGATTGACGAATAAACTGATGCCTCTAAAAATGCTATGAATAATTTGTAATTATTGAATCTGATCAATTATCTTGAAAAACCAAACAAAATATCGCAACATGTTAAGTATATGAGAAAATCTAGCGCATGATCTAATAGTTTCAATAAAAACTTAATTAAACAGTGGTGTAACACGAAAAAAATCGAGTGGCTAAAAGTCAAGGGTGCCTACCAAATTTGAAGATCTGCATATCTCTTTTCGTTTAGTAGATATTAAGGGAAAAAATTGAACTGAGGCGCCATTTATTTCGGAAAGAAAGCGTTTGTAGGTAATAGTTTATACGTCAAACCACCATTATTTTTAGATGTTCTATAGACTTCTAAATTTTCCCGAATCAAAACCACTCTGTATAACTTTCCAGATGAACGCTAATACATTAATATTGACTTTCCTGTGAATGACACATTTTTCCAGACTTTTTATTAAAGTTTACGTAATTTCTGACATGTTTTGACCGTTTTAAAATTTATATAAATAGGTTGAGCTTTTCTACTTTGAAGTCCAATTTGCTGGTAATTTTGAGAGTAAAAACTTTTGAGGCTGTTAATATAACCAATAGAACAGTACAACTCAAAATTTCGAAGGTCGCATGATTTGATTTTGAAATAAATAGTTCATAGCTCAGATATCGTTGAGTAAATATTATATATAATATAAACGTAATTTTTGAGTAGGTAACTCATAATTTTTTTTATTTGTTTCAGAATGTTGGTGTTATCCAGAACAGATTTAGAACAAATAGACTACGTTTAATAAAAACGTTTTTAAAAATAACTGACTAACTTTCTTTAAAAATGTTGCCAAGTTAATGGAAAAGTGAAAAATATCGTAGATATTTTATAAACTATAGACCTTCTTTTAATATCTATAATTCAAGAGTTTTCCTCGTATATCTCTATAAAGCTTATCCTATTTTCTTCAGATTGGTGCATGCAATTAATATATAATTCTTTTCTTGCACGAACAAGTAATAGTTCAATAGTGTTCTTTTAAAATTAAAATTGTGTAGATGAAGAGTTCTGTTTATAAAAAAATATTTGCACAGTTTTCTTGATTAGTTAAAAGCTGATTAGCACCAACGGGCATAAAGTTAACCCCTTCTCTGCTCAAAATTTAATGAATCTTCTCTTAAACTTGTAGTGCCTGTAGTGTATTTAAAAAAAATAATAATAGTGGACCAACATGTTTAGTATTCTAGTGTTAAAAAGGAATATAATTAATTTTTGATTGAATTTTGAAACAGGTAAAAAATAGTGTATTAAACTTAACATTCTGGCTGTTGCAGTAATTGTGCCCAAAACAGTTAATTAAATGCACGCACATTTCTAACAGTTTTTTTGAACTAGACTGAGAAAATACTACAAAAGAAAATACATCGAAACAAAATATTGGTTGTGAATCAAAAAGTGAACGAAATGGAAAAAGATTGATTTAGTGAGAAATAATAGTGATTGCAATTAAAATATAATAATTAAAATATTTTGTTAAAAAAATTGTATACATTCTATTTTAGAATAAACTAAAAATGTGTTTTGGTGACGTCACTGCGTCATAACAAATGCTGTGCAAAAAAACAAAACACAGTGGAGAAGATATTCATAACGTACTAGTAGTATAAAGCAAGCAAATTTGTCATCGTCAGAAATACTGGTGATTTTCATTTTATCTATTTTCTTGAAACGCGTTCTTTTGAAATGGGTTCAAGAACATTAACAACGTACGAGTGATAAACTATATTCAGAAACTTTAAAAAATACTTAGATTAATTGACAAGTTCAGGCATAAAATTTACTAAGATAGAAATTCTGTTGACTTAAACTAAAGATATCTACCTGATTGAAAAACGGAAATAATCAATTTTGAAACGCAAGAAAATAAATTGATTTGCTTCTATCTGCATTGACCGTTTTCGTAAAAAAAAACTAAAAATTTTGATTAGATTCAAAATATTCAAGTTTCGTTGAATACAAACACTTAAAAAAACTGTTTTACTTGAACCACCTTTGGTAAATATTTGAGAAATGAAGTTTCGATGCGTAGAAATAAATGATTATTGTAAGAAAGTTTGAGAAAGAAAGTTGATTGTTTTGAAGACAAGTTTAAAAATTAAGTTCTTGGCTAAAAATGGGTTTCATAAGCCTTTAAAAGTAAACTTTATTTGATTTGAAACGTTCAAGTGAGTCTAATTACTACCTATATAATATAGAAAGACGAACAATTCAATTGGGAACGGTTCGAGTTTGTAACGGAATCGGATTGGAGTATTTCGAGACGGGGGGCTAGCGGCCCCATGTCAACTGCAAAGCGGCTAGTACAGTCGCTACGCAGTCGTCGTAGTTCGCGTGGAGACGCTAGTAGCGGAGGTAGCAGTTCTGCGGGAGGCAGCAGGCTGGTGAGTTCAGCTGGAGGCGGCTGCTCCGGCGGCGGCACGGCAACGGCTGATGATGCCGATGATTGTTGCGGTAATCACGAACTCGATGAAATAGCAATTGTGTCTAGCAACGCCGATCCCTGTCATGTCAAATATGGCAGTGGCCCTTTATCCATCAACGGACCCAGACTTGTACCAGGTCAGTCCATTTACAAAAATAAATACGATTTACACATATTATGTCTTCTAATTCTATTTTAAATTTTATGTTTAAAAGTTTTTTACATGTTACTTTAAATTGTTTGTATTTATAGCCCTTGTAAATACATGCGTTTTGAGTCAGCTGATCATGACTACAATGCCTAAAGAAACTTTGGTGTCTTATCAGCGCGGCAATACTCTATAATCTATATGGCTACTAAAATCTATAATAGAATACCAGCATTCATAAAAATAACGCATCTTTCAAAGATTTAAAAAAATCTTTGAAAAATAATTAAATATCTTATTGAAAGAAGTTTTTATAACTTGTAAGACTTTTTCATGGCTATATTGTTAATTTTATTGTCTTTTTTATTTTGTACCTCGTTTTTTACTCAATTGTGTTTCTCTGAAACTAAATAGTTTATCACAACAAAAAAAAACATAAAAAATCGAACAACAAAAATTATGCATTTGCGTTTGAACAATGCTTTTTAGGAATTATGATAATATTAGTGCAAGGGTAGGAAAACAAAATATTTATTGTCGATTAAGTAATCAGTGGTTGATTTGTAGGGTGAGGAGGCATGAATGGTCATTACCTCCTTCAACAGATAAAATCATTTTTTACACACTAATTAAAATAAAAATAAATACACTGACCAGATCTCAAACTGTGTCAGTGGTGCATTGTAAACTGCCCCATTCTCACTTAAATAGCCCGTCGTTGTCTCCTGTCGCGGTCATACATTTCGAAAGGCTAAGTATACCAATTTAGGCTGACTGAGCGGATTGCAACAGTCGGGTTGAACGTAAATTGGACAGGCGCTGCATCATTTTGCAAGTTTATTTACATTTAAATGTACGCTGGTGAAATAATTTCATTTGACTCGTCATCTTCAAGACTTGTGTAGAAACAACACAATGAGACATTTACATGTATAATATTATTGTTGGGTGTAGAATCTCCGTTTCTTTTACACCGATTATGTATTATCATCCTCTTTTTTTTGGAAAACACACTACGTTACAACTTTCCTACTGATCGACTATACGAGTGTAACCAACAACGAATCAAGTGAAAGTTATTAATCAAATTATATTTTAAATCTAAATAAACTTGTAAAATGATTTTGAGTTACAAACCGATTGACTGTGTTCAAAGAAGTAACTGTGTTGATAATCGATCCGCTCTAATTTTCTATAATGGATTAGAAACTAAACAAGTCTAGATGAAAAAGTTTCTTGAGTACATTTTTGTTTTCATCATCGAGTAAAACTTTGTACACCCAACAACTAGAAAAAATTGCATGACGTCGGTTCTAAATAACAAAAATGAAATATTACTCACTTAACTTTGATATGAACTTGCTTGCTTGTTTTTTTAACTAGAAACTTTAACTGAAACTTTGGGAAGCCAGTCCTTTCATATTATATGAGGTATTCTATATTATACTAAATAAGTATTATCAGTTTGTTATAGTTTTGGCAAAAAAAGAGAATATTGTATTATTAGTAAAGAAAAACATTTATTGACTGTTTTTATTTAGCAAAAACAGCGTATCAATTGTGTTATAATGACAACACGGTATATGTTAATAATTTGCTCTACAATGAATGAACTCTTTATTCATAAACTAAGAAAAACAAGAAAAACCGAATTTTTGGTAATTTTCTGTAATATTGTGGGAAAAAGTTTTATCACTACACGTCCAAAGTGAAATTACATGTTTGTAATACGTGCAATGTGTGATGCGTTTCATTTATTTGGTTTCGAAGACGAAATTAACAACTGCATAAAGTAACTTGCTTTCGTCCCTTGGGCAATGTTTTTTGAATCGAAAGTAAGGGAAAGTGGCGCCATCCTACGCGATGATTGTAAAATATATCTGAAAAGTGAAAATCTGCAATATCTTCATTTACTGTGTTTTCATCGCAGACTGCCAAATTATGCGTATAATGTAGTGTTGCACTTTCAATGCGCTTGAGGACAGTGTGATGTAATGGTTAGCGTAGCGGCCTTTGGATCACACTGTCGTGGGTTCGAATCCCACCTCCGCTCACGGATGTTTTGTGATCTCATTTAGTTTTAAGTGATTTGTTATTTAATGTCATTAAGACGCTAATTACCTAAGCTGTCGACGCGTCTATAATCTACAATAAAATTAATTAATTCAATGTGCTTATTACAATAAGTAGCGTGTATAATTCGGACGAAATTGGCGAATGCGACTCGTGTGATCGCCACTCCTCGCTTCGCTCGGGCGACAAACTTCATGATCATCGCAATTGTCAACTTTCCGCCATTGTAACACAATGTACAATATTTAAAACTGTTATTAACTTTTGTGTGTACTTATACAGATAAACTTTTTACGATAAAAGATTTATGACATGTAGAACTAATGGCGACAGCGCTTGCGCGTGAAAATAATGAAAAGGTCTATATATTATTGAAATTATAATACAGTACGCATTTTTATTTTATATAGATTTTGTACACAAAAATAAAATTTATATGTATTTTTTTATTTTGTTTTTTTACGTGAGAAAAATTAATTATTTTAAAAAACAAAAAAACCCGGCGGCACAAAAATTATACACTAACTAAAAGTAAGAAAACAAGTCGAAAACTTAAAACCTTAGTAGCAGCAGGTAAGGTCCTATTTTGTCTCGTTATTCTGTTTATTTTTGAAGGCTTTCCGACTTGTTAGTTTAATTTTTGTGCAGTCGGTTTTTTTTTTAATTATTCATTTTTATTTTCTTCCATATACCTAGTTATTAAAAAAATTAGGTAATTTTTGTTTGTGTCCTGACAATATGGCGTCTAGAGTCCGCCATATTGAATTTTCCGTGGCGTCATATACACAGTGTCACTCGTGAGACTAAAACGAATCTATCGACACCTCACTTATTAAAATCCATCAATAGCCGAGAGTGTAGCAATGCTGTTGTTTACGTGGCGTTGCTATGGTTCCTCTATTACAAGTTCTCAGTTCCCGGGTTCTAGCCCGAGAGCTGGCAAAAGTGTCAATTGGATTTTCAATTTATCATTAAAAAAATAATGAACTGAAAATATGAATTGATGCTAGGCCCAAATAACCTTAGCTGTTGGTGGTTTTTAAAACACAATTAGAATTTACAAAATCCATCAAGCCGTTGCTGACTTTTGTTTTTTGCGTTGTATATGGCGTCTATCGTCGGCCATATTGAATGTTTCGTTACCCTGTGACACGCGCAGTGTTAAGACGTCTAAATCGGTCGAGCAGCTTGTTTTACAAGAGAACATAGAATTGGACATCCTTTGCTTCGCTGCAGTAGTCGAGTAAAAAGAGTTGTGAAATATGTAAAATTGAAGTACTATTGAAAACACCGTCTCACGGTGACGTTATAAATCTTGTCGTTAGAGTGCTATCTATACTAGATATAATAATATGTTGCTAGGCAACTGTTGACTTTGGAGACGTATATTATTATGTCACAGTTCAAGAGATTTCTTGCTAGCATACAAATTTTTAACAATGTTTCAAAGTACTAAAACGAGGACAGTGTGGTGTAATGGTCAGCGTGCTAGGTTTTTGGAGCAAACTGTCGTGGGTTCGAATTTCACCTCTGCTCATGGATATTTTATGATGTCGTTACGACCCGCAGCTTTGATATTTATTGATACTGGCCATATACCTTATTTGGTGGAACCACCCCCTCCAAGTGATATTCTCTTGAATATATTATGCTCTATATAATAAGTGGAAATATACCTACAATTGGATATACGATATACCTGTAAAAAAGTACTAAAACTCGATACTGTTATTTTTACTTCCCACCTGTATATTATGGTAGGGAAGTAATGGATTTAGTCCGAAAAAAATATTTCGAGATTTTAACAGATCTTCACGTTTTGAGACCCTAGCAATCGTTTAAAATCATTTTCTGACTGATGTCTGTATGTGTGTGTGTGTGTGTATGTGTATGTGGTCAATTTTTCGCCTTCGATATCGTAAAAACGGAACAACATACGGCCATGCCGATTGTTCTATTGTGTTTATCAGCCTTTAACTTAGATCTGATTAGATTTTGAGTCAAATTGGTTCAGTGGATCCTGAGATATTAAAAAAAACGTTCTCAATGTCACGTATTAACATAGGTAAAAAAAAATATAAATTAATTCTAGATGTTATAATATGAAAAAAATGTAAATATTTTTTTTCTCTAAAATGTACAGTTTTCGAGAAAAAAAATATTTTACTAAAAAAAAAATAAAAATTGTACGTAAATCAAGGTAACCATGATAAACGAAAAAGAGGGCCATGCTTTTTTTCAAAGAATAAAAAAAGAGTGTTTATTTTTTGCAAATATTTACTAGGTGGGAAGTATAGGACTGGTCATCAGTCGATTTTTTTTTCATAATATATAATTAATATAACCTCACATATTATATTAGAATTTGGAATCCCATTATGGGGGTTGCCGATGACCGCTAAACTATAAAAAAAAGTGTGTGTGTCAGCTCCGACGCACGACTAGGGTCAGCTGTCGCGCAGCATACCCTATACACGTCGGCTGTATACAAGTATACACATACATGATTTCAAAGTGAGAGGTGCGCAAGGTACGTTGCGCAGAAAAACGTAACGCTTTTTAGTTAACGCTTGTATAAATTTAACTCCTCATAAAATTTCCATACCGGGGGCCTTATATGAAAATCGATTCTTAAGGAGTAAACTCCAAAAAACTTTTTAACAAAAAAGACGTTCTTCAAAAAGCCACTAAAAAAAGAAAATAATGAAATTTTGAGGTCTGCGCCAATTTAATAAAATATGAAGTCTGTTAAAAAGAAGATATGAAGATATTAATCACTATAGGTACTATAGTTACTTTTTAACCGACTTCATATTTTATTAAACTGGCGCAGACCTCAAAATTTCATTATTTTCCTCTTTTTAGTGGCTTTTTGAAGGAGGTTTTTTTTGTTAAAAAGTTTTTTATTTTTTATTTTTTTACTTTTTAATGTCAAAAAGTGACATTTACCTTAAAGGAATCACACGCCGTTAATCACTTTTATTAAACCGACTTTCTTACGCTGTCTGATGTGTCAAAAAGTGACATTTAATTTAAGGAATCACACGCCGTTACTAACTTTTATTAAAATCAGCCGAACTTTTGAACCGGTTTTGATGAAATTTTTATGGGACCAATCTGAAAGTATATCCTTTCAAATAAAAAAAAGAATTTTCCAAATCGGTTTATAAATGACGGAGTTCTGAGGTAACAAACATAAAAAAATACAACCGAATTGAGAACCACCTCGTTTTTTGGAAGTCGGTTAAAAAAACCGGTCAAGTGCGAGTTGGAATCGCGTGGAGAGGGTTCCTTACTATTCCGTTTCCCGTGAGAATTTTAAGACTTAGGATTTTCGTTTAGGTTTTCCTGTAAACTATGAGTAAGGCCCTAAGTATATTCTCTATTTTTTCAAAATTTTAGGCTTTCGGAGATAACGGGGGAGAGGAATGCTCGAATTTCGTATATTTTTTTTAATATCTTTTAAGCTATGCGTTTTAAATTGAAATTGTGTTTTAAAGACCACCAACAGCTAAGGTCATCTAGCACCAATTCATATTTTCAATTCATCATTTTTTTTTTATTAATAAATTGAAAATCCAATTGACACTTTTACCAGCTCTCGGATTAGAACCCGGGAACTGGGAACTTGTAATAGAGGAACCATAGCAACGCCATGTAAATAACAACATTGCTACACGCTCGGCCATTCTCAAGCCCCTATGCATTTTAAATTTATAAAAAATATATACTTGTATATCTCATAACGAGCTCTTTTATTTGATACGTCCAGGGCCGTCTTTAACCTATTGCAGGCCCTGGGCACTTTAGGATAATGGGGCCCCTATGACTATGACAGAGGACTATTTTATTAAAACAGGCAAAATGAGTAGATAAGCAAAATTCTAGATTTATTCAACTGTTTTCCGCAAAAGGAACTCTTTTAGCATTCACAGTGTTCGGCCCCTTGTTCATTAGAATACCAAAAAAGTTAATAAGTTACTTATTAGCTTTTTTATATAACTACTGACTATAATACTTACTTACTTATTATAAGTAAGTAGCTATTATATACTATAAGTCAGTAATTATCTGTTATAAATCGTTTGATTTTCGCAAAATAAATATATTTATCGGTAATATTTGTTATCGGTTGGTGATCTGGCAGGAACTAGGGGCCCCATTGATCGCGGGGCCCTGGGCACTTGCCCAGAGTGACCAATGGAAAAGAGGGCCTGGATATGGCATGTGATGCACTTGAAATTTTTTTTTAATTTTCTAATTTGCCCCCAACATAACTTCCAAATCAGAATTCGTTTATTTACGCCATACGTCCGTGATTGGGTCACTTAACTCTATATATGTACCAAATTTCAACTTTTTTCGTCCAGTAGATTCGGAGAAAATAAGCTGTGACAAACGGACAGACAGACAGACAGCCACGCGAGAGTGATCTTATAAGGGTTCCATTTTTTCATCGGATGTACTAATGGCTTCCATTCGTAGAAAGGTGTAATCGAAGACTGACATTAGAGTATACAAATACATAGTAGATTGTATTTCTATAGTGTCGTAATGAGGTATATTTCTGACGAGTAACTGAGTTAGTGACAGTATGTTAAAACGATCAATTTAGAAAGTTTTAACAGTTACAATGTCACAAGAGAAATATATGGTATTTTTTGCCATACCCACTATTAAATAGCTACTTTTCAATTCAGTTTCAGTATTTTTAAAAAATTTTGACAGTTCATTTGCGTCGCCAACTTCACTTCTTAGTAGGCCGTGAGTAGCTGTCAGTACAGATATAATAGCGGGCGGATCAGATTCAGAGCGAATAAACATAAATCACTATGGAAATTGTTTACTGTCCACATTAGTGTGCTTGATAACACTTTCAACACACCTGCCTGTTAAGTGACCCATTTCATGCATACATATATGCATGTAAAGTAGCTATTTTATAGTGGGTATGGCAAACATATTTAAAAAACGTAACCATTGCTGTCTAGAATTTCTGATAATTTTCTCTTACGAAGTGGGGTCGCTGTAATGAATGAATTGTGGATTATAGACGCTCAACAACAGAGGTCATTAGCGTCGGGTCGCATGTAAAATACTCAAAAACGTACTTAGCTAGTGTGATACCCTACGCAATCGAGTATAACGTTAGTCAAGTATAAAAATAACTAAATAAGTTCACATCAAACGTCTCTTGTATTTAACATTTTACAAGCTTTTATTTAACATTACTTGAAACTTTGACACATACGTAGTTCCGATGACAATTTTCATGTCCCCGACTTGACGATGGAGTGAGGAGAGTAGGAAGTTGGGAACAGCTGGGCAGAGTACCGAACAAAAGTACTTATGTATACTCAAAACTACATGAGTAGTACACAACTAAAATGAACTTCAAAATGAGTATACATGAGTACATTCAGCTTGGTACTCGTGTTAAATACGAGTAACGAGGGCGAGTACTTTAGTTTTTTTTATTTTCTTTGATAATCTTAACATATTATGATACAATGAAAAGCATAATTTGTATCATATAAATTAAGTCAAAATCCAGCAATTTTACACAGGCAAACGCTTCGGGGTATTGAGGACAGCTTGGTGTAATGGTCAGTGTGCTGACCTTTACATCAAGCTGTCTTGGGTTCGAATCGCACCTCGCGCATAGATGTTTTGTGATGTAGTTTAGTTTTATTTGATGATACTATTTGATGTAATTAAGACGCTAATGACCTAAGTTGTCTAGTGTTTATATAATCTACAATAAACAGATAAATAAAAAACTTCAGGGTATTTATTTGCTTTGAGGCTTGAGCCAGTAGGTACAAGTTTACAACTAACGCAGTCTCACAGATGATAGAAAGAACACAAACTTTTCATCCTCTATAATTTGCGCAGTGATTACCCGCATTCTCAATCTCCTGCACACGTGCCATAGCACAGCTGACACCATACTCCATAGATAAGATATACCTGCTACACGCACCACACGTCAGACGCGACGGTCAGTGAAAGTACTCGTATACTCTTAAAAGTACTTTAAGTACTCATTACATTTATGAGTATAATTTACTCGAATTCACGCCCAGCTCTGGTTGGGAACCTCTCGATGGCAAACAGTGGGTCTACCGTAATTATCCCCATTTTGCTTAGCTTAGCGAAGAGTTTTTCTACATGGATTTTTTTCCTTTTCAGTACATTTTAATAAAAACTTGTTTAAAAAAAATTACAGTACCTACATTAATGAACTATGGCATGCGTGTGACCGCCTTGAAATGCGTCACCTGTGTATAAAACGATGACGCAACTTCTGATACACTGAAAATAAAAATAAGTTTGCATAATTCTTTACATGCAGTTGTTATACTGAAGCGGTTGAAATATTATTGGTGTTATCTATGCGTTCGTAGCCGTTGATAAATATGTGGTCTATTAAAATTGTTGTAATAAAATTTCAAATTGTAACAATTCAAACTCGTCAGTAAGTTTTGTATATGTAAAATACATATCCAGGAAAAAACTTTTTGAATAGTTCGAAATTGATTTTGAAATTGTAATCGTTAAGCATATTCCTACTTTTTTAATCGTATGTTAAATCCTTGGTTCATCAAAGTGAAGTGTATGAAAAATAAAAATAGAAATCGATTAGTTTTGTTCACTTTGTACATTCCGGGTTTTTTACTATAGTTACAAATGTAATTTAAACGTCCATTGCTGCAGAAAATAAGGAAACTACTCGGACTAAAAGGTTTTCCATTACGAATTAACTACGTGGACTTAAAATAACTATACTTATGCAGTATGCAATGCTAAAATAAATAAAAAGCAATAATAATTCAACATTTTAGTATAACATTATACAAATTTAATATTATTGAATTATAATAAAATTTATATAATGAATAATCTTCAGTTGTCCTTGAGCGAGCTTATCTGAACATTCAGAATAAAGTAATTGAGTTTCAACACGTTCGATATTGTATTAATAATTATTTAAGTTTTATAAAAAAATCTGAGTGATTAATAAATTTAAGTGTTCAAATGTGGTTTACAAATTTAATTTCTATTTAAAAAGTATCGAAAACTTTGGATTGTGTGGTTATGTATATTATGTATGTATATTTTGTGTTTGTGTTATAAATTAAGTGCTTAGGTACTTTCTAAATCAGTTAACGCTGAAGACATTTCGACATGATTTAGATCTTCTATTTTAATTCAGGTAATAACATTTTTTATTCTAGAACGGTCTTTATTATCGATTTTTTGCTTCAAAACAAAATTTATAAGATTTTGATAGAACCGAGTAAGTGGTTATCTCACAAAAAATCTGGATATCAAGTATTTATTATCTATCAGCGCTGATTTTCTCATCTTTGACGTAAAAACAGTTGAAAAAAGTGCGGTGTATTAGGTATATAATATGTCAGGTTCCTTGCATCGTTACCGAGTGTATTCTAAAACATGAACTTTTTTGATAACTGCTGAATAACGATGAATAGAACATCAAACTATTTCCACATGAAACGGCATACTGCATAAATATTTTCCTAGCTAATACATTTTTCAAATTAACATTATTACTGCATTTTGTAAATAAAAACATTTGAAATATTTAATAGTGTACAGATCTAAATATGAACTTGTATTGATAAAAGAATAAATTAAAAATTAAACTCAAGGCTTTTTAAAGATTTAAATTTTCTAAGAAGACATAAAATTCTTCATAGAAACTTCTAAGTAGTATAAAATACTTATTTTAATTATTTCATCGTTAGTAATGAAAAAAAAAAACTCGGGTCGCAGTGCCAAACCCTGCCGACAATATAGTGTATTTGCTAATACAGGCCTTGTGGCTTTAATACGTGAACTTAAGTTTGTTTTTGGACAAAATAAAAAATTTAACCCCTTAATACATCCCTTAAAATAATATTTTTTTCTTAATTTCAATATTATTATCAATGCAACCTCTGTACCACATTAAATACACCCTTCCATAAGTAAATCCGTATCAACAAACTAGTGTTTTCATAAAATTTGAAAGTCCGGTCCTGTCGGGCCGATTTTATTAAAATTTTAGCAGCACGTTTTAATCTTTACTAAAGAGTTAAATTTCAATTTTGAAACGATTCTGACAAATTTTTCGGTATTTTTGGGCCCAAAAACTTTTTGGAACCCCTAAATACAACCCTGAAAATGGTCCGATCGGGCCCATTTTAAATAGGCTTCTTGCGGTGATGGGTCCCAATATGTGTACCAAATTTCGTTTCAATCGATTAAGTCTGTCGAGAGTTATCGTGTACACACATATATATATATATAAATCTATATATATAAAACAGTTCCGTTACTGACTGATTGATTGACTGACAGACAACGCCCAGGTCAAACCGCTGAAGATATAAACTTGAAATTTGGACAGTAGGTTCCTTTTGTGACGTAGGCACCCACTAAGAAAGGATTTTTCGAAATTCAGCCCCTAAGGGGGTTAAATAGGCGATGAAAGTTTGTATGGAAATTCGTCGTTTTTGAAGTTAGAAGCATGAAATTTTGCACAGGAGTTTCTTATATAACGTAGGTGAGCACTAAGAAATTTTTTTTTGAAAACTCAACCCCTAAGGGGGCTAAAAAGGGGATGAAAGTTTGCATGGAAGTTCGTTATTTTTGAAGTTAGAAGCGTGAGATTTTGCACAGGAATTCCTTATATTACGTAGGTGAGCAATAAGAAAGGATTTTTCGAAATTCAACCCCCAAGGGGGTTAAATAGGGGATGAACGTTTGTATGGAAATTCGTCATTTTTGAAGTTAGAAGCATGACATTTTGCACAGGAGTTCCTTATATAACGTAGACGAGTAATAAGAAAGGATTTTTGAAAATTAATCCCTTAAAGGGGTTAAATAGGGGATGAAAGTTTGTATGGAAGTTTATCATTTTTGAAGTTAGAAGCATGCAATTTTGCACAGGAGTTCCTTATATAAGGTAGGTGAGCAATAATGTATTAATAAAATTCGATCGGACGAGCGAAGCGAGTGAGTATTGTATTATCAATATTCAAACGAACGAGCGAAGCGAGTGAGTAATGTATAATTAATATTCAAACGAACGAGCGAAGCGAGTGTGTAATGTATTAATAAAATTCGAGCGAACGAGCGAAGTGAGTGAATAATGTATTAATTAAATCCGAGCGAACGAGCGAAGCGAGTGAGTTATGTATTATAAAATTCGAGCGAATAAACACCACCAGCCCGGCTTCGCTTCGCAGGAGGAGAATTTCTCGCGGGGGGGGGGATAATAAATCATAAATCGAAAAATACGTGGGCGAAGCCACGGGTAACGGCTAGTATATATATAAATAAATAAATAAATAAATATATATATATAAATATATACATACATATATATATAAACATTTTCAAAAATGGTGCCAAATTGTTCAGGAGGCTATGAAATGTCGAGAAATTTTGGTCCGACCCCTAGGTCCCGCCATCCGACCGACGCCAATAGTGTATGTGCCATATTATGGCAAATACACTAATAAATGCTATTAACTTTCAGTGTAGGTATCAAATACCACCATATAGTAAGGAAGCATATTATTTTTGGAAAATGTCGGTTTTTACTCAATAAAATATTAATTTATTCAACACATGAACGCTTTTAGTGTTCTTTTGTGTCTGTAAGGCGAATCTTAAATGACCGTTTATCGACTGGTGACGCCATGATCCATTATGAAACGCTTTTCGATGCTATAATGAAATATGGTTACAATGGCGACGAAGTAAATAAATATATTGTATCAAGGCCGATGTTTTTGTTATGAGATGTACTTCTGTCAGTGATTCTAAGGTGTTTGACATTAATTCAATTATAAAGTCAAAAACCATGCATGTGTTGAATAAAGTATAGTGTGCAACGCGTGTGCTAAATCTTTATGCACACGAGCCGAATACGAGTGCTGAAAACATCGCGCTTGACGCGTAAAGATGTATGTATTTAGCACACTAGTTACACAATATAGGTATACTTACTATTTGTAAAGTCAGTAACCTTATAGGTTTGCCAAAACTGAAAGCGAACCTTAATAAAATAAATAAGCGACGATGTTTTATCCTGAGAAACATTATTACGTAATAGGAACAGGGGTATGTATAATGGCGTCGCGGGGATCCTGAAGTAACCAGGCGTAACTGATGTTTTTCGTCATCGTGCATTTCTCGTCCACTTTAGTGTGTAATTTATCACTGCTAAGTGGCAGAGGTCAGCCCAGTTCAACACAACACCACTACCCGACGTTATTTTATTTTAGACATACACTAAACAGTTGACAGTGAACAATAATAAAATAAGAAATACTTAATAAGAATGATTAATCAAATCAAAATACAGAAAATCTGTAAGGTAGTTACGGGAATATTATAATTAACAAGAAATTATTAGTCCTCTCCGTAAATAAAATCACATATTAGTGAATAACACAATATATCAGATGATATAATATTATCGCCATGATTTTTAATAGAAGGCTATAATATAAGAAATATTTATATTTTTCTTATATTATAGCCTTCTATTAAAAATCATGGCTATAATATTATGTCGTCTGATATATTGTGTTATTCACTAATATGTGATTTTATTTACGGATAGGACTATTAGTTTCTTGTTAATAAGAATATTAGTTTTTTTAGTTCAAAAGTAGTAAGTTACAAGTTTCCATAAATGTTTTACTAGAACGATATTGAAAAATCTTTTTAATATAAAATTTTTTATATTATAAAAGCAATCAAAGGCACGTTTACACTGCGCAATAAATTATGCAAAACGAACATGGAAAAATGAAAATAATAAATTGTTTGAATTGAACATGGTTTGGTAAACCTACTCGAAATTTAAATTCGCTTTATATAGTCGTCATGGAAGAAGAAAAAAGGGCTTTGTCCTGCAAAAGGTCGGATAGTTTTGATTTTTTGAAATGTTTTAGAATATGAAGTCCTAACGAAAATTCCAAGGCCAAAATAGGGGGCCTTGCTTTGAAAATTGTCTATTTTACTAAAGAAAATGCAGATAAAAATTGTTAAGCATCTACTAATTATTTTAAATTATTTCTTACAAATTGTTGTCAAATTACCATTTTTTTATTTGACCAGCGCAAGAGGCACAAAAGAGCGTTAAAAAATCACATCGAGGCACCGTGTCGCTTTGGAAACCTTAATACATGGCTAAATTAATGCAATGCATTTTTCAACTCTAAAACATATCCAAAAATTCAAACCACCCGATCTTTTGCAGAGAAACTAGCAATTAGTAATAGGTAATTGATTTATTATTGTACGATTCTGCAAAAATTATAAACGCCAGAAAAATAATGTTAACGGTAGTTAAAATATAGATGAAAGAAATGTTGAGTATGCTGTAGACGAAAATTAGCGTTTGGGCAACTACCCTATCTAACCTATTTTCTGGGAACTCCCATTTTCGTTTTCGAAATATCACTGAAAATTAAGTAAAAATATTGTAGGAACGTAGATTGTCAAAAAACAAAAAACAATGTCGTATGAGATTTTTTGTTTTTTTACTTTCGATGTAGCTATGTATAGCGGCGATTAATGACCCATTTAATAGGCAGGTGTGCGGAAAATGGTTTACTTTCTGCACTAGCGCAGAAAATAACGGTTGCCATAGCAACTTCTGTTTATTCGCTCTATACGCCTGCGTACGCTTGTCATTACGTACTTGCACGAACTTCGTGGCACACTGGAAGGAAAGATGGCGACGAAAATGAACTGTCAGAATTTTTTGAAAATGACGTGAAAAGTAGGTATTTTGTAGTGGGTATGCCAAAAAATACTCGTACTCGTACTCGTACTCGTACGTAATGGTATTACGGCTCGTGTGACTGTAAAAACTCGCTATCGCTCGTTTTATTTATTTATTTATTGTAGATTATAGACCCGTCGACAATTTAGGTCATTAGCGTCTTAAATTACATTAAATAACAACTAACTTAAAACTAAATAACATCACAAAACATCCATGAGCGTAGGTGGGATTCGACCCCACGACAGTCTAGTCCAGACGCTGGTATCAAGTACGCTATCCACTAGGCTACACTGCCTTCTATCGCTCGTTTTTACAGACTGTCATCACTTGCCGTAATATGCCCCATTACGTATCTAGACATACAATCTACTTTAAAGCATAAGATACAGAGATCTAAATGTGTTTGAAATAGATATATAAAAAAACTTTGTCGGAATATGTAAAAAGTGGTTTTTCGTCACAGCTGCGTTAATTGGCTACAAGTGCCAGAGAGTATAAAGTTCAGTTGATTACATTGAAATATAATGAATGCAGTACAACATATTAAATTAAATTAGACGTTAGTTAATATTGTTGTGGTTGTTCTGTTGAGCGATGCATGGCTAAGAGGGGTCGGTTGAGAAAATAACTTACCAAAACTTTTATAAAGTATATAATTGCTTTTGGCGAGCAACGGCTCTGCTTAGGAATGTTTCCAACACAAACGGAATTACAGTCACTCATTGAAAAACAAACTTCTTTGTTTATACTGGGTGCTACTAAATCTATGTCATACACGAATCGAAGCGAATAGAATATTTGTTAAAAAAATATTTTTGTAAAATTAGCCGGGCAATCTTATGAAAGACCGTTCAAAAGACATGCCTAAGAAATTTCATATCAAAATATTAATTACTAATTATTTTATAATGGTTTTACGACGCTGTGATCGCACGTGCCGTATATACCGGGTGTCCGGTCTCAAAGTCGAACATAGGGAATTAACGTTGTGTGCCATTAAACTTAATAGAAAACAAATCTTTAACTTTCCGCAAACTAACAGCGCTGTAAAACGTTTTTACCATAAAAACTCTTTCTTCGTTGGAGTAATTATTCATTTTTACTTTAATTATTGTAAAAATTCTTACGTGCACCAATTACGAGTACAAAAGTTTCTTGACAATTTTATTACAGCACACTTCTTTCAGTGTTTTGTTTTTCGCCTACTTAATTTGAAATCATTACTGCAAAATCGGTAAATTTCAAATTGGTATTTTAAAGTAAAAATTTCATTTTTGGTCTTATTTTTAGAATCATTTGATGCGCAAATCATTTAATACATTTGAGCGTCAATTTTTAACCTGTAAAGATTTTAATATTTTGTATTAACGACCTGTCAAAAAAAAAATTCAAATCGGAGTAGTTGTTACGGGTTTCGAAATAAAAATCTAAAGTGACTCCACTATGTGTAGCAAATATCAAAAACAAATCTATTCACTGCGTATTTTTAATACAAGCGAATCCACTGAAATTTAATTTGAAATATAAATTTTTGTAATTTGAACTGAAATGTCAGAAATTAATGTCAATATAGTTGTGTCATTGCATGATATCTATCGAATATTGAACAAACAAAAAGGTTCAGCTACAAAAACTGTTTCATGAATACAATATACCATTAACAAACTAATAATTTGATATGATATTTAAAAAATGCTATATTTTATTTAAAGCCAGCTCGTAAAACATTGGTTAAACTGCATTTATAAACAGTTAAATTTATTTGTTGTTTATAATACTAGCCTTGGATGAAGTGTATTTTGTGTCAAAATTAAACTCGGTATTTCAATTATTCGACAAAATAAAGGCCTGAGCACATTAGCGCGGTGGCGTTTTTTGAATAGGCCACACTGTTGCGGTGGTGTTTGTGGTAACTTTCAATTAGTTTTTCAGTAAAATTGTCTTTGTCATTCGCCATCTCAACAATACAATAACGTTTACTATACGTCGGTACACGCGGACAAGTTGTGTCTGACCACCACCGCGCCATGGAACGCTGCGCCAGAACGCTTTAACGCTGACAAGCAGCGACATATATGCGCGTGTCAATTTGTTTATTAGTGTTGCGTTCAAACGCCACCGTCACCGCTATCGCCACCGCCATCGCGCTAATGTGCTCAGGCCTTTAATATCAGAGAGATAGACACACAGTTGTAGCTACTTAACTTTAGATCACCACTTTTCGACTTTGTAGCAAAGATATGCTTTTGGCTATAGCCTATACAAGTTATATTACGTCAAATTTTGATACGCGTTTTGGTGCAATTACTATTGACGACTTTAAATTACGTTTTCTCAGAAAATAATAAATTGGTGAGTAGGTAGTAGGTAAATAACTTTTACTAAACTGATGATGCCGAACGACCCTATTCTTTAGACTTTAGAGGAAGCGGGAATTAACATTAGTACTTTACAATTAATATGAACACACTATAACATCGTGTCCCAGATGCATGTAGGTATACATAGGGAAAATAACATTGAGAACATTTACAATTTTGTAGTAAGCTATGGGCCATAAGACCTAATGTAAATATGTAGAGAATTACATACAGATTGTATCAAATTAAACCTGTGCATAGGGCATTCTGTGTGTAAGACAGAAATTTATACATAAAGCAATAAGTAAAATTGAGATAAATGATCGCTAATAGGAAGTTACTGTGGTTACTGTAAATAAATAATACTGGATAACCTGATAGCGTCATCATTGTTTTCTACAGTAAAAATAGTCACTTACTGAAATTAATTATTGATAAAATGGCAATTTATACTGTTCGGGAAATAATCCAAATAATTAAATGGTTTTATGGTGGTAATTTAACCGCCGACATAATAATATTATTTGTAGCTGTCTTTGAAAATAGACCGTCTCCATCTGCCACAACAATTCGCAATGTCATAGCAGAATTTGGATCAAATGGTTGCCTATCTCTGAAAAATCATAAAAAACAGCTTCGTGTGCAAATTAATTAATAAAATAATTGTTAAAACTTTTGTACCAGATATAAATAATATTACGAATTAATAATATGGTTTAGTTGCTTTAGTTGGTAAACTAGTAAAAGATTTACATTTTTACAGCATAGAAGGAGCGAAAAAACAAAGATGACGCTATTAGGTTGTATAGATAATTATTTATTTAAAGTAACCACAGTAACTTCCTACTAGCGATTATTTATCACATTCTTACTTAATACTTTATATATTGATCTCTGTCTTACACACAGAGCGACCTATGCACAGCTTTAATTTAATACAATCTGTATAAAAAATAATACAGTGAATTTTTTAAACAATTTTCCATAGCAACGGTTGACTATTAAGAGTAACCCGGAACTTCCTTAATAAAGAAAATCAAAGCATCTACTACATATCTTATGGCCCATAGCGTACTGCAAAATTATAAATATTCTCAATGTTATTTTCCCTATGTTATACATGAATCTGGGACACGGTGTATAAACGACATACCACGGTTGAGAATTTTTATTTTTTTATCCCGAGTTATTTAACAGAAAATCGAAATGAAAGAGGAAAAAGTCTTATGAAAAAATTTGACAGAAGCCATTTCATTCTTCATGACGTCACAGGTAACCCGGTCAAACGAACTTAGCTTGTCATAAATGTATCACTGACAACTGTAAGATGCTCTATTGTTTCTGTCAGTGCTCGATATCGTCAGATGGAGTTATTTGTCACTTGTCAAAAATGTAATACTTCATCTTCTTTGTTATCGTCATCAAATAACAACTGAGGAAAAGGTATTGATGTAACAAATGTATTTATTCTGTTCTACATACCATTTTCATTTTGTTTTTTTTATTTGTTTCATGCACTTATTAATTAAAATATCTGGGTGCCGAGCTTTGCTCGGATGAGTTCAAAAAAATAGTACTTGTATGCTGTGAGATATTATTTTCTCAAAATATTATTCCGAAACGAATTTATTTCTGAAACATAATTTAAATAATTGTTTCTGTTAAATATTTTAAATACCTATGTGTATTTTTAAGCGTAAAAACTAAGTATCAACTTGAATCAAGCATTTTTTCCTGTAAATATTACTTAGGTCGCCATTTTCAAATCTACCGCCGTTATTGTTTTGTTGACTGAAGAGCTCGCAAAAACCGATTTTCATAGATTGAATATCTTGTAAAAATGTTCGAATCAGATGAAATTCTGCTTGCCCGTTGCCGTTTCAATAATCCATTTTTAAACATTGATACCAAATATCAACTTTATCGAAGTACTTTTTCTCTGTGATGTCATCTTAGCAACTTTCAGTAAATTTCAAATATTTTTTTTGCATAGAAGGTACCTACTAAAAAACTCACAAAAATCGATTTTCGAAGAAATAGAATTCATATTATATCTTTTAATAACAAACGTCAGACTATAAACCTGCAGCGCAAAACTTTTTTGCATGCATCTTCACCATAGTTTTTAAAAATCGATGTGTTTTGATATACTGCATGCCTGCGTCGCTAGAAGTGCGGCCCTTCGGGCCGCCGTGCAAATTTTTAAACAAAACTTTTTTGTATGTATCTTAACAATAGTTTTCAAAAATCGATGTGTTTTTACACAGACTCGCGGTGCCAGAAGTGCGGCCCTTCGGGCCGCCTTTTTATCATTATTTACATATTGTGCAAGACACTTCTTATATTAGTGTTCATTTACAGTTTTAACTCTTGTGATATATTATACAAAATCTATGTAGAAATAGGCTTCGAATCGATCTCTTTTTTTTAATTGCTCCCCCTGGGACCAAGATTCCTACCTAGATCGATTTCTCGCCCCGAAAAATCCCCATTCTGTAAATTTCATCAAAATCGTTATTCTTTTTTGAGAAAAAAAAGTCTAGGTAAGATTATACGTCATACTATATTTAACGTACATAATATACATATTTTATATAGGTAATATAAAAATAACATACTTAGGTATCTATTTATTTAAATATTAGTTAAAACTACTTACATAATTACTTTTAGTTTTTATTTCTGTTATTCTTTACTATACAAATAGTTCACGGATTATTTTAAAATAAGTTAAAAATTCTGTCAGAGTATTTTGACATATAAATAATGAAAGTAGTTTGTTTTCTCCAAAGCCTACTCACGATATTACAATGTTTTGACAGGTCAAAAAACCGTTTTTAAAAATGATAAAATCGATAGGAAAACGAATTTTTCCAGGGATGAGACCTAGCTAAATCGATTTTTTGCCCCCCGAAACCCCTTTTCGGTAAATTTGATCAAAATCGTTAGAGCCGTTTTCGAGAAAATATTTATATAGATACATAGAAACATATATATATATACAAGATTTACTCGTTTAATAATATAGGGGGATATTATAAGCAATAGCATTGCTGCATTATTCTAAGAACGTTTTGGACAGTTGTTAAAAATTACGAAATATAGGTAGGTTAAAAAATGATTTTATATTTTCTCCCATTTTTTAGTACTGCTTACAGTGATAGATTGCTGTACCTCAAAAACCTAAAAAAAACTATTTACTTAATTTTAACGTTTTGCTAATAGATTAGGAAAGGAAGACGTGGCGGATAATGAAAATTATGACTGCAAAAAGTTTACATTTCCAACTGAAGAAAAAACTATCGCTCGTTTTTACATAGTGTCATTACTCGTCGTAATATAGTCCCTTACACATCTAGATATACAATCTACTATTATCGATTCAGTTAAAAAAGGTAATTGTTTGTTTTTCAATCACTGAACTAAATTTATCTGGCTGATAAACAATCCATTATAAATGAATGAATAAACAAATATGACTATGTACTAAACTTTATGATCAATAACTGATTTCTTAAAACGATTTTGTTGCAAAAACTAATTGTAGCATTGCAATGTAGGCTGTTTTGATAGATCAGTTAAAATGTTCAAGAGGACAGTATGGCTCAGTTGGTAGCGTCGCGGCCTCTGAATCAGACTGTCGTGGGTTCGAATCCCACCTCTGCTCATGGATGTTTTGTGATGTTATTTAGTTTTTAAGTGATATATTATATTTGTTGTATTTAAGACGCTAATGACCTAAGTTGTCGATGCGTCTATAATCCACAATAAATAAAAATTAAATAAAATGTTCAAGTATCGTGTCCAATAAAAAAATAACTAAAAATATTTGTATGTTTTTATCAAATATAATTTTTCTAATAACAGGTGCGTTGCCTCTAGTTTGGAGCAAGTTGTAACAAGTTGGGGCAAGTTGTAACAAGATAAAAACTCGCAAGATAATTCAGGTTTTCTTAATAAAAATGCGAGATTTTTAATTGTATATTTATGAAAATAATCATTAGAACATTATGTTATCAACTGTATATATTATAACGCACTTGCCAATTACAACTAAAATAAACTTTAAAATTTCATATAAAATATTACTCGTATTTTTTAACATATTTATCATTTGGAATCTTTCAACTAGAAACTACAAAAATCAACCACATTAAATCATTAAGGTGTAAATTATACATGAATTTAAAGAGTGGCTATATTACAGATTTGGCCGTTACTTGATGTAAATTAATGTTATAACTTGCCCCGAAATGCAGTTATTACTTGCCCCATCGTACGGTTTTGAAATTTTTTTGAAATTTATAAAAATAATAATGGCATTTTTTGATTAGTTGCTTTCGAGTATCAATTTTGTATCAAAACGAATCGCGTTCGTTTTAGAATTGAAAAAAAAGATCAGAATTTCATCTGAAGAAAACATATAGGATCGAAACGTCATATAATTAACAACATTTTTTAATGAAAAAAGTCTGATAAATAATATTGGGCGTTAATTTATATTTCATCACAATTTAATATAAGTTATTCAAGATTTAATTAAAAAGTCACAGTTTAATGCTCGATTATTTTTATTTATTGTTTATTTAGAACGCGTCCCAAAACAACGTCCCATCACGATAATGTGACTACATAAACTTGAATGTACACTGTATAAAACAATAAACAGAACAAGCGGTCGTTGAAATGCAAACGTTTTTTTTCTTCAATACGCTTCACTGCGAATAGAAAACGTACGACGCTATCTCAAAATTAAACGTAGTTTTGTGTATTCTGTTTTTATTACTAGGGCTTCTTATAAACAAAAATGGTTGATCATGCACGTACGTCCATCATTTAAAGTTGACGCATACATAATATTACATACATGAATAAAAAAGTTTAATCTGCGGGAAAACACATTTTAAAATAAATAATAATAATAATACTTTGACTAGTTAAAATTCTAACATAGCCCGGAAGAACATATTATTGATCGCTATTTTTGCATCGTCAATGTACCGTCCCTTCCACCATCAACCCGATATTCCACCGTTTGAAGTACAAATAAAATTTAATAATCTCTACATAGTATAAATTGAAGTCGCTTTTCGCGTCTGTCTGTCTGTCTGTTTAACCGCTAGCTCCTCCTAAACCACGCAACGGATTTTGATGCGGTTTTCACCATCAGTTAGATAATTTTTCACGGAAGGTTTAAATATATAGCATAATTAATAAATAATAATAATTAATAATTAATTAATTAAATTCGTAATCCGACCATAAGAATTTGCAACATACTTATATCATAAAAACGACCGTACTTAACTGTTCCACTCGTAGCGCAGAGGTTACGTCACAGCGCTCTATGCACAGAGACCCGGGTTCGGAAACTGATGGCATCGTAGAATTTTTGACTTTTTTTTCTAAATTCTACATGACATTTATTTATATATTTTTTTATTTTTGTTATATTTTTCTTTGACAATAATTATAATTTTTTTGAAACTAAAGATATAATTTTAGTGATCCCTGTAGTAATCCGTCTATCTATAGATTTATAAACTTTATCCTTCATGAACTTTAGTAGAAAAACAGCAGCTGTCATAATTAAATTTAAAGGTTAAACCATAGATCAAGTAATCATTGAGGAAGATACCTTTCCTTATGACGTAATACGTGGGCAGTTTTTGGAGAGACTATTAGGATCGCATGATCGCTCTACACTAGCGACACCCCTATTTCTATCCATGAACTAAACTGCCAAACCATAGGTTAAGAAAAATATTAAAGCTACCATACTTCTCTGTTTCTAGGGGTTTGGCAGTTTAGTTTATGGACAGAAATAAGGGTGTCGCTAGTGTAGAGCGCAACGATCATGCGATTCCAGCGGTCAATCCATAAACTGTTTATTTAAATTTATTTAATAAATGACTGTCAATTAATATTTAAAATATCAAAAATCTGAAAAAAGCTAAATTGTTTAAAAATTTCCAGAATTGTGTTTTTCATTATATTTTTTTGACTAAATTTTAGAAATTTCTGGTACCTATAATAATTTAAATGTTTTATAGCTGTTTTATAATATGTTGTATATTATGAAGTTTGAAGAATTAATATAATTGACATTATGTGCATTTTTTTATAAGTAAATCTTTTTGTGCGTGTGTATTATATTCGTTTCATTGTAGATACCTATTTTTATTATTAAATATAGTTTTATTTCAACATATTGAATAAATGATTTGTGAAACTACACAATAAAAAGAAGAATTTATAGCTTATAAAAAAAATTACAGCAAGTCATTGTCATAGTTCTTTTTTGTATGTCCATTTTTGAGCGAACCATAAGCGAACAATTCATATTAGATAATAAATAACCGCAAGAATTAATTTATTTAAAATAATGAACAGCTACGAAAGTTTAATATTGTGATAATAATTCTTAATATTGTATTAAAATTAAGGAAAATCGCAGGATAGTGGACAAATATTTGATTTATTAAATTAAATGTACGACGTTTCGTTTATATATTTAAACTTTTTCAAGTACACAAAAATAACAATATTTATGAAAATTAATATTAATTACTAACCATGGTTAGTAATTAATATTAATTTTCATAAATATTGTTATTTTTGTGTACTTGAAAAAGTTTAAATATATAAACGAAACGTCGTACATTTAATTTAATAAATCAAATATTTGTCCACTATCCTGCGATTTTCCTTAATTTTATTATAATCACGATGGACACGATTTCTTAATATTGTATATTGACATTTGTCCCGTTTAGATACGATTTTGAAAACTTGTAGGTATAAAAATGGTTTCTGTTACAATGATTTTCATAGTTCTTTATAACTGTTTTCTAAAGCAAATTTGTCGTCAAAAAATTAGCACGGTTTCTTTATTATATTATTTAATTTTTGAAAACTCAAATTAAGAATTGGTTATAAAAAAAATTATATTAGTTTTCTGTTACCATGGTTAGTTTCCAATTTTTATTTTGTAAAATTTTAAACCTTAAAATATAACTAAATGTTTGTGGTACCAACTTGAGTCAAACAAATACATTTCTACGGTAAAAAAATAGACTTTATAACACCTCCTTGGACTTTATTTAATTTCTCGTTTACCATGGTTACACAACAATTAATTACGAAATAAATACGAGACCTTGAAAAAATTAAAATATATAAAAAAGCTATTTTTTTCGGCGTCCTGCATTTCAAGATCTTGGCTATAGTGTCTATGATCTTGGCTCTGAAATTTTTAACATAATTTTGAATAACCGTGGTAACGTTTTCTTTGTTAAATCATGTTATTGAGTTGATACTGTTTTTTCTCAATTTGTGTAATATTTTGCATTTTAAAATTTCTGACAAATTACTTTCTATTAATATTTCAAACACGTCCAAATTACCTCGCAATTTTCGCATTCGGAGTAAGGAGGTTGCAGTTGCACTATATATTATATTATATTAAATGCTGAAATACTTTTTCGAATGTATTTTGAATTTCAAGAACAGTTATTATTTTTGGGGTATTTTGTCCACTTTTATATATTCTTACCTGCATAGTCTCAAATTAAGATTGTGAATGATTGTGATGAAATTCGTGAAATTTTGAAACAAGCAATATAATATTTTTTTAGAATAAATAGAAATGTTCAGTTTCAGTTTTTTTTTTATAAAAAACAGCATATTTTGATAATTTTTTATTTTACTGAAAATAATTCCGTACTAAAATGGTAAAAAACGGAGCCCACAAATGGTGACAAAATTCTTTTGTGCCCAATACGCGATGTCTTTTTTTTGAAAAATATTTAATTAATCCAGTCCCCTATGAACATCAAAAAATAATGTCATAAATTCAAATATAATTTCAAAGCTACTGCACATTCGCCAAGGTTAGCACCATGGAGGTTAGCACATTCGCGATTCGCACGAAAGTCGAAACCATTGCAACAAGGAGGTTTGAAAATATTTCTAATCGGAATGAGTCATTTTTTTACCGCTGATTTTTGTGGCAGCACCGGTCGAGCCTCAACTCAAATAGAGATGCATGATTAGTAAATAAAGCTCTTGAGAGAGATGCACATAGTTAGGCTGTCGGTTCTTTATGAATTGGAGGCTCCACGTTTCAAACAACAGACATTAGATGTCTTACCCATATTACTTAGTCAATGGTTAAACATTATAGTTATCGTTAAGCGCAACGGATTTTGATGCGGTTTTCACCATCACTTCGATAATTTTTCACGGAAGGTTTATACAGGGTGTTTCATAATATATGCGCAGGACTTCAGGATGTGATAGCTTGTCCAAAAATATGAAAAAAATTTCTATTAACTTACCCTCTAAAATGCACCATTTTAGAGAGATACAGGGTGTTGATACAGGGTGTTTGGAGAATTTTGAAAAGACAACTTTTGTATTATTTTTAATTTTTTTTTAATTTTGCAATTATGAAGTTAACGTTTGGTTTTGTTACTTGTTCTAACGTTTAAATAAATTTTGTTTAATTAGTAAGAAAAAAATTTTATTTAAAAAAATTGACCATGTTTTTCAACATAAAAGTTGATTTTTCTCGAAAACGATCGACTTTAGAGTTTATGACCAAGAATACCTTTTTTGTGTAGAAAACATTGCCGGTACAAATGGGCGTCTCAAAACCGTATTTTTCCAGTAGCGTAGAAGTTTGGGAGAAAAATACCCACTACCTCTTCAAAACCTTCACCAATTATGACTTAAAAAATCCGCACAAAACATAGGTTATTATGAGTAGAAAATGCTTACAAAAGCGTAGCGAGTGAGTAATGTAATTATAATATTCAAGCGAACGAGCGAAGCCGGACGGGGCCGCTAGTATATTATAAAACATTTGTTAATAATACACACGTTTGCGTGGAGCCCTGCAACATACACGATATTTATAAAGAAGAAAGCTAGAGAACTTTGCATTGTGTAAAAATTATGCTTGTCCTATTTTCTATTGTCAGTTTGAAATACGTACTTAAAACTCTTAACAAGTTACATTTATACTGTGCATCTAATTAGCAAACATTTTCCAGAGTTGTTTTCGAAAAAAAACTAGTTCTTTGAACTTGAAACTTTTTGTTGGGAAAATCGATTCAGTAATAACATTGAAGTTATGAAATTCATGTATTAGTTTTAAGCACTCTGTCTTTGCAGAGATTATTGTTTTTTTTATGTTACCATGACGATGGTGCGCTTGTTTATTTCATTAATTTATTTGAGTAAAGTATTATCTTAGGTTTCATTCCATAGAGGGAGAGAGACGACGAATGCTTCACCAAACACACATATATATAGATAAACTTGCGGCCCCGTCCGGCTTCGCCCGGGTGCTAAGAAAGCCCGGGTGAAATACGCTACTCACTCGCTTCGCTCGTTCGCTTGAATATTATAATTACATTACTCACTCGCTTCGCTCGTTCCCTATATATACAGTGTGTCCACAGACTCATCCTCAACATGGGGATCTCCGTTCTTATGGGAGATAGAGATTTGGTTAAATGAGACAAAATGTGCAGAATTTCCTGTACTTCTACCCTGCGTAGTCAAACTTTCCATATTTTGCTTGGTTCGCGACTGACAGTTGAAAAACGAGATTTACCCATTTTCGTTTTTTGTTTATAACTCGCTTATTAAGTAAGTTAGAAAAAAAATATTTTCACTTTCTTAAGGCCCTTTTTTATGAAGATTTCAAATCTCTTTTCACATTTTTATTTACTTTTATAGTTTCTGAGATACGTGTATAAACTTTGTTTTTTTAAATACACGTCAAAGATGGCCATGACACCATTCGAAAGATATTTTTTTTCTCTTTAATTTGATATGAGGGTTGATGGATTTATTTTCAAAAATAACAGAGTTATACGTAAAACACTGATTTTTAATAGTAGGCTATGCTAAATTAATTGATAAAACAACAGAAGGCTTAGCAAATAGTTGAAATTCGCGTTGATATAGTAAACGGCTGTTTTATTTTTGCTGTCAAAGTGTAGTTTGTTGCTAATTTGTCAGTTTACTAAGTGATTTATTAAATTTACTTTTGTTATCATGGAACCATTTTGTAACAATGAAAAATTTGATATGTTATCTTGTTACATTCTATGTCACAAAAATTCGACCAGAGCTGCAGAAATGTACTTCGATCAGTATCCAGAACCAAGACAACCTCATTCGTCTATTTACAGAAACTTACGAGTAAATTTAATAAACTATGGATCATTTAAAAAGCCGTTTACTAAGTCAACGCGAATAAGTTAAGAAGACAAACCTACTGTTTTACGATCAATTGTTGAAAATCGCTTATTTTTCATTGTTACAAAATGGTTCCATGATAACAAAAGTAAATTTAATAAATCACTTAGTAAACTGACAAATTAGCAACAAACTACACTTTGACAGCTAAAACAAAACAGCCGTTTACTAAGCCAACGCGAATTTCAACTGTTTGCTAAGCCTTCTGTTGTTTTATCAATTAATTTAGCATAGCCTACTATTAAAAATCAGTGTTTTACGTATAACTCTGTTATTTTTGAAAATAAATCCATCAACCCTCATATCAAATTAAAGAGAAAAAAAATCTCTTTCGAATGGTGTCATGGCCATCTTTGACGTGTATTTAAAAAAACAAAGTTAATACACGTATCTCAGAAACTATAAAAGTAAATAAAAATGTGAAAAGAGATTTGAAATCTTCATAAAAAAGGGCCTTAAGAAAGTGAAAATATTTTTTTTCTAACTTACTTAATAAGCGAGTTATAAACGAAAAACGAAAATGGGTAAATCTCGTTTTTTAACTGTCGGTCGCGAACCAAGCAAAATATGGAAAGTTTGACTACTCAGGATATTAGTACTGGAGATTCTGCACATTTTGTCTCATTTAACCAAATCTCTATCTCCCATAACAACGGAGATCCCCATGTTGAGGATGAGTCTGTGGACACACTGTATATATATATAACATTATTTAACTGATGGGGAAAACCGCATCAAAACCCGTTGCGTGGTTTAGGAATTACATTACTAACTCGCTACGCTCGTTCGCTATATATATAGACCTCCCGGGAACAATTCCGTTATATATGATTTTTGCGTAACTTTAACCGTTTACGCAGCGCACGCAACGGAAGCTCTCAAAAGAAATAATTTTTCCCGTTTTTGCAACATTTTTCATTGATGCTCCGCTCCTATTGGTCGTAGAGTGATGTTATATAGCCTATAGCCTTCCTCGATAAATGGACTATCTAACAAAAAAAAAATTTCAAATCGGACTGGTAGTTCCTGAGATTAGCGCGTTCAACCAAACAAATAGATATAGATAGATTGAAATTTGAAAAACAGGAAAAAAATTATGAAAATGGAATATTCGCTCTTCTAGTCCTTAGAACTTTACAATTACAGACTAAGTTACGATTTAGTTTATTTTTTATTAAACTTCTGTATAAATCATTAAATGATGTGGACTTTATAGGCGCGTTACTATATATACGAACACATCGATCGATACCTAGTAGTGCTTCTATTGTACAAAGTGCAGAATTTACCAATTTTATAATATTAGTTTAGATTAGATAGACATGGGTAGGTGATAATATCTATGTTTTATATAGAATCGTTGACTGAGACAGAGAGAGTGTATTTTAGTTAACAGTACTAAAGTTTTAATGACTCATGATTACCGGTAGCTTTTAATTCAGCTCACAGTCAACCTTCTATGCTATCGGCCATAGCTGTTGTGTCCAGGCCCGGTTAGTGTGAATACTGCAATGAAGTAGGACAGTAAATTTTACTTAATTATTAGTTTTACGACATTTATGCTTTATTTATTTTCTGATTTCTAACGACACTTATGCTGGGTTGCAGTACGTATTATCAGAAAATTTGACAATGACAAAATTAAGAAAAATCGCAGGATAGTGGACAAAACATTTGAGTTATTTAATTAAATGTACGACGTTTCGTCTATATATTTAAACTTTTTCAAGTACATAAAAATAACAATATTTATGAAAATTAATATAATTAATATAATTACTAACCATAGCAATTAACATAAATTAAACATTAAATTAAATATTTTGTCCACTATCCTGCGATTTTTCTTAATTTTATTATAATCACGATGGACACGATTTCTAATATAAATTTGACAATGACCTTAGAATGTCACCACAAATATTTCTCCATAAGAAAAGCTTCGTAGAATTTCAAATCGATGCTGCTCGAAAAATAATTGATCGATTGAAACAATATTTTTTTAAACTGCATATAGATGTATTTAACAAAGTTTTTTGAACAACTTCCACTTCGAAACAACATTTTTCTGCGTATTTTGATCAAAATTTAGCTTAAAAAGCGATATTTTTCTATGCAGATCCATTGTTTGTTTTTGTGTGAGTACAATCTAATGTTCCACACAACAGGGAGTTTCACAACGACATTAAACTGCTCCTGCATGTATAAAAACTGTAAATATATGATCACAATCTAAGGCCATTGTCAAAACACAATTTTTTTTTGGTAAAACAACCACCGGTATATTTGCGAACAGCAATATAGCTATATGCCAAATTTAAAGTTTCTAACATTAACTGTGTAGGAGTTAGAGACCTGTGACGGACTGACAAGTGAGGCTAGCCATAAGGATTCCGTTTTTTATTATTTTGGTACGGAACCCTAAAAATATTATTAGGAAGTATTTACGTGAGTTCCTATTTGTATTTACATATTATTGTTCCATAAAGTACCTAACAAAGTAACAAAGTTAATTTAACTATCGATGAAAAACATATGTTACTTTTTTCTTTAAATCCTTTTTAGTTAGTTACCACAGACATATTTTATCGTTAGGTTTTTTAACTGCCTTTTAAGTATGACAATCCTAATATTATAAATACAAGAGTGAGTGAGTGTCCCGCTTTCACGCCTCAACTACTTAACTAATCACTGTGAAATTTAGCACACGGGTAGCGTCCGCAATGAAGATAAACATAGGCTATAATGCGTAGTGAATTTAGTATGGCTGAAGATATTATAGGATTTTTGGAAAAATTGTTTGCAGTCAATTATATTTTGACGTAAGTTTTTTATTTACTATTGATTTTTCCCCTTTTTAGGCATCTTCAGTCTAAAAAGGCGAAACGTCTATACTAAATAAAAAACTTATGTCTAAATATAATTCACTGCAAACATTTTTTTCAAAAATTCTATAGGCTATAATAACTAGCCCGCCCGGTTTTGTCCGGGTGAAAATGGGAGTAATCTTAGAAGACCGATTTCTCTGGAACTATTGAACGGATTTTGTTCCGGTTCTAACGATTTAGATAGATTGAGTCACGAGGAAGCTTTAGATCTATAACTGAAACTGGCCGACCTGGCTTCGCCCTGGTGAAAAACGGGGGTAAACTCAAATGACGCGATTTCGAAAATGTTTTCACTGTTCAATAGATGATACTTAATAACTGGCCGACCCGGCTTCGCCCGGGTGAGAATCGGGAGTAATCTCAGAAATTACTGAACCGATTTCAATTTTTTTTCAATGATCGATACGTGACTTTGTTTTAGAATATAGGCTATAATAACTGGCCGATCCGGCTTCGCCCGCGGCTGAAAATCAGGGATAATTTCAGAAATATTATTACTGAATCGATTTAAATTTTTTTCACTGTTCGATAGGTGATGCTTTGCTTTGGGACATAGGCTATAATAACGAGTGAAGCGAGTAAGTAATGTATTAATAGATCATAAATTTATAGCACCCAGGCGAATCCAGACCAGGCCGCTAGTAAAATATAATTTATATTCGTATTTTGTTAGTTTTAATTCCAATATATTAACTAGACATAGTTGATTCTGATAAAAATAAATAAAACAATGCAGAGAAACTGTCAACAATCGAAATAAAACTTCATCTATTATACAAATTATTAGTTCTCAGGTTTTAATTTGAAAACTAATAGAAGACGCTATTAAATTTCAATTTAATTTTAAGAATGATAATAAATTAGAACTTTGAATTGATACCTGGCCCAGATAACACTGGCAATTGGTGAACCTTAAAAAAATTATTTCTTGTTACTGTAATTATTTTGCAAATAATTTAAGCACCAAAAAATCTTATGGACTTTTTTATGTACAAAGCTCCGTATTAAAAATATATGATAACATTTTTAAAAATACAAATATTTTTTCTAACTCAAATAATTACTTATCTCTAGCTAGAAATATTTTTAAAATGTTAATATAAAAAAATTAGTGCTTTGAAGAATCTAGAGATTCTTGGAATACTAATTAGTTAATATATTAAAATTTTTTGTTATATTAACGTGATACGAATTTCCGGATAAATTAAAAATGTAAAAAAGTATTTTATTAGTTTATTTCCTAGAACTTTTAATTATTAAAATTGATACGTGCTCGTGGCATACATTAATGTATTCTGTGCTCGTAGTTAGAAACATCCTTCGTGTTTTGTTTGACTTGGTTTTAAAACCTACGATCAAGTTTTAAAATTGAAATTAACCGTTTTTTCACTGTATAATTATTTTGCAGTTACCATGTTTTGTAACTGGATTCCAAAATGTCAGATTATGGGTTTTAAAGCGGCCTATAAAATGTAATGCTAATTAGGACAATCAACAGCAGCGTTAGTGGGTGACCTGGATTTTTTTGTTAATGAGATATGTACTATACCCTTTGAAGTACAACAAAATTAATTTAACGACTTTACAAAAAATCTGTTTTCTCAGGTGGTTTTTAAAATTTCAAGTATGAAGTTTATTGTGATTTTGAATTTTTTTGTTTCAGTATTTCAGAAATAATTATTATTTTATCGAAATCTGGGAAAAGTGTCAAAATTTTCTTTACTGGTACGGATTTTTTTAGAATTTGTTTTAGAACTTGAAAGATGTTATTAATGTGATGAAATATGCTATTTAAAAACTTGACAATATAACATTTTAAAATAGTTTTAGAAAACAATTAAAAATTTAAAATCGATTATACTGATCATGCTGTTTAATTTCTTAAAAATTATTATTTTTTTATGTGTAAACATCTTCACAGACCCCCTCTCAAATTTCTTCTATACTAATTGTAGCGGGCAGTTCAAACATTTTTACAATCAGTGCAGGTGACTTACTGTTTTTTTTTCTTTCAGCAATAATTATTGGTTCTTGCATAAATGTAAAATAACAAATTCGTTAATTATCTATGTAGTTAATTATTTTGTTTGAAAAGTTAGTACCTACTTAAAATGGTATCATTTGTCAATGTGAGCCATTCAGTGCAATACTATCAAAAATATAAAAATAACATTTTTGGACGAACTCAGCTTGACATCACACTTAAAGCGTTGATTGACTAATAACCCATATTCAATGCTTAAAGGGTTAAATTTTTAAGGGTGTGGTAGTTTGTAGGTTAAGAGTTTTTTGACGTATCGCAATTGTTCAGGGACGTTTCGAAGTATTCGTATTATCAGAAAAATATAATAATTTAACATTTCTATTGAAGTCGTCTCAAATATTTCTAATTTTCCAAACACTTAAAATTTCGTATCAACTCATTTTGCTTACATGATAGGAAGTTTTAATGTCACACTATATACGAATAATTTATGTTTTGTTTAGAAGTTCTTTTTGTCATTTTAAATGACAATAAAAATAAATTTTAAAATGCCACATAGAAAGGGAGTGATAAAATAACACTTGTCATGCTGATAATTTAAGAATCCTACTAAAAGTGAAAATGGCCGAATAATTAGAGTAGGTACCGAATATTCGGCCGAATCAGATTTGTTGAAACTTGTATTGAAACCCTACTAAGTGTCTGGCAATGGACGACGTGATTTCTAATATTATTCCGAAGAAAATATAAAAAAACTGAGCTTTATACTTTAACGAATTTTAGGTACTATTTTATGCACCTTTGCTACCTTCTACCTGCCAAAGTAACCATCATCCAAACTTCATATGTCGCTGATCGTTCTTATCTGTGTTGGGTACATGCGCAGGGAAACTTTCAGCTTTTATAAAATAACGAAGGTCTGGCTGTCGCGGGCTCTTGCTCTATTATCTATAATATGAAAAATAATACGGATGTGAATTTGTACCATAATATTATGTAAAACTTTTTCATGCGGAGGAAATATGCAACTAGTACTCGAAGTAGTTCAAAAAATTAATATCAATTGTTTCATGGCGTTCTTGGTCCGTCTTAAATAATAATCTGTACTTTGATAGTGAAGAAACACCTTATAATATTCAACTTTAGAATTACTAATGCGTTAGAACTTTTATGTTCAGAATTTTTTGCCTTTCAAAAAATGCACAAATATATGGGTGCTACATTTAAAAAAAGTTAATTTTGCGAATAACTCAAAAACCCAATGCTTGATTATTTTTTTTTTGTTTTCATCATCGTAATTTACGTAAAAAATACTACAAAAATGTCGCCGAAATCGTAGCTCAAATATTATCAACGTTATCAATAGTGCACACATAACTTTGGGCAACCTGTATTATACTTCGAATCGATTACGATCGCCATAGAAGTTTTCACTTCGACCGGGCGGTCTTAAGCACACACAGGTTTTTAATACATATCCTGTATTCATTTTTAAAAGTATCGATTTTTGTGAAAGATAATTTCCTCTTGAGTCCGTGACTGTCGTATTGTTTTCCATCCCATCGGCCCCCTATGCATCACAGCGACTCTAGGGTAGGTGGAGATATACAGCGGACGGACAGACCGGCACATGTTGACGCGCCTACGTTGGTACACCTGCCCTAGTCTCCCTGTAGTGCAGTTACCTAGACACTACCTGTAGACACTACTATTTTCAACTCCCTAGTCAACTTGACTTTGTTAACACTATCATTGTAATTACCTACCTATCCTGTATATACGTAATATATAATAATATGATACATATCAGGTATAGTACCTTTTCATGTAGCTGAAGCGAATATTGGTCGATTAATGGCAGGCGCGGATCCAGCCCTCATAAAAGGTTGTGGTCACGGCCACCCGAAAATTGGCCAATTGCGAGTTGAACTACAGACTCGCTCATAATGATGCGCGATGCGAGATGTTTTAGTCGATTGTCTCGATTGTTCAAACATCTCGATGACTCTCGATGGTTTTATTTTATTATAGATTATAGACGCGTCGACAACTTAGGTTATTAGCGTCTTAATTACATTGAATAACAACATTATTTAAACTAAATGACATCACAAAACATCCATGAGCGGAGGTGGGATTCGAACCCACGACAGTGTGATCCAAAGGTCGGCTACGCTAACCGTTACACTACACTGTCTTCGACTCTTGATGGTTGTCACTTCGACTCGATTGTTGCTGTTTCATAGTTCACCGAGACCGAGTCGTGTAGTACTGAATCGTACACTGTCGAGAGCCACATAATATACAATCGTTCATCACTCAACAACTGTGGTCGAGTCGATGGTCGATTGTGTAGTAATCGCGTAATACGAATTCAATAGTGAAGAGATTACAGAGTAGTGAGTACCGACTGAACAGTGTGAACAGTGAACAATCAACGAGTCGCGTGAACGTCAGTCGACTAGCATATAACCTTGAATCGTGATTATATGTATTCTCAGTCATTGCTATTGCTATAACCTAATGTGGCAAATAATCGACTTGAACAATCGAACATTTCGATTGTAAAATCAAACTCCGAGTCGATTGTGGACCCGATTGTTATTATGAACGGATTACAATTGTTTCGATTGTAAAAATATCTCGTAATCGCCCATCACTACTCGCTCACGATCGGTACATTGCATTCCTACAAAGGAGACGTTTACAAAATGTGTGACGCCCCGGCCAAGACCGTGTACAGTGTTTAGGTCCATGCGGGCAAAGCACTGTTCGTTTTTTTAAAATTTTATTAAGGCACTGGATATAACATCTGCCTATCGACCTCAATTAAGGTTGTGGGCATGCCCACCGTGCCCACAACGGTGAATCCGCGCTTGATTAATGGGCAATGCGATATAATAATAAATAAATGAAAAAATGGGGCTATTGAAAACAGATGAGAATATCGTTAATTATATTAATTACTATCATTTACTCTAGACGTATATTAACGTAGAGGCTGAAAAAAGGCAGATATTGTAATTATGCTGAGAGTTCATCTGTTATTATGGCATTATTAGAACTTAGGAAAAATGCAGTAATTCGAGGAATAAGACATCACAGTTCCACTTATAAAACAAACAGTAAATTATCAAATAACGCATAAACAAATTAGGCTGCCTTTCACGAAACATTATAATCAAACAACTAGTTGGTACTGTATTACTAGTGACAACAGCTGATTTCCTTATAGTAGAAATGCAGTAACTGTTTTATTGCTTAGTAAGAATGCAGTAAGTGAAGTCTTTTGCTAAGTTTGCAACATACACGGCATTTCTGCTAAGGAACGCCATTGTGATTATGCATATACCTACGGCATTTGTAAAATATTGTAGTTATCGCATTTTAGTTAACCTAAACCAGTGCTTCCAAACCTGGGGTAATTACCCCCTGAGGGGTAAAATGGAATTTTCTGAGGGGTAAAGACAAGGATTGAATATTAAACAAATTGCTAGAACTAAGCAATATCAATCGTCCCATTGATTTAATTACTTCTTGATTTGATAAAAAATTGCTAAAAACGTGTTTTCTTTGTTTGAATGATAGTTAATTAAATATTATTTGTTTTTCGGAATTTAAAGAAAAGAAATGCAATACCAAATTTGTTATTTAAACGAAACTTTTTTGGGGGTATTTGATAATATTTAAACCTCTTTATGGGTAATAGGTTCAAAAAAGTTGTGAACCGCTGACTTAAACAGATAGAGGACATTCTTATGAGTTCAGTGATGTGCATAAATCAATATCTGGATTTTATGCAAATATTCCATTTTTTGCTTGTGAGGACAGTATAGCCCAGGGCGGTGGAATTATAGTGGCGCCAAAATTCAAGCACGAATTTCCTTAACAAGAATTTGATAAACACAATTGTTATTGATAGAAAAAATTATAAATAAATAAGCAGCGACAAAATACCACGCGTCATGATGATGATGACCACTTGATTCCAATTGGTCCTATCCTTGACAGTTCGGATGAAGCTGTTTTTCAATCCAATCACGCGTCATGCGAGAACATTTTTTTCGTTTGAATCATGATTCCTATTTGGAATACTACATGCTATTGGGAGCGTATGCTAAAGTGAACTGTTTCACTCTTTTATTGACTATTCACAAGCATATAGTTAATGACTTTGGTCAGTATTAAATGCTGGCGGCACTTAACTTAAATACGTTATTGTTTTACATGTGGATTAACTCGCGTTAATGTTGCTCAGTCCTCTTCAGTAGAAGCACGATGATACATAATATAATAAAGCTCATCCTATTAACCCTGATTTATAACCAACACTATGACTATAGGTAGCGTCGTAGCTAGGATCATCGGCGCCTATGGGCAAGATTCTGATTTCGCGCTCTTTGCTTGAAAATAATCATATTCGCATCGCTGATTTTCGCTAATTGCGCCCTCTTCGAGGCTAGAGGGGCGCTGGTCCCGGTTGCTAGGCCCTAGCTACGACACTGACTATAGTTGAAGTCCGATTAAAATTTGTTCAGTATAGTTTTTGAGTTAATCCGAAAATTTTTTTCGAACAGATAGATGGACAGACATTATAAAAATGACAAATTCTATTTAGGTATCCTATAAAGTGTGCATCTAGGTCAGAATTTCCTTAAAAACTTACAACTACAGACAAAATTACTGTTTTATTTATTTGTATTGATTATGTACAGTTCATACTTTTATTGTTAAAAGATTATTTAGAACTTCTAAGGTTCGTAATTATCGAACCTAATTTAATTTTAACCAAGATTAATGTGCATCTGTTTCCAAAGAAATTTGGAAGGTGGAAAGGGAAAGTTACACTTAAAAAAATATTAAAAAAACAAAAACCTGACTACTGTTAACACAAAAACAGCTTCCATTATACAAAGTAGTGTTTGATCATTATATTTTAAGGAAACTTTTACAAAGACTGTGTTTTGCAAATTCTAAACAAGTCAAACTTGTTTGGACAATGGCTAGTGAAACTAGTAACATAGAGCTTTGTTATCCTTTAAAAGGACACGTGAACTCTTTTCACAATGAGCGGAAAAATGAACTGAAATTGTTGTGTATCTATGAATTATTTTTTGCAGTGTTTTTGCTGTTTGAATTGAGTTCAAGTGAAATGTTCGTTAAAGGGTTAGCTTGAGCTTTTACCTATATGTTTCTAGAGCATTTTCAATCAACCTTTTCTATTGCCAATAAGGAGAAAAAATGTTTCCCTTGAGTTTGAAAGTTCGATAAAACTTTATAGTTTCTCAGAAGCATGTAATTTGTTCAATATTTTTATTGAACTACACTAAATTAGAGTTATTGGTGTATACATAATTTTTTAGATCCAAGTTGTAAAAGTTTGCTTTAAAGTGACGATTACTAATATAATCAATGGTGTAGCAGAATTTTAACCTTGTTCTTTTATTTTACTGATACAGTTCAATTTTGTTTGTGTACTATTTTATTTTCTTAAAAACATAATAATGTGAAATATCATTTTTTATAACTCCTGCTTCTAAAGTTCAATATTCGAACACTGTGAGGCGGGCGTGAAGAGGCGTATTTTAGTAAGCGTACGTAAAAGTACAGTTACCGTGCGTGAAAGTCCAAAGCGTGCGTAAAAGTACCGTCACCGTGCGTAAAAGTCCAAAGCGTGCGTATAAATTATAAATTCGAAATTTCCGCACTTTGTACAATACAAACGCTATTTACTGTCTATCGATCGATGTGTTACTATATATAGTAACGCGCCTACAAAGTCCACATCATGAGAGAGTCATGTTTTTAATGATTTATACAGAAGCTAATAACTTTGATAAAAATAAACTAAATCGTAACTTAGTCTGTAATTGTAAAGTTTTAAGGACTCGAAGAGCGAATTTTCCGTTTTCATAATTTTTTTCTCTCTCTATTAAACTTTAGAAGCAGTCGTTATAAAAAATTATGTTCGATACGTCCGCTTAAAGTAAGATATTTAGTAGGCTTAAATTGAGACACTCGCTAAAGGGACTGACGTATACACAACGAGAACTCGTTGTGTATGCGTCAGTCCCTTAGCTCGTGCCTCAATTTAAGCCTACTAGAATACCTCACTTCACGCACACGTATCGAAAATAACTATTGCAGTTGTTTTTTGTGTGCTAGAAAAATTTTAGGAAGGAGCGAAATTACTTTTTAACCGACTTCAAAAAAAGAAGGAGGTTCTCAATGCGGCGTGTATTTTTTTTTAATTTTTATTTTTTTTATGTATGAACACTGATTTCCTCTGTATTTGTGAACCGATTTTGATGATTGTTATTTTATTTAATATGGCATACCGTCGGGGTGGTCCCATATAAAATTTACTTAAATCGAGTTAGTAGTTCATCTGATTTTTTTATTATGTATTTTTTACTGTCCGAATAGGTTCCAAAAAGGAAATTAATCTGCTGTAATGGATTTGACAAAATTAAAAAAAGTGTTTTTAGACGTACATTTTAGGGTGTGATATTATTCCTCATAACACATCCTAAAATTGAATCTACGTCCAGACTAGTTTTAAAATAAATATTCTTGCAAATAAGATTAAAAAAACAATTTAAAATACATTTTGCAACAATTCCTGAAAATAAGAATCTTTTAAAAACGTAAACCAGTTATGGAAACAAGTTTTATGTGATTAAATTTTTTAGAATTGAATCCATTGTTTAATTGACATCGTTTTATTATTTATTACATATTTCCCAAGTAAAAAATGTACTTTTATAAAAAAACTAGGGTGCGGTTTTATGAAACCACGGTGCGAGTGAAACTTTTTGCCTAAATGCTTTAAATCCAAAATCGTCGAAAGTATATAATTTTGTTTACGTGTTTCAAACTCTGCAAAGCTAAATCAAAATAAGAAAAAAATATAAATAAATATCAAGTGCAATATGCAATAGTTAAAAAAACTAAAATTAATAATGCTGCCGGTTCGAACCAGCGACCTACTGCGTATAAAGCAGCTACGATACCCCTACGCCACGCATCCAGTTTTGAGTACGGCTATGTTTCTGATATACCAAGTTGTCTGTTTAGGATTACTCAGTGTTCTGCACATGACGTGACGTGACCTCGACATGTGCAACCGAACGAAAAAAACGCGAGGTTAAAAAGTTTCACTTAAAATATACAGGGCGTATAGTAAAATAAATTTCAAAATATTCTAATCATTAAGTTGACGGTTTAGAAATTATTTTATTATGTTGACATAGCATTCTAAAACACGTTTATAAAGTATATACTATAATAATATAAACTTCACATAAGAGAAAACGGAAAGGACGTGTGCCTTTAGAACACTGATTACTGTGTATTCTTCAACGGATCTAAAAATAGAGTGTGCAGATATGCGTGAGACAAAGATAACGCATATAATTGCAGTGGGTTAGAGACAGAGTTAAAGAACACGGTTGAATGGTTTTCAGGCTGTGACCTAAATACGTCACGGAAGACACATTGCACAGTCCTGAGAACTAGCTTGACGGACTGAACTCTTTGATTAACCTCTCAACTGTATGACGTCGTGTATGATGCGGTATTAGTTTGCATTTGTACGAAGGCTGCGCTTTTTTGTCAATTTAGTCAATTGAAAATAATTGTCATCTACACCGTGTTTGATACTTTTTCGTTCAATAGAAATGATTGGAACAGATTATGTACGTAAACGGAGAACGTTGAAATTAAGTTACTTAAAAAAAGAAGGTAAGACATAGTATATACTAATATATAAATGCTATTGTAATTGTGCATTATGCAGAAACGGTTTGACAGATTTTCACTTACAATATGTTGCACCTAATTGTCGAGCGTCTATAATATACATTAATTTAATCTAATATATCGACCCAACTACAACGTCAAACGAACGTCATATAATAGAACTGAGAGTGAGGGCTATGCAAAGAATGGGTAGTTAAACAACAAACTGATGTCGGGGTGCATGTATTATTAAACTGCTAAATTTGGTTTAAAATTTGAAAAGTAATAATTTTAACTTGTTTTTCTCTGCTTTGAAACAATTCCATTTATTTTATAACTTTGCGGGCGGTAAAAATGTTGGTCTCCTCAAACGTTTTTTATAATAATTTGGTTTTACTCATTAAACTCGTTCGAAAGATACATCTAGAATTGACTAGTCCGAAGTGTTTTCTTAGTTTTTAACATTAACCAGCCCTCAAAACTATTGCAAGCTTTGAACAAAAATCGTGGTTGTTCCGCACATTGACTAGTCAATCCTAACTCCGGGCTTTGACTACTGATAAACGCAGCACAGCCCAACTGATGTAAGTTCTGAACTAATTGTTTTTTTTTTTAAACTTGGTATAATTTCATACAAAGTATTAACTCTGTTTAATAATTATAAGTAACCAACCTAAATTATATACAGACTCGTACTCTTTTTAATACAAATAATAAAAGGTACCAATTTGATCACTGATAAACACAGCACTTCCCAACTGATGTATAACTGAACTAACTGTGACTTAATTACTTATTCAGTAAAGGTAGTTATAATAAATTCTTTAACTCACGGTTAATGAAAATTTTGTATCAATGGAAAGAGAAACTCAAAAAGTTTTGTTTCACGTCATCACAGCTAACAATATCGGCCGCGTAGTAACATCATTCGCCGCTAGAAGCGCTATGAGAGAAAATGGTATAGAAAAGGGAGTATTTTAAAATAGCATTTGAGTATTGGAAAATGGCTGGCATTGTAGACAATAGAGCGTTTTGTGTCCTGAATTTCCACGTTGATAATCCGTTGGTTCGAACCAAATTTGAACTACCTACTGAATGAATCTGCATTCATTCAGTAGGTAGTCCAAATTTAAGCAAATGGGATTTATCTATGATTTGTAAGAAAAATTCAACCGGCCGCCCGTCAGTAAACCGTAATTTAGTAAAAGAGAACTTTTTAAGTTTCTCATTCCATTGGTACCATGTATCAGAATTGCATTAAACGTGAGTTACATGTGTTTCAAATCGGCACATCATTTGTCCCAGCCCTGCATATAGTTTACAATTATATTTTTCTACGGTGGGTACCTATTTCTGCAAATATTGCCAAATTCCATCTCAGTTAATGTTTGTTTAATATTATTACTGCGCTATTATATCTGTTTATTCATACAGAATAAATTGGTGATATAAACTCCTGTATGTGGAAATCGCAATGCAATTTATGGCACTCTTTATGGATGTGCATATTAAATTGCAAATAAAATGTTATGGCTGTGTCATAATACAGCTTTTAACGCGGGCTGCCTATTTGTGGGCTTTTACTGTAATTTACCAATAAAAATACTTATATGAAAAATAAGAACGATTCAAATTACTTAATAATTTATGAATAGTTATTACCCGTCTTTAGAGATGAAGTTATATAATTTAACGAATAGTAATTTGAGTAAAAAGATGTAGTTATGTAATTTATATAGGACTAGTATTCTTCGCCAGGGAGATAGTGCTTATCTGAAATAATAAAATAGCCTCATTATTCGAAAAGTTGAATTTAATTTCGAAAAATCAATGACGGTGCATAGTATTTACGGACATTGAAAACCCTCAGTTACATTTTTGTTTGAAAACTAAAGTGGACATAACAGTTTTTGGAAATTTTGGATATCACTCAGATACCGATTTTGAATTTCGAAAAAAACAAAAAAGAGCTATGTTTGTCAGTGTTAGGAACCCTCGGAAATCGCATTTCAGCGCGATCGAACAAGCTTTATTTTTTTGCCAAGCATGAGGATTTTTTAGTTTTACTATCTTTTACATTATTCTCAGGTTCCCAGGAATGTCGAATTTCAACCTTCCATTTCACCGGGAAGTACGAAAAAAACATTTGGAAGGAAAGACACGGCATGGATTTTATATTATATTGATGTTATATCGACCCCAAAAAATAAACACAAAACTTAAATTCGTTGGATTCGTTGTTTTAGATTAATAATTTTCGGTTCAAAATGTGAATTTTTAACTTGACAACCTAATAAGGTACATATTTATCAGTCTTTATTGTGTTCAGCCTTAAGGAGTAAAGTTCAGTGGCGCTTCGTTAAATAACGACATAGCGAATAAGTATAACGAATTATATTTTTAAAATAAACATTAGGTGTGATAATCAAAAATAGAGATTAAATAAAATAAAAGTTAAAAAAACTAAAACCCGACTACGTAAAAGAAGTGGTAGGTATACGAGTAGTATAGGTATGGAAACTTATTTATTAATTTTATTAAAATTTGGAACTTCTGCAGGGACAACATTAAATATTTTCCTGGCAGCCAACTTGTTAAATACGAGCTGCTTACGCCGCTGTTATAAACAATACTTTCTCAAAATAAAAACGAGTAGGTATATGGTTGACAAAACATTACCGATTCATACAAATCCTACGGTATTGTAAAATAACGCCTGTTACGGTTGAACGCCATTCATCTCGTTTTGACAGTTTCAATTTATGCATTTTCTATTTACAACGTGCGCCGGTGGTGATGAAACTTGTGGAACTCATATTTCATTTTAAATTGAAAAATGTATTAAAGTGTAATATTATGCAGATTAGACGTTTCGAGCGCTTTTATGGCGTAAAAACTTTACACCTTGTCGGACCAAATTATGTATGCAAGTTTCGTGTAAATAGGCCAGAAAATGTTTCGAATAATTTGCGAAAAAAGTTTGTTTTGTTAGTTTTATTAAGACAATAAATTTAACGTTTTTGGTGCTTATAAAAAGTGTAGAAACATGACAATCCAGTACATGAATTGATGTGACTTAATATACCAATATCATAAAGATGAAGAGTTTGCATGTTTGTTTGTTTGAAGAAATTTCAGGAACTACTAAACCGATTTGAAAAATTCTTTAACTGTTAAAAAGCCTACTTATTTTCGAGTAACGTATTGACTATTTTACGTTACGACAAAAGCGGGGTGAGGTGTGAGCAAAAATGTAAAACAAATCGGGGATCTCGCACGCAATTTCTGAGCTATAAACTGATGTACGCTGGCTAAACTATAAGAAATACAGTAAAGTGATATATTATAACAAATTTGTTGTTCTTGATTCGTTGCCAATTCAAAATTTACCCGGTTGAATCCGGGTTCGAAGGACAGGGTGATATAAGTTAAATATAGTATAGTGTAGTACAGCCATACTCAAAGTGTGTTCCGCGGAACCCTAGGGTTCCGCGATACTTCTGTAGGGGTTCCGCAAGAATTTAGAAAAAAAATTAAAACACACCTCTCCCTGGTCGACCGTTCTGACTTCTGACGAAGCGTAGCACGATTCACGAGGCGCAGTCGAACTTATTATATAAGATGATGTATTTGAAGAATTGGTCAAATATCTCACTTCGATGCGCGCATCTTTTGAAAAGTATTTTCCCGAAGAACAGAATACAAAAATGAAACTGAATTCATGTATTCATAATCCTTTTTTACCCAACTTACAAAAGCCCGAAAGATTCATATATCTCGTTTGACATATATGTCAAACGAGATATATGAATCTCTTTTAGAAATGTCATCAGACACAAGTATGGAGTCACTGTTTAAAACGACGCCTCTTAACGATTTTTAGTGCAGAATCCGTGATGAATATCCAATGCTTGCCAAAATGGCTCTGAATATTCTTCTCCCGTTCCCAACAACATATTTGTGCGAAACTGGATTCTCAACCTATGCAGCCACGAAAACAAAATACCGCAATAGACTGGACGCTGAACCTGATATGAGACTTCAACTGTCCTCTATCAAACCTGATATCAACCAATTGATGAAAAATAAAAAACAGTTTCATACCTCCCATTAGTTAGATTTTTTCTTTTTTAGTATCTTCTATTAATATACTTGTTATGTAAGTAAGTAATAAGTAACTGTTACATTGTACTTTTATTATGCTTATTAAATATTAATAAAGAATACACTTTTAAAAACTATTATTTTATTGTAGGGTTCCGTCAAGTATTTCGCTTTCCAAAAGGGTTCCGTCACCAAAAAAGATTGAGAACCGCTGGTGTAGTATATTTATCATCTTATAAGCTGTGAATTTACAGATAAGAATAATTGTCTGTACAATAGAATAATGAAATATATAGAAAAAAAAAGAGTGTGTGTACTATGTACGCACGTCAGAAGTTATACTTCTTTGGTGATGAAGGTAAAATTAATTAATTTTCTATATCTCCCCCCTAATTTGTTATCCCCCCGCGAGAATCTCCCCTCTGCGTAGCTTTCTATTAGTGAAAATTTTTTTAGAATCGGTTCAGTAGTTACAGAGATAAGAATTTATGATTTATTACCCCCCCCCCGCGAGTACTCACCCGCGAGAATCTTTCCCCCTGCGTAGCTTTCTATTAGTGAAAGAATTTTTAGAATCGGTTTAATATGGTATTATAATTACGAAAAATAATAAAATAAGGATATTCAATACAATTGATGGTATAATAATTAATTTAATTTAATAAAATATTAATTTATTAAATATATTTATTTATTATATTTATATCTAATTATATAATAAAAAAAAGCATGTTTGTGCAGAGATTCGAACCCGGGATTTATTGCGTATGACGCGAGGCCGCTACCGTTACACCACGGCACACCTTTCATAGCAGTGCTATTATAATAGGGTATTATAATCAAGAAAAATAACAATGTAAAAACAGTACGGTTTGGAGTACGAACTCATATTTAACGAAAGCGGCATAAAAGAGCGTTTGTATGGCTATAGCTTTTATTTATGTTATTCAAAACTGAAAACGCTCTTGTCACATTGTGACTGGTGTAACGACTCCAGTTGAAGTTTTACTAACGACTAACTTCAAGCTGCGAATTTTCGTGGCGTGATGCAACTTCATGGTGTAGATAAATTTTCGTGACGCGATGCGCGCGCATCCTAAATATTCACTCTCATCATTTTTCCATAACGCGCCAAAAGAAGTATAACTTCAAAAATTGACAATTAAAATCAATAATTATACAAAGTCATTAACACTGTAGAAACATTTGTTGATTAAAAATTCCTTCAAATTTTTACAGAATAGTTTAAAATTTCCTTCTTCTCTTAATGTTACAGGCAGTTTGAAATTAGGAGAGGAAGTCTCTGTGGCCAAAGGATCAAATAAATTGCAATACTGAAGTTTAAAATTACATATCTATGCTAACGTTTCGGTGCTCTTTACACCATCTTCAGAGCACCAATACTGTCAGAAAATCAAAATGATTTTCCGACAGTATTGATGCTCTAAAGATGGTGTAAAGAGCACCGAAACGTTAGCATAGATATGCAATTATTAACTTTAGTATTGCAATTTATTTGATCCTTTGCTACAGAGACTTCCTCTCCTAATTTCAATCATTATTTACGGATCACCATATCTCTATATCGTAGAGTTTTTTAACATCATGTTACTGGCAGTCTGTTGAAGAAAATAGCCTCAGAACAACGTGGAGATCGATATTTACCTAGACGGAGATTACGTAGTAATTTAAACTTTAAACAATTTTATTTTTAAAATCATTTCTGTCTTTCAATGCTTTTTCTTTTTAGGAAAATGCATTGTAAGTAATCTTGAGTGGTTTTCTTTAGGAACTCGCACAAGCGCGACCTTATTACTTAAATCAACAGTTAATTGTAGTAATTTATTGTGGTGAATAATTAAAAATAACTGTGATTTACAGCAAAGCTAGCTGCTTGCCTATTTTTAAAACATCATTGCCTTTATTTTGTCTCTTATAAGTAAATATGGAGCATTATGATATGTTCTATAGTTGGCTAAAAGATTTAAAATATAGAAATTTTCACACTGAACATACATTTTGGTAAATTATACATATAATAATACTAATACTACATATTTGCAAATAGGAAAAATAGAATCTATGGTAAAAATCGAAAATAATTTAAAATTTATCTTAAAGATAATCGTCATAGATTTTTAAACAGTATTATAGATCTTGCCAATTTTTTCAGCGAAATACGCGTTAATGTTTTAATATTTGTAGTGTCTATTTTATTATTGTTTTAAGCAGTTATATCTACACTCTACAGTGCAGTTCATGTATAGCTGACTAAAGTATGCGTATATGAAAGCCATGGTAAATAATTTAATATTTTGTATTTATTTTATTCGAAACTTGATATTCGAAATTTGATTATGAAAATATCTGGCGAAAAATCAACAGAAAAAAAACGATTAATTTTTTAACTATTCTTAGAAATACCATCCATCCTAAAGACCAAGGAACACAATTGGTGTCCATAAATTTTTTGCCCTTTAAAACCTTAATAATTCGTTATTACAGGAGCTATCTAAAAGTTAAAACAGTTTGCGGTAATTTGTAACACAACTAAATTTTTTTCTCTGTTTCGTTGGCAATGTACTAATGACAACAGTAATTAGGACTTGTTCAGAAGCAATGTGTTTGTATTTGTTCACATTTCCGAAACGCGCGGCCTCCGCAAAGCGACTGAACGCCATAGTAATAGAATCGCACGGACACCACACGGTTCTATTTACGTAAATGTAAATAAGTTCCGCGCAGTTGATCCGCGCGGATTCCACCATGTCTGAACTACCCCTAAAGGAAAATGCTTTTATTGGATTCTCTGCGTACTCCTAATAATGTCACTGACCTCTATAGTCCTAACTCCTAACTGAATTGACGATTCTGTGAGACGCAATTGATATAAATTGAAAGCTCATCCAGCGCCTCAAAATGGCCCATGAATACCGTTATTCCAGTTTGCATAGAAATCAGTGCCAAATGGGGATTATGTGAAACTTTGCCAGTGTCTAGTTTACCGACGTATTGATTGAATTTCATTGCGGTAGTCTGCTTGATTGAAACAAAAAAGTTAATTACAGCAAACCGTTCCTAAAATAACAAATTTAGCAAAGCTCATATACCTGGGTGAAAAATTTATGGTAATGTTAGTATAGGTATCTATTTTAAGGTGTGCCGTTAGTTGATCCCAGCAATTTGATACCACGACATTTGATCCCACGACAACTGATCCCAACGACATTTGATCCCAACGACAAGTTGAATAATTCACTTTTATTTATCATTGCCCGGGATACGTCGTAATTTTGTCAAATATTGTTTTTTATAAATTTTGTTGAAAAATTATTGTACATAGAAACCTCGAAACATCAGATGTGCAGTCAATTTGTCAACATAGAAAAATATAATATTTTATGAATTAATAACAAATTATCGCGCTGACTTTTCATAAACTTTAATGGCATATTTAACAATTCGTTATAATGTGAAAAGCACGAAAGACCAAATTGACTGCACACCTGATGTTTCGAAGTTTCTATGTACAATAATTTTTCAACAAAATTTATAAAATACAATATTTGACAAAATTACGACGTATCCCGGGCAATGATAAATAAAATTGGATTATTCAACTTAATCTTTACATAATCTTTAAAGGATTATTAACTCATAAACACATTATATTTACTGTTACATTCGTTAGAATTCTAATAATAATGTAATTACAAATATATCATAACGTCTACAAATTTAATTCAAACAAATTTGCCTCGATTAAATTATTTCATTAAATTAATAAAATTTAATAACTTTATTACTTATCAGGCTCTGTTAGTTTATAGACAATTTTTTGGGATCAAATGTTGTGGGATCAATTGTCGTTGGGATCAAATGTCGTTGGGATCAAATGTCGTGGGATCAAATGTCGTGGTATCAAATTGCTGGGATCAAATGTCATGGAACCCTATTTTAACACCAACTCCACACATTGGCCAATATATGGACGACCACTTGCTCTGTCTTGTCTTGTCTTGTCTTGTCTTGCCTTGGTTTGTGAGCGCTCGCTTTGCTGGCGGTTTTTTGTGTACGAGTCAAAGGCTGCTCGGGCCAATCACAAGTGTTCATCCACACATTGGCACGCTGTGTGTTCATGGCCATGGGTGTCGCAACGGGAAGTTCGGTTTGTACATCCGAAGCAAGTGATCTATTGAAGTTTGGGCCAACATGTGGATGGCCTACCAATGTGCACAAATGTCTTGGCAAGTACTTTGGCAAGCTCCTTCGTCCAGCTTGGCCCAATGTGTAGACCCAGCATAAACAATATACATGTATCATGTATGCAGTGGCGTATCTGAGTGGCCAAGGGCCCTGGGGCAAAAAATAAACTGAACTCCTTAACCAATAGTATCTTTATCAAAATATAAATGTAGTTTTAGGATGACAAAGCCCCCCCTGAGGTACGTCACTGCATCTATGACTTAACTTTAGTGTCTCTCCTTATTGTCTTCAAATGCGCATCGTGTTCTGTAAAGTTTGAACATGCCTTGAAAAGACCATTTTGAAACTACTTTTAAACGTGCACAGCAATGTTGAAACCGTTGTTGCTATTCATTATTGTTTGTAACACATTAACTGCACAGTTCACTGCTGAATACTGCAGCGGTGAAGAAGGTTCTAGCTTTATACGACCGCAAATTCGTAGAGGAATTTACTGACAGTTTAATCAAGTTTCAACAAATTATTATGTCAACATATTCGCAAACAGCGCATCTTTCTCATTATCTGTCTATCTCCCTTTATTTGTGTGTTGATGAGAAACTCGATGAGAAACATGGCGCATTGCACGTACAACCAGATGTGGTCAAACTAATAATTTAATGAAAACAAAAGTTTAAGTTAATTTACACAATGTTAAAAATTGATCGATAATTTGAGGAATATTAGGACACGCGTTCACCACCTTTCCGTGTGAAGTCCAACTAGGCTTACGTAATGCAATTCGTTATAAAAAACAAATTAAGTCGAAAATAAAGCGCCAAAGGTTCCAAATTCATTCTGAAAAAAGTCATTATTACTTACCTCTGTTACAACTAGCCCGTAGCTCCTTTATTCGTAATAAAGAGAATATCATTATGCTAGAACTAAAACGAGAACTCTATAAATTTTATTACTTTTTTCAATGGAACACTCCATTTATTATCTCTGAAACAATTTACTGAGTACATGGGCGGTCACATATTTTAAATGTATAAATTAAATAGTAAAATTCAGTCTGATGTACCTAAAGATTAGAAAACAAGATATGTTTTAACTAAGTCACTAATTAACCAAGCCTCTATGAATAGAGCGTGAATAGCGTGTGTTAGTTTATATATCTATGGCCACAATACAAAACTTCGTAGGTCGAATTTGTGCTAAAATAAGATTAAAATATAATAACCATTGAATCACCTAGCTTTTAATGCATGGGATTAGCTCTGCATATTATCTATACTCGTGTTTATTACTGTAGGTATGACTGCCTTCTTCTTCCGTTGGTCTCCTGTACATAATGATGAAGTTCTCCATTTTACACTCCAATGAAAAGTGATAGCATCTTCGATTATTTTTTTAAGGCCATCAACAACCAATGTTATTTGATCCTATATAGCACCGATTCATATTTTCAATTTATTTAATAAATTGAAAATCCAATTAAGACTTTTGCCAGTACTTACTTGGATTAGAACCTGGAAACTGGGGGCTTGTAATAAAGGATATAATAATGCCATATAAATAACAGCATTGCTCCGCGCTCGGCTATTGTTAATTTGTGCCCGGAGGCACTTTCCAAATCTAAATAACCTTGAAACTATAATGTGGCTTCCTCGGTGGGTTTTGCAAGTTTATTTTTTAGATTTAAAATGCACATTGGTGAATGAATCATTGTCTCGAGTAAAATGAAGGTGCCGCGGGGTATGCAACTGGTGGTACCGCTCCTTTTCATCACTGCGAAAAATATAATATAATCGCATGTGCGCGCTAGGACTTATATGTGATTTTCTGACGCACGACTGTTTACTCGCAAAAATAACATACACAACATTAAATACAAGTGCGCGCATATGCGACTAAATAATCGCTGCGATTAGAAAGATGCAGCATGTTCTATTTTTGCAGCGATGCAATTGTCGAAAGTTCACACGAAGAGGCATGAACATGCGCGTACCTATACTTGCCATTATTAAATCGCAGTTCGTTTGCACTGCGGACTCTTTTTGACATATTTTTGAAGTTATACTTCTTTTGGCGCGTTATGGAAAAATGATGAGAGTGAATTTTTACGATGCGCGCGCATCGCGTCACGAAAATTTAACACCATGAAGCTAGTCGTTAGTAACACCATGAAGTTAGTCGGAAGTTCATGATTATAATACCCTATTATAATATAGCACTGCTAAGTAAAATGTATATAGCGTAATGGATAGCACCGTCGCGTCATACGCAATAGGTCCCGGGTTCGAATCTCAACACAAACATGTTTTTTGTTTTTTAAATAAATAATTAAATATAAATATAATCAATAAATATATTTAATAAATTGATAATTTATTATTTTGTTATAATTTTGTTTGTAACAATGTTTTAGATGAAATCTGGTGCAAGTTTGTCCAGTGACTTATAAACGGAAAAAGACCTATAGTAGTTAAAAAAATTACGTGGATGATCCTTCAAGTCACTATGAATTTTGTAGAATTGCCCTTTTAGCAATTTTTGACTTATAATTGCATGCACCCAATATTTATTTTTGCGTTTTTGAAGTGAAAACTTTCTTAGGCGCATTAGGCACTCTTTGCCTGGGTACTGAAATAAAGTGAACCGTTCGCGTACGCGAACGCAACCCGACGGTAAGAATTTCCTGAATCGGGGTTACTTCACTCAAACACGAACACACGTATTAGCAGTATGCTCATGGAATCTACACAAGGAATATAAACTCCATGTAATCAGAAGCTTGTGTATTTACACTTTACAGCTGTCAGATGGGAATATTTATGATACTAAATTCACATCAGTACGGGAAGGAATCCAGCGACGCTCTGGTGGTATAAAATGTAAACGTTAATTTGGACGATTTGTTGATAAATTTTGTCAAATTTTCCCATATGAGATTGTACTCCTTGTCTATCCTCCATGAATATGGCCGTCTCAACTGACTGGTCGTTCTCTTACAATTGTGCCCGGCTGACATACTTATATCATAAAAACGGCCAGGTAGCAGCGTCTTTGCGTTGTATGCATAGGAACCACGGTTCGAAACCTGACGGCATCGTAGAATTTTTGACGTATTTTTTTTCTAAATTCTACATGATATTTAATTATAATATATTTTTTTAATTTTTGTTACATTCTTTCTTTGATAATAATTATAATTTTTTTTAAACAAAGGTGGAATCAATTAAAAATACAATTTTAGTATTTTAGTAATAAATTATTTTTAGTTCATAAATGCGCTATAATAAATGACACTAAAGATTAGAAAATCTGAAATTCTCACTTCTGTCGTGTGGTCATAAGCGCACACCAATTTTTTCTAGGTTTTTTTTAATAACAAAGCTACCACACAAGCGGTATGTATGAAATCCATATTGATTCTATGTGATAATATGTCACAAGCGCGCGCCCTCTGCATAATTTTATCGACTGCGATTTTTCTGTCGCAGCGACAGAAGCGAGATAAAAATCGCATGTGCGCGCTATAGGCCTAGACGTTACTATAACAGATGAACGGACGGATGTACAGCGGATGTTTAAGGGTACCGTTTTTTCATTTTTTTTTTGTACGGAACCCTAAAACTTCGCAAAAATTCAACATAAGCGCTTTTATCTTTTGTCCACTGATATAATATATGCAAAACATGCACGCAGTTTTAGAGAGACAATAGCCAGCAGACATTTCCATTGTGAAACTTTTAGGTTTCTGCAGAAATTAACAAAATCTGGAAGGTTGATGAAGGTCAGATCCGATGTTTAGAATGCGTGACTGACTACGAGCTTATTTTGTTACACTGCTGGCGGTTTTATTATCCAATGTACAAGCGTGAAACTCAAACATGTGTGAATATTATGTCTGCTTGACCAGTGGCATACTTCGTCGTGTTTCATTTTTCCTTCTTTTTATCAGTATCTATAATATGTGCAATTTTTAGCAATATTTTCTATATTTTCAGGCATATTTTTTTTAAAGTAGTTTACCTACCGATATTGTTTTTTCAGCAACTCTTTATTAAACAATACTTATTGTTTTCCATACTCAATAAGTATTTAACATTTTGAGTAGAAATACCACCAGTGAATTTTTTTTTATTAATTATATATACTGAGAAAAAAATATATAAATAGAAGATTAAATATTTTGTAAATGAATCTATTGTCTATTTTTCTACAATAACGTTATTTAGGGTGATAGGGTGTTCAAACATTTTATTTCTACATAATATGTAAAATTCTAAATTTTTATAGAATTTTAAAGCGGCTGTTTTTTTTTCGAAAAATCGTCAAACGCGTTTTTATTTATTTTTTAAGAAGTTTATTTTTTCCGAAATCTAGCTTCAGCGGTTTTAAAGATATCCTTTAAGAAAGTTCCCACACATGTTTTTATAGGTACCTACCTTAGGACGAGAATATCGAAAATTCGTCGAACATATTATATATATTCGATTTTGATAAAGAACACTCATGTTAAATTTCACTTTTTTAATTCAAACAGTTTCGGAAAAATTTTTATTTCTTCAACCCTCTTTTCATCCTAGGGATTACATTTCTAAAAGTACGTTTTTAATGGGCGCCTGTGTCATAAGGAGAAAACACCTAGCTTTAGCGGTTTTGGCTGTGCGTTGATGAATCAGTCAGTCAGTCAGTGAGAACATTCATTTTTATTATATATAGAGATTTGCCAGTAAGGTCGTATCACATTTACGCATTATTATACTTAATTATTATATACCTACTAACGGTCCTGTCTGGTTTCGGTTTATGATTTATTATCCCCACCGCGAGAAATTCTCCCCTTGCGAAGCGACGTCGGGCTGGTGGTGTTTATAATATTAGCAGGATTCCGCCTATACGCTAAACTGCAAAAAATTTCAGAGTTACGTCTTGTTACTATACCACAATTTTACCTCTTTATATTATTAATATAGATAAGTTTATTTGTGCGTGCATTGTAAGAAAATGTTTGGTAAATGAGCTACGAAATAAGAAAAAAAGTGTCTTAAATGTGTTAATAACTGCCGCAAACCGTTTTAAAATAATTGATTTATTAGCCTTTATAATATATATTATACAGCTATATTATATCTGAGAAATTTTTTGTGGCTTTAATATATCAGAAAACATTACTTAACGAGGCAGTATATACTATACAGGGTGTATCACAGGATTGAGAACATAGAAAATAAATGAGTGCAACAGGGAAGACATAAACAAAATGGGTAGCGTGACAAAGATAGAATATTCATGGCTAACTCAACTAAATTAATTATCATGGTTTTAAGCATGAAAAAGGGCACAACAATCACTGATCCTAACTAATTTGCACAATGGAGTTTTCCCTATGTTCGGTTTTCTGTGGTACACCCTGTATAGGTAATTAACGAGCACAGCTATCATAAGAATTGTAACCATTTGACAAATTCAAGTTCCAGACCAAGAATATTTATCCACTTTTACAAGTCTTAAATTATTCACTTATTAGCTTCTACCGACAGCGAAAAAGATTACTTTAATAAATAAAACACACAAAACTGGCTATAGCTGTCCAACTTTATTTTTAATACTACGTTTTGGTCTGTTATAAGAGACCCTTTTCAAGCACTACTGATCTATAAACTATTCAATCAAACTTATAAATAACACGAATTCTTAAAATTAAAAGTAGGTAATTAGTATAAACCTAAAACCCATTATAAAAGAACAAACTTATACGAATTATTTATACTAATTACGATCAACATTTACAAACAATGTAGTAACTAAATGTTGATCGTAATTAGTATAAATAATTAGTTTAAGTTTGTTCTTTTATAATGGGCTTTAGGTTTATATTAATTACCTACTTTTAATTTTAAGAATTCGTGTTATTTATAAGTTTCATTGAACAGTTTATAGATCAGTAGTGCTTGAAAAGGGTCTCTTATAACAGACCGAAACATAGTATTAAAAATAAAGTTGGACAGCTATAGCCAGTTTTGTGTGTTTTATTTATTAAAGTATTCTTAAATTATTGTTTTTACAGATTTTTTATGAATCGGTTTTATGAACATACGTTCATTAAATCATTGGTGACAATACATTTTTTTCGTTATGCAGTGAATTTCACGTAAGACGCAACATAGATATTATGCTTTACTAATTACTCTTAAATATGTCAGTACTTAGTTAACTGTTATAATTTTCAAATTCAAAACATAATATTGTATATCAATTTACCTTTCCGATATTTGATAGGCTATTTAATTTCCATTTAGTTTCCTTAAACTATTTATACTGTATCGCCATTTGTATCACTTACCCTATAAGTAATATTTTGTAATATAATTATTCGTCGTCAAAGTGAAACACAAGATCGCCTATTATTCCATTATTCGGAAGTAAAGAGCAATTCGTTAAGTAATCATTCAATTATACCATCTCTGCAAACGTAAAAGGGTATAGGTAAAGGATGACGGCTTGTTACATTAATTCACACTTTGATGATTTGTTTCTTATTTCTTATCAGTCACGTTCTATAATCTAGTATACTGTATAATCGGATAGATAATTTTTTTTTATTTTATCAATTAGTGACAGGAACAATTATTATATATACGCATACATTGTAAATAATTTAAATTTATAAATATTTTTATACTTATAAAAAAAAAATAGATAATTTTTGAAAAAGACGACTGCGCTTTGTGGAAGGCACGACAGCTGTAAATGGATGAAAACGCCATAGGGTTAAAGGTTGTGACCAAAATAATATGTGGTTTTGTGCAGGATATATGACAGCAGAATCTGTCCATTTAAAATTTTCAAATATGTAGATGTTTTGGACCAGTAAAGTTTAATCTTTTTATTTTAAGCCTCGTTTTAAGCCTATCGATTTTTTCATTTTATTATTTGAGACGTACTCTTTTTTTAATATTCATTGAAAAACGAAAGCAGGCATTTCGCATTTCGTATTTTTTGTTTATCTTCTGATGTTATTCTACAAACGTAAACAACATCGCAGTAAACAAAACGAGGTAAAATTAAAGAATCACACAAAAGAAGTTTTGTTTTTATTTTATAGTAGTTTAAATTTATAAGGATACCATTACTTACTGTCTAAGTTTAATACAAACTGTATAATATACAGGATGGCACATCTTAAACAATGCAGTGAAATATCTCGTAAACGGTACAAACCATAAAAAAATGTTTTATACAAAAGTTAAAGAGTTTCAAGGGGGACAGAAGACTGTGATATCAGATGTAACATAGGTGGTGCTGTGAAGGTCAGGCGAAGGTCAGATTCGATTTTTAAATGCAACAGTGCATTTTTATTCCAGAATACGATGAAGTATTTAGTAGTGTATAGTAAATTATTAAGGTACATATCAGCTAAAGTTAATAAATACTAGGATATTTAGAAATTAAATAACAACTAAAATGAACGACAATTAGATACATTTATTATGGCATAGCAGATAGCCATGATATTACGCACCGGCCTTCTTGGCTTGAATTCAATTCATAAAAGAACCGGATTGACAAATTAAATTTGTTATTTAATTTGTAAATATCTCAATTTTATTAACTTTAGCTCATATATGTACCTAAAAAATTTACCGTTCACTATTAAATACTGTATCCTATTCTAAAAATAAAAATGCTCTGTTACAATTAAAAAATCGTAGCTGACCTTCGCCTGACCTTCACAGCACCACCATGTTAAAATATCTGATATCACAGTCTTCTGTCCCTCTTGACACTCTATAACTTTTGTATAAAACATTTTTTTATGGTTTGTACCTTTTACGAGATATTTCACTGCATTGTTTAAGATGTGCCACCCTGTATAATGTTTAAAAGATAAATTGCCATCGAGTATTAGACATTGTTGATTAACGGTATATGGAAATCGTCAATCGTTAATCAGATTGTCAACCACGACGATTGCCATTCATGATTAAGCATTTATGGCCCGCTTAAGGCCGGACTAAAGGGACATTTCACGTATACTGATAGACGATTGTATAAAAGACTTAACAATTGGTTAGGAGGCAGCAAAAACTTCAACTGTACATACAGTATTATAACGGATGACAAATGTATCTGCGCCAAAATCCTTCGCAATGTGTTTTCGCTTCGGATTTATCTTCTATCCTTGTACTGCTGTAGAGTGTAGGTGGATTAAATAATTTATTGCTCTGTAATGTTATCATCACAATCTGATATGAAATTTGTTCACATTAATTAATCTTGTTGCATAATTAATTATGTTTCGTTGTATTTAGATTTTCAGTTTAAGATTGACCTGATTTTATTTGTTTGCAATATTTTTCAATAATATAAAATAGTAACTGGACTTTTGTCTATAATTACGTTTTATACCGGGTTTTTCGACTACAGCCAGAACTCTCTATAACGAAAAATTCTCAATAAAGTAAACTTTAGTTGAACCTGGTTGGTTTTCCATAAAAACTCGGCACGAACTGTTTATAATGAATACTCTATAATGAAAGAAATTGCTCAGTTCCTTGAGTTACGGTGTACAGAGAGTAGGTATTGACTGTATTTTCTATGATACTTAGACGAGAGAACGTGTTTCCCGAATTTTTGTCTGTTTATATGTCTGTATTGCGTTACTAGCTAACGACAGGATAGATTTTGGTGAAACTTCGTTCACTATAATATCAATTGTTATTGGGTAATTTTTGACCCAATACGCTCGGATTAAGATAGAGTTTTCATCAAAACTCATAAATAATATTTTGCTATAGAATTATTGGTTATTTTTGTGAAATTTTTTTTCCACAACGCCGTTATTGAAAATTCAATTTTCGGTACCTGTTTAGCTGATTGAAACTGAGCGTTCTCATCCCTAGGGATGAACATTTTCAGATCGGTTCTATCTGTTTTTTAACGTTGTTAAGAGGGAGACAGAGCGATTGGATCCGCATATAATTTTCGAAAACGTCAAATTAAGAAGGTGATAGAGCGATATTGAATCCGCATATAATATTCATAAACGTCAAAATGACCGACATAACCCCACATAAATCTGACAGATCTAATATTTTTGCGACTTTTTTGCACGCTCAAATTGTAGGTACCTCGAACCGAATTGTCAATAGAGTTGTTGTGAAAAATAATATGTAATTCCTAGGTATGAAACCTGGCACTTGCAACACGTGTGGTTGCATGCCCTCGTACCTCGGGCAGCAAACTTCACACTGGTTGCGAACGCCAAGTTTCTTACCTTGTAATGTAATATACTATTTATATCATCAAGCACTATAATATAGTCAAGTCTGCCTATTTTTAACCGACTTCAAAAAAAGGAGGTGGTTCTCAATTCGGTTGTATTTTTTTTTATGTTTGTTACCTCATAACTCAGTCATTTATTAACCGATTTTGAAATTTTTTTTTTATTTGAAAGGATATACTTTCAGATTGGTCCCATGGAAATTTCATCAAAATCGGTTCAGTAGTTCGGCTGATTTTAATAAAAGTGAGTAACGACGTGTGATTTTTTAAGGTACGAGTAAATGTCACTTTTTGACATATCAGTGAGTAACGGCGTGTGATTCTTTTAAGGTAAATGTCACTTTTTGACACTAAAAAGTAAAAAATAAAAAGCTTTTTAACAAAAAAAAAAACTTCCTTCAAAAGACCACTAAAAAGAAGAAAATAATGAAATTTTGAGGTCTGCGCCAATTCAATAAAATGTGAAGTTGGTTAAAAAGAAGATATTAATCACTATACTATACTTTTTAACCGACTTCATATTTTATTAAATTGGCACAGACCTCAAAATTTCATTATTTTCCTCTTTTTAGTGGTCTTTCGAAGGAGGTTTTTTTTTGTTAAAAAGCTTTTTATGATAAAAAATAAAGTCCGTAATAATTGTTATGAATATTATTCTGTATACATGTTGAGAAGCGGTTACCTGTTTGAGATTTTACACAATAAATGACGCATTAACGTTAATAAATTGAAATTAGCTACAATTCAACCACTAAATGTATAATCAACATGATAATGTTTGGTTGGATGCTGTATGTGAAACGGGAAACGGTTGATGTAATTTGTAATCCTAATTTATGTACATTGTATAATATTACATTGCTACGTCATAATGTAATATTCAGTCAATGAGCCTTCATTTATTTTTACATTAAATTGAATAGCTAATTTTGAATAATTAATACTATTGACGACTATTGACAGTTTACTCTATAGTATCAAATGTAAACTCAAATGTTAAACTTAAATAAATATTCACATAAAAAAATTACAGGTAGCCATTATTTTATTACACAGCTCCACCGTATTGACTTCTCTCTCAACTGCACCGACCGCGCATATTTTCATAAGTAAACTACCCTTTTAGAATTTTCCTGACATAAATGAATCGTGGCATAATGTAGGGTCATTAATGAATTTATGAAACACAATTGTTAAAGCCGTTTTCGCAAAAATCGCAACTTTCTGTTTTGTTCATCAGTAAATTACCTTTATTTGAGAAAATAGGAGAAAAATAAAAAATCCTCCGAGAAGTTCTCTAAAAATCGTAAGTTTAAATTTTTTTTTTTCGGTCCGTGTAATTGTGTGTCAATCAGATGTCTGCACATTGACGTTCGAGCGTACAAACGAACATCTCAAAAACTTGCTCTTTCGGTGCCTATATGTCATCCAAATAATTATTTCGACTTTTTCGCCATTTTTTACTACTATTCCCCACTTGTGGAGTTGTGGTAAAAAGTATACCTACTCATTTAACATCATATAGCATTTTTCTTTATTTCAATTTATTTAAGACTATTACATAACAAGTCAAATACGTAATAACTATACATAAAATAATAACTAAATGATATAAATAAAAATTCCAAGATGGCCTTCACAAATAAAAATTGTGCTGTAATAATAGTCCAAGTGGCAGGAAATAAATGAAGGGGGTTACCTGGAAAGTATTCCGAAGTTAGTGATATTTTGGTGTGTTGTTTGGCTTTTTGGAGGAGGTTTTGTTTTTGTTAAAAAGTTTTTTATTTTTTACTTTTTAGTGTCAAAAAGTGACATTTACCTTAAAGGATTCACACGCCGTTACTCACTTTTATTAAACCGACTTTCTTACGCTGTCTGATGTGTCAAAAAGTGTCATTAACCTTAAGGAATCACACGCCGTTACTAACTTTTATTAAAATCAGCCGAACTACTGAACCGATTTTAATGAAATTTCTATGGGACCAATCTGAAAGTATATCCTTTCAAATAAAAAAAAAATTCCAAATCGGTTTATAAATGACGGAGTTCTGAGGTAACAAACATAAAAAAAAAATACAACCGAATTGAGAATCACCTCCTTTTTTTGAAGTCGGTTAAAAAAATGATATTACCATTTCATTTGTGATAAATATTCATTATTCACAACTCCTGTCATTATTCTGAGAATAACATTAATACATTATGTTGATTAAAGAGCTGAATATCAAATTGAACAAACAGAATTGTAGATGACTGACCACTGACCAGGTTTACAAATGATTCCCTCTGAATTAAATAGTAATTTGAGAGAGTCTATATTATTCATACACCTGTAGCATAAATATTATTATATTATACACGCTGTTGTCAAAAATATGCTTCTATAACTTAGATAAAAATATAATAATTTGCTGGTTTTTTTGTTTGCCTAGTGTCCGCCATATTGAATTTTCGGTGACATCATAATATATCCAGTGTCACTCGCGAGACTCTATAAACACATTATTTTTCAAAATACGTCTAGTCGTTTAGAGTCTACGTGCAGGGGATCAAAAATCTCAAATACATACTTTTGAAAAAAAATTTATTTTAAAAAATAAAAATCCGACTGCGTAAAAATCGAACTTAAAAGATGGAAACAAGATCAAATGATAACATGCAGTCGGAGGCATAGTAGTAAATACCTCCGACTGCATGTTATCATTTGATCTTGTTTCCATCTTTTAAGTTCGATTTTTACGCAGTCGGGTTTTTTGTTTTTTAAAATAAATTTGTTATTTCAAATGTTTTTAGTTAAAAATAAATCGATATAGATCCTAAACGGTCAGTCAAATCGAAAAATGTTGAGGGAAAACTAAAAATGATTTTTAAATACCTATTCAACGATACCCCACTTGACATAGTTTGTTGACTTTCATTTTTTTCATTTTCACAATATGGCGTCCTGTAGTCGCCATATTGAATTTTCACTAACGTCATGTCTTTAGTGACACTCGCCGGACTAAGCGGAGTCGATTGACGTGTCAATCATAAAAATCGGCCCAGGCGTTTGGTCTGTATAGTGCTTCAAAGGAACATACAAATATACATACATACATACATACATAGGCTGATAAACACAATACCACTCCTTTGCGTCGCGCAGTCGGGTAAAAACATAAGCCTCTCTTGCTTCTATCATATCATATCATATCAGCCGGGTAAAAATTAAATTCCAGCGCTAAAGTAACGTCCTTTTGCTTAACATTAATATTTTGTTTAATAATTTGTCTATATAAAAATATATGGGCACTGTGCTTGCAATAAAAACAAAAATAAAGATAGTTACTTCTTACCACAACAGTTTTATTGATGGATGTACATTTCAAAAGCTATGCTCTCATCTTCAGCAAACACTATACATGATCATGTATAGTGATTGCTGAAGATGAAAGCATATAGCTGTACATCCATCAATAAAACTGTTGTGGTAAGAAGTAACTATCTTTATTTTTGCTTTTAATAATTTGTCTTCTTATTTTTCTTTCAATAACTTGACACAACTGCATAAAACAATGACTTATTTTCGATCGTACAACTCAAAGAAATTAGTCAATTATAGTGCGAATAGTGGCCGCGTGTAAGTGTAGTCTCTACTATAGATCCAAGTAGCAAACATACACCCCTGAATAGTGACTCCGGGGTGTAGGGACGCCAGTTTCGTCACTGAATATGTTTGCCTACGCGTATATCCGGCCATGCTAGGTACACTGTGTACCAACAAGAGTCACTAAAACACGAACGTGTTTGTTATTAGGTAACGGTTATAGTGATTACAGCTAACTTTACATATCTAGCCGGAGGGGTTACATGGACAGTGCCGTTCATATAGAGAACGGTATAATGGTTAGATCAGTGATTCCCAACATCTTTTAATTTAGGGCGCACTTGTGCTGGGTAGCATAGAACTGTTAGAAAATCTGAGTTAACATTGCTCTTAGTTTGTGCCGTATAATAATAGTTTTCATACACGCTAGGACAGTCTGAGGTTGTCAACATTTTTATTATGTAGAACATTACACTGTTCTTATAGAAAAACAAATGGTAGATCTACATAACCAAAGATCGTTTTCCAAGTAAATGTTTGACAGAAATGGCATAAAAAAGTATTTTAAATAAATATCGGTATAATTTGAAATAAATATTAGTAATAAAAAACTTTTAGAGACAAACTTTTATTTAAATGCACTAAAAAGGAAAAAATAATTTTTAATAATTTAGGTTCATAATTATAAAAGCGTGGGTCGTGAATTCTATGATAGTTTATTAGGCACGACCCACGCTTTTATAATTATGAACCTAAATTATTAAACATTATTTTTTCCTTTTTAGTGCATTTAAATAAAAGTTTGTCTCTAAAAAGTTTTTTTTACTATTTATTTTGTTCATTTTAGTCTTTCAAAATTTTACCCCCTTTTGACACCTGTAGCGGTTGAATTTCGAAAAATTCTTTCTTAGTAGATGATTCTGTCAGAAAAGGAACTCACTGTCCAAATTTCAAGTTTCTAGCTTTAGCAATTTGGCTTGGGCGTTGATTAGTCAAAAAAACCCTTCATCCCTGTTTAAACCCCTTAGGGGTTGAATTTATTTCTAAAAACAATTTATTCATGTATTGTCATCGGGAATACATATGTGTACAAAATTTCAAATCGATCGGATACGTGGAAGTCGTTCAAAATTGACTTGCAAGTTTTGATCTAAACAAACACACAAACTAACTAACTAACTAACTAACTGACATACATTGCAAGTTAAATAAAAGCTTGTAAAAAAGAACGTTAATAACCAGTAATTTTTTGAGTAGAAGCGATTTAAAATTTTGCATTGTTAACCCAGATTTTCTTGTGTGACCCGGCATTAACTGAAGAGTTTATGAAGCACGGCAGTGCGCCAAGCCAAATTCTCGTCTACCAATTTAAACGGTGCTAAGTTCCACTCTCGAATTCCTACGTTACGCAATTTTCGAGAAAAACGTCTGTGACAGACAGACAGACGGACGCAAAAAATGGAAATAATAAAACAGGTGGTGGAAGTTCCGGTGTCGATGGTGGGAAAACGTGTCTCCAGTCGTTTAAAATTTAAAATAATATTACTATATTATGACTAAAAATTTGAAAATAACATTTGTAGTTTCAAAAATATCTAAAAAACACGCTTATATTAACGTACTAAAAGTAGAAAATAAATTTCTTTCTCTTCTATAACTTTTAAAAGCATGGAGCACTCGATGAATTAAAAAAAATTCGACTGATGACCAGTCCTATACTTCCCACCTAGTAAATATTTGCAAAAAATAAACACTTTTTTTTTTTATTCTTTGACTAGGCCCAAATAACCTTAGCTGTTGGTGGTCTTTAAAACACAATTTAATTTTTATTCTTTGAAAAAAGCATGGCCCCCTTTTTTGTTTGGTGATCTACTGATGGCTAGCTTAATATAGCAAAAATCATGGTTACCTTGATTTACGTACAATTTTCTTTTTTTAGTAAAATATTTTTTTTCTCGAAAACTATACATTTTAGAGAAAAAAAATATCTACATTTTTTTCATATTATAACATCTAGAATTCATTTATATATTTTTTTACCTATGTTAATACGTGACATTGAGGACGTTTTTTTGAATATCTCAGGATCCACTGAACCGATTTGACTCAAAATCTAATCAGATCTAAGTTAAAGGCTGATAAACACAATAGAACAATCGGCATGCCCGTATGTTGTTCCGTTCTTAAGATATCGAAGGCGAAAAATTGACCACATACACACACACACACATACACACATACACACACACACACACATACAGACATCAGTCAGAAAATGATCTTAAACGATTGCTAGGGTCTCAAAACGTGAAAATCTGTTAAAATCTCGAAATATTGTTTTCGGACTAAATCCATTACTTCCCTACCATAGTAGAGGTGGGAAGTAAAAATATAGGTAAGGTGAGTGTCCCACGCTTCTAAACGTTATAGAAGAGAAAGAAATTATTTTTCTAAATTTTAGTGCGTTAATTAATAAGCTTGTTTTTTAGAGTTCCGTGCCTTCGTATGCAACCCTATTACCCTGTCTATACGATGTCCGTCCGTCTGTCACAGAGCTCTATCTCACAAACGGGAAGAGGTAGCTGGTTGAAATTTTCACAGATTGTGTGTTGTTATGGGATGAACCTTGGCAAATAATAATTATTATTACCTATATTTAAATAAATAATCAATTAATTTTAATAAATTAATCTTGTTACACGTTCACAGTACATTCGTGTAACTATAACAGTAGGTATAGTAAATGGCTGGTAATACACAGTACTATTATTATATAGGTATTGATTTGTACCAAGTGAGTCGATTGAACGACGGTGTTACAAATCGTTCGGTTAGCTAAGTGATTAAGGTATTAGATACAAGATCTAAAGATATCCGGTTCAATTCTGAGTTTCGGATCGCAATATTTTTGATTTTTTATTCATCAAAAATATTCTTTCAATACAATATTATTTTTACTTTAAAAACTAATTTTATTTTTGATACGGAAGAAAAATTTTGAAACACTAAAAAGAACAAATTGAAATATGAAAATATTTTTTTTAAAAACAATGATAAATAAATAAATCTGTTACCGCTACCTAACTCCTTATTTTTATTATTGTACGGAACCCTCGATGCGCGAGTCTGACTTGCACTTGGCCGGTTTTTTTTAGGTTTTTTGGAACTATAAATTTTTACAGCTAATCATTACATCTTTAATAACAACAATCTTTAGGTCTGTGTGGTAATTATAACCAATATCACACAAAAAGCACAATAAATTAAATATTGTGATGCACATATTTTGTAATGCTCCTTTGTGTAGAGGGAAAATTGAACATTTCGATCGGTGTCGGCAGAACTATATGAACGCCGTCCGGCAAATAACGATACATATTCTGTGTCCGGAATGCAACTTTAGTGAATAAAGTAACACTGTTCGGTCAATAACAAATTATCTTACTGCTGAATTTCGCGGCCCATGTTCACTATTTCGTGATACACCAAACCACCGCATTACGCCTGTTGGAAATTCCTGAACTAGACATTTCTCCATAATTGACATAACCGGGCATTGAATGCCTAAGGCGGCTGTGTAACATACCACTTATTACTATCCAAAATACGAGTTAAACGGCTCTACACACGACCCAACTTGCAGATCGTTGAGAGTGGGACTCCGGAGATTGTGTGGTCGCCCGAGTCAATCAGCCGACCACTGAGATTAAAGCTATAAGCATTTAAAAGTGTAGCCAGTCGCCATTGTAATAATTAAGTCCTCATTTTATATGTGAGAATAAGAAGAAGAGAATAATATTCTCAGTCCATCTCCTGTTTTGCCGCCATATTTATTGGGCCCTGTAACGTCAAACCTGGCTTCAATTTTGTATAAGCAGTTGTATACGGTATGCGTCCTCTATAGGTTTTACTTCAGTGCACCCGACATAAAAAACCTCCTTCAAAAAAAAACCATCAAAAAGAGGAACATAATACGAATGTAGTGGTACGCGCAAATTTAATTACTATGTAAAACTGTTTATTCAACACATGCACGCTTTTAGTGTTTTTTCGTGTCGGTTATGCGGATCTTAAATAGCCGTTAAATGACTAGTGACGTCATGATCCATTATGAAACGCTTTTCGATGCTATAATGAAAAAAATTTGAAAAATCCGTGACATAATGAACCATTATGTACCTCTTTTCGATGCTATAATGTAATATATGATTACTGTGGCAACGAAGTAAGTAAATATTGTATCAAGGCCAATGTTTTTATTATGAGATGTACTGCTGTCAGTGAATCTAAGGTGTTTGACATTAATTCAATTCAAGCCTGAAACCCAACTAATTTTCAGGGTCCCTGCAGATTGGATCCAACAGATTGTATCGTGTGCAGAGGGCTTAGGGGTGCATCGATGTGTTTAAAGATTTGTGTTTTATCATATTGCGTTACTCATTCGACCACGTTTTGAGCGCACCGTATTTTACACGCTCGTCGGTTTCAGGCCTTACGGCGAAGACATGAATTATTTCATTCAGCTTATACAGAGTGATCAGGAGTTGTTGTTGACAGTAGGTATGCAATTCATTTTTAGATGCGAATTTATATTTAAAATTACTACAATGTATTTTATCATAGAGGGTGTATCGCAGGATTGAGAGCATAGTAAAAACACTGTAGTGAAAATCATTAATAGATTGCTTTGCCCACTTTTCATGTGAAAACCATGATAATTAATTTAATTTAGAGAGCCATGATTACATTGTATTTTTGTCGCGCTATTCATTACTTATCAATTTTATATGTTCTCAGTCCTGTGAGACACTCTGTATAATGTATACTATATTTAAAACATAAAAAACTTTTTAACAAAAAAAAAAAACCTCCTTCAAAAAGCCACTAAAAAGAGGAAGATAATGAAATTTTGAGGTCTGTGCCAATTAAAATATGAAGTTGGTTAAAAAAAAGAAGATATTAATCACTATACTATACTTTTTAACCGACTTTATATTTTAATTGGCACAGACCTCAAAATTTCATTATTTTCCTCTTTTTAGTGGCTTTTTGAAGGAGGTTTTTTTTTTGTTATAAAGTTTTTTATTTTTTATGTAGGCCACTATTCCAAAAACTTAAAATCTTAACAGTTTATGGTATATATAAGTACTAGAACGTTCAATTTTTGTTAAAAAATATCCATATCTGTTCACAAATAATGTACTTCATCACAAAAATAAAAATGATCTAGTAATAGCGCAAGCTCATTTAAATATAATTCTAAAGCGTCCGCTAAATTCCTTTATAAAGATATTTAACAATATACCACAAGAACTGAAACACTTGCAAATTGATAAATTCGAAAACTACCTCAGTGGTTTGACATTGTATAGTCTAGAAAAGTGTTTCGTTTCTTAAAATATAATGTATTTTGCAAATAAATGTTTGTGTATGACGTGTTCTATACCTCACACAAACATGTAAGTTCTTTGGAATAAAACTGCTTATTATTAGTGTATTTGCCATATGGCACATACACTATTGGCGTCGGTCGGATGGCGGGACCTAGGGGTCGGACCAAAATTTCTCGACGTTTCATAGCCTCCTGAACATTTTGGCACCATTTTTGGAAATGTCTATTTATATATGTATATATATATATATATTTATATATATATATATGTGTGCGGGCAATATCTTTCGAAAGAGTTAATTGATTTTGACGAAATTTGGTAGGCACGTTGAAATCCATCACCGCACGAAGCCTATTTAAAATGGGCCCAATCGGACCATTTTAAGGGTAGTTTTTAGGGGTTGAAAAATGTTTTTGGGCCCGAAAATGCCGAAAAAATTCTCAGAATCGTTTCAAAATTGAAATTTAACCTTTTAGTAAAGATCAAAATGTGCTGCCAAAATTTTAATAAAATCGGCCCGACAGGACCGGACTTACAAATTTTATGAAAACACTAGTTTGCGCATAGTGCTTTACTTACTGAAGGGTGTATTTAATTTGGTACCGAGGTTGCATTGATAAAAATATTGAAATTAAGAAAAAAAATATTTTTTAAGGGATGTATTAAGGGGTTAAATTTTTTATTTTGTCCAAAAACAAACTTAAGTTCATATAATAAAGCCACAATGCCAGTATTAGCAAATACACTATATTGTCGGCAGGGTTTTGGCACTGCGACCCGAGTTTTTTTATTATTATGGAGAAGGAAAAAATCCCTAAACTTCGGAATCGTCGCCGTCACACAAGAGATACGTACTTGCGGAACAAGTTGAAACTATAACTGCGTCTTAAACCATGAAATGGGCGAATACAGTGAGTTTGAGTCGTGCGCACGGAGTACACGGAGCGACCCAATAAAACACAGCCTTTTGCATGCGGCAGACTAGTGTTGCTCAATAGCTGCCACAGTTGAGCGTTGTTTTTTCATCGGATTGGTTTGTTGTTGACTGTGGTGTTCCGGATATGATTACTGTGATTATTATGGTTACTGAATAAGAATCTAAATCTCATGTTCTTTATTTGTAGCGAACCGTGAGACTTACAGTCGAGAGCCGTTGCTTTTACTCTATTTTCCTAGGTGTTAGTTTGTTTGGTTCCACTGTATTTATAATATAGATTCGGATTAAAGAGTAAATATATTGTGACGTCACTGAAGATAACAAATATTGCAGTTTGAAGAGGGCCGCACAGGACAACGTGTACTCCGCCGCGCCGGTTAAACACCGCGTCGACTAGCTGACGGTTGTTTGTATCGGTTTGAGGGGAGCGGGCGGCGGTTGTGAAAGCGGAGCGGGGGAGACGCCATGTCGGGAGGTGTATATACTTACATGCGGACTCAACAGGTTCCGCGAGTTGGATAATAGGGATGACCAATCGATAACTAGTTATTTCGCAGAGTAGAATTTTAGTTAAATTATTGCATTAGGTACTATTGGATGTCGTCGGTTTCTCCATGAGGGTTGTAACTTGTAGGCTTCATTTTCTTTCCAAATCAAAAATACCTACATGCATTGTTGCCAGGTGTCAAATAATTCACCAGGTGTGCTTCGTGAAATTCACCAGATTACACCCGAAAACCACCAGTCTTCCAAAAATACATATTTCTTGCCGCTCAGCTCTCGCTCATTATACTAACTACTAAAAAAAAATGTTTTTAAACGTTTTTGAGACGCCCCCGCTGCCCACATTTTACACGATTCTGAATTCTGCGAAATGATGCAGCATAGTAGCCTAGTAGATAATGTTTAATGTTTATTTACAAAAGTTCAGACGTATATAGTCCAGCCATAGAACATGATATTACGTAGTTTGGTACCAGTGGCGCACAACAATGCTTTTCCAGCATAGTAACCTTTTCTTGCTTTTTTTCTTTGTTGAACGTAGAAGAGTGTATTAGGGCATTCTATAAGACTTTTTTGATTGATAGGTTCGTAAAAATGACTTTTTCTTAAAAATTACTCGTTTTTTTGTAAAAATCACCAAATCACCAGCTGAAGTTGGAATTCACCAAATCTGGTGAACAATCACCAGGTCTGACAATACTGCCCACACGTTTGAAATTCCTAGTAGGCTCTACGATAGTCATGTAGAGCATGGATGGATGGATCGTAGACCGTGGTGTGCAGATGCAGGAGGAAAAGCTCTGACTTTAAGCGAATAAATGAGGAATACTGTATTTGGTTTGAATAAACGGTTTTGTAGAGTAAGGTTAAGAAATCAGATTTTTTTTAGTATGTTTTTTGAGGATTCAACATAATTTTCACAGCAATAATTTAGAAATTTTGCTTTCAAATTTTATATATATATCTGAAATTAAAAAGTTGTCGAGCGTCTATAATCTACAATTTAATTCAATTGAAATTAAAAAATACTTAACACGCAAAAATAAAAAATAGGGCATGTACAGTACCTATCCCCTTTTCAGCATTAAATATAGTAATAAGATACACAGTCAAATTTAGATAAACAATAGACGTTTACGATATATATCTCTGTTGTCGAGCGTCTTTAATCTACACTATTTATTTATCTTTATTCTTTCTTTCAAAAGTTCTTTCTTTATTTTTCGCATAAGACGGCTCATTATTTTCTTGATTTGCTACATAAATATTAAGAAACTTTTTGTTTGTTAAGAATATTATACAAAAATGGATTAGGTAATTACTTTTTGCAGACTTCTAAAACTAATAATGCTTACAGGAAAATATTTCGATTGGATTTTATAAACTTAAGTATTAAAAAAAAGATGAAATAGATTGTTCATTGACTCAATGATATAGTAGATTTTTATCCTAGACTATTATAGTCAAGTTCCAAAATTAAAGATATTGAGTCATGCACTTATACTTCACTATTTATATAAGCGGCACAGTTTTTATAGATGGAGCGCTTACATTGTTTAATTGCTTTTCCGCTCCATTAACCTTGTTACGAACTACGCATGACTCACTATCTTAAATTTTGAAACTTGACTATAGATTAAAAATTAAAATAAACAGTGGACACCCCTATTCGAGATTCGGGCAGGAAACATCGTTCGTTGCCAGCAAGACGATCTGGTTTAGGTTAGGTTAGTAGTTATGTGTGCCTCAGACGCCGACGGTTTTGGCAGGTAACCTGAAATGACAAATTGTAAAAGTTCCGTGGTAAAATGAATAATAAGATTTGTAGAATTACACGCCTCTGTATCTACGTTACGTCGAATTATCAGACGTTCTGTGTTAAAGTAAAGTTTGTTGGAAATATACGAAAACTCTCTCTTATTTGGTACCAACTTTCTAAACATTAAATTGGATAAATGATTAGACCGTGAAAATAAGCGAATGTTTTGGAATTGATAATGAATGGACAAAAACATTATGCAATATTGTTATTTCTAAATTTTCATAGTACCTATATGAACATCTAGAAATAACATTACAGATAAATGGTATGGGTTCTTTAATTAGTTATGAGCTTTTCAATCTAACCCCTGGCTTATAATGAATTTTAATGCTTATTCTGAAACCGTTAAACTTGAAACAATAAAGTTTTCATATATCTGTTTTATAATCTTTATTCGCAATCTGTTGTTAACTCACATCTATACACTTTCAATTCTTTAGGAGGGGGGTTCAAAAAATTATTTTTCCAAAAATCTCATCATTTCTGTTTTTTGGTCATCAATCTATGTTCGTATACCAAATTTTATCTTAATAGGTATATTAATGAGTGGATAGGTCTATGACATACAAACCGACAGACAGACAGCCGTAAATTATTTGCTGTTTAAGACATTTTCTTTTTATAATTGCAATTTTATGAAGTGCTAACTATAAGGGTAGAGCGTAGGCATCATAAATAATAATAATGAAATAATAATAATAATAATTAAAAATAATAATAATAATTAAAAATAATAATGCGTATTTTTTATAAAATATTTTTCAGTTTTGCATCAGTTCCCCGTAATTTTATATTTTAATTATTAAGAACTACCGATAAATATTTTTTTACTTTAACATTTTTTTCTCAATATAAGAAATTTTTTTTTCTGGCAGCTATTTTTCATTAGAAAATTGTTTATACAAAATTGCCAAATATTCGATCGATTTAATAAATTTACATTTATTTATTTATAAATTTACATTTATTTATTTATAAATTTACATTTATTGCTGTAAATTGTAATAAACTGTCACAGACGTCAGTTCTTAAGTTGTTTATCGATAAATAATTTTTAATAAACATATAAACTCGGTACGCTTTATAAAATTTGACGAGAATAATAAAATTGACAACAGAAGAAACTTTATTGTAAGAGACGTTCAATTTTTGTGACTTGAACGCTGTTTATTTATCTAAACATGGATCGCAATTCCAAAACGTGCTGGAAGATTCCAATAGAGAGCGTTAGAAGATTAATAATGCCTGTATATCTTGTCGGAAATGGATACGGTCTCTAGGGAAATTTTTACAAAAATGAAATGTATGTAGTAATCACTTTGAAAATCGATATTTCATTTTCGCACATTACTTTTTATTTATTTATTAAATTGAATAAATTTTTTATTGAACTGCTTTGCAGAGACGCCGAAGAGATAAAATTACAATGTGTTTATTTTTTTTAGAAAAATGTTACTACACGGTAGGATTTACTTATAAAAAATTTTATATAACACATGCACGCTTTTAGTGTTTTTTCATATCAGTTTTGCGGACCTTAAATGACCGTTTATTGATGAGTGACGTCATGATCCATTATGAAACGCTTTTCGATGAATAATGGAAAAACATTTGAAAAACCCGTTATCTAATGAACATTATGTACCTACCTCTTTTTGGTGTTATAAATGAAATATGGTTACTATGGTAACAAAGTGAATAAATATTGTATCGAACCCAATGTTTTTATTATGAGATGTACTTCTGTCAGTGACATTAAATTATTCAATTAAAGTCTAAAACCATGCATGTGTTAATAAAGTATAGTGTGCAACACGTGTGCTAAATATTTGTGCGTCAGGCGCGATGTTTTCAGCACTCGTATTCGGCTCGCGATGCTCACTCGCCAAGGCTCGTGAGCGCTCTCCTACTACTCGTGCTGAAAACATCGCGCCTGACGCATAAAGATGTATTTAGCGCACTAGTCACACAATATACTATTATATACATCAACATTAGTATATGATTACAATATTATAATATACTCGGTGGTTTCCTTAGACTTTAAAATAAAGAATGCAGATTTCAAATTCTTATTTTTTTCGCATTTTAAAATGTTGCTTTTTTGGAGAATAATAAATTATTATTAGATGTAGATAATGTCGCTTACCCCTCATTGATGTTAAAACATGTGCATTGCAATGATAGAAATGAGTGTCTATGTAATCCTACCATCCTGACTAATTAGTGATTATACATAATATATTATTATGCTAAATATAGATACAAGAAGCCTGAGCGTAAGTTAATTAATGCAGAATAATATATATAACCGGTAATTCACATTCAGATCTTCTAATCTATATAAAACAGTTCAGTTACTCATTGACTGGTTGACAGACAACGACCAGGTCAAACCGCTGAAAATATAAACTTGAATAATAATAAGTATTAGAAATGCCTTGTGTCCGTTGTTAACACGACGCGTTTCAGCAACGAGTGGCCATCTTCAGGTGTGGTTAATTTTTTATATTATAAAACACACATTGAGGATTCGTAACACGTTATAATATTATGATGCTAAGCACATATCTATTATGTTGTGGATTGTGAAGTACTCATGAAGTCACAAGACGGACACAAGGTATTTCTAATACTTCTTATTATTCATATAGTGACTTGGAGACCTAACACTCTAAAAATGTATCATAAACTTGAAATTTGGACAGTAGGTTCCTTTTGTGACGTAAGCATCCACTAAGAATGGAGATTTTTCTAAATTCATCACCTAAGGGGGTTAAATAGGGGATGAAAGTTTGTATGGAAGTTCGTCATTTTTGAAGTTAGAAGCATCAAATTTTGCACAGGAGTTCCTTATATAACATAAGTGAGCAATAATGTAATAACAAAATTGGAGCGAACAAGCGAAGCGAGTGAGTAATGTACCTGTTATTAATATTCGAGCAAACGAGCGAAGCGAGTGAGTATTGTATTATTAATATTCAAACAAACGAGAGAAGCGAGTGAATAATGTATTATTAATATTCAAACGACCGAGTGAAGCGAGTGTGTAATGTATTAATAAAATTCGAGTGAACGAGCGAAGCGAGTGAGTAAGGTATTAATAATATTCAAGCGAATGAGCGAAGCTAGTGAGTATAGTATTACTTAAATTCGAGCGAACGAGCGAAGCGAGTGAGTAATATATTAATGATACCTAATCGAGCACGCGATCAAAGCGAGTGAGTAATGTATTAATAAAATCCGAGCGAACGAGCGAAGAGAGTGAGTTATGTATTAATAAAATTCGAGCGAATACACACCACCGGGCTCCCGGCTTCGTTTCGCAGGAGGAGAATTTCTCGCGGGGTAAATCATAAATTGAAGCCACGGTTAACGGCTGGTTACTTCCATAAAAATTAAATGCTTAGAAGTGCAAATATTATAGGGAGTTGTAAGAGCGCCATATTTATATGGTTTACGGAAACCGTGCTATAGCGATACAGCGCTACACAAACTGCGTGGTAGCAAGGAATTAACTGTAAATGTATTACATGCGGTTAAATGCACAATTGAAATACCGGTTTCATTATTGGCTTATAAAAAATTAAAATCAATTTGACTTATACGTGGCTACGTCAGATTGTGCCAGTTATTGTACAGCTGCGGGCTCAATATAGTTTACATTTTTGTTCATCTACATTCTACATAGTTACCAGTTTTTTAAATTTTGGCATATTGTAGTTTGGTTTTTGATGGTAATGTATCAGTTACAGGGTTACATGATTACATCCTAAAAATTCTTTAAAAAATTATTATTAAAACACCTCTGTTGTTTATTATCTATACTAATATTATAAAGCTGAAGAGTTTGTTTGTTTGTTTGGTTGAACGCGCTAATCTCAGGAACTACCAGTCCGATTTGAAAAAAAAATTTTTTGTTAGATAGCCCATTGAGGAAAACTATAGGCTATATAATATCACGCTACGACCAATAGGAGCGGAGCATCAATGAAAAATGTTTGCAAAAACGGGAAAAATTATTCCTTTTGAGAGCTTCCGCTGCGTAAACGGTTAAAGTTACGCAAAAATCATGTATGACGGAATTGTTCCCCTTTAAAAGTTCTAAAAAAAAGTCCGCGACAGCATATGTCTATCTTTTAACGTTGACTCACTATAACTTTTTTTATGGTAATTAAATTTGTTCGTAATTATAATATTCAAGCGAACGAGCGAAGCGAGTGAGTTGTGTATTTATAATATTCAAGCGAACGAGCGAAGCGAGTGAGTAATGTAATTACAATATTCAAGCGAACGAGCGAAGCGAGTGAGTAGTGTATTGCACCCGGGCTTTCTTAGCACCCGGGCGAAGCCGAACGGGTACCGCTAGTACAATATACAATCCAAATAACTCAATATTATTCAAATAAGTCATAAAAAGATTTCATAATATTTGATACTAACAGATTCCTTTGTCTATTCTTGCAATAATTCTTTTTTTTGTTCATCATTTAAATAATTTCGAGGCATTTAAAATTTGTTGCTAATTGCTACTGACTTTTACTGACTTTTTATGAACTTACACTGAAAAAACTCAAATGTAAACTATTTTGAGTACCTACGTGACTGTACAATATATTTACTACATTAGTATATTTTGTAGGTATCTACGATATTGTAAACATAACATTATCATGATAATATTTTGATATTTTCGATAGTTTAATAGGGGTTTTCAATAGGGACATAACAATTTTGTTTTATAATACGGAACATAACCTACAATTTTTTTTATTTTCTGTCAAAGTCAAAACGTCTGTCAAGGCTTACATTTTTATCATTGTGAAGTTCACGAACGAGCATCGTTTGGAAATCGTTAAAACCGCCATGTTATGGTCAATGGACTTCGCTATCGTGCCATGTTGGAATACTATTTTTGGCCAGAATTGGATGGACTCATCAACGATATGTGGTTCCAACAAAATGGTGCCACAAGCCACACAGCTGGTCAAACAATTGATTTATTGAAAGGAAAATTTGGTAATCGTTTAATCTCGAGAAATGGTCCAGTCGAATGGCCACCTCGCTCATGCGATTTGATGGGGTTACCTTAAGTTGAAGGTTTATGCCAACATTCCAACAACGTAGAAAAGAGCTCAGGAACAATATCGAACGCGAAATTGCCAACATTCCAGCTGATATGTGTGAAAGAGTGATTAAAAATTGGATCCAAAGAATCGATCGCTGCCGTCGTGCTCGTGGTGGTTATATGAACGACGTCGAATTCCATACATAATTGTAACATGTGTACTACACCTGGAATAAATTTCAGCCCGATATCTCAATTATTCTGTGTTTTATTTAAATACAAAATTGTTATGTCCTTATTGAAAAACCCTACTTAGATATCTGCTATAAGTTTTTTTTATTTAGGCGTTCAATGATGTTTCGACACTTGTTATGCTGTAAGTTGAATCCCAGTTTTTGTATTTGAATAATCGATTATTGGGTTTAAACAAATTGGAGCCAGTGTTTTTTTAACTTTTTTCTGCTTTGGTTTTCCTTCTGAGTTTAGTTTACTTTTGTGCCTTCATCGTCGTTCTTAGCTGCAAACAGAAAAGATACTATGTATATATTTATATTTTGTAATGTATGTTAAAAAATTATATTATTGGCACTTTGCTTATAGTGTCGGATTCCCGCCTCGACTTTAAAATAGTGAAATAATTTTTCAAATAGTTACAGTAGTTTTTGAAATTCGCGTGGGAAACAAATACACAAACAAAAAACTCGGGTCGCAGTGCCAAAACCCTGCCGACAATATAGTGTATTTGCTAATACTGGCATTGTGGCTTTATTATGTGAACTCAAGTTTGTTTTCGAACAAAATAAAAAATTTAACCCCTTAATACATCCCTTAAAATTATATTTTGTTTCTTAATTTCAATATTTTTATCAATGCAACCTCGGTACCAAATTAAATACACCCTTCAGTAAGTAAAGCACTATCCGCAAACTAGTGTTTTCATAAAATTTGTAAGTCCGGTCCTGTTGGGCCGATTTTATTAAAATTTTAGCAGCACATTTTAATCGTTACTAAACGGTTAAATTTCAATTTTGAAAGGATTCTGAGAATTTTTTCGGCATTTTTGGACCCAAAAACATTTTTCAACCCCTAAAACCCTAAAACCACCCTCAAAATGGTCCGATTGGGCCCATTTTAAATATAGGCTTCGTGCGGTGATGGATTTCAACGTGCCTACCAAATTTCGTCAAAATCAATTAACTCTTTCGAAAGTTATTGCCCGCACACACACACACACACACACATATATATATGTCGGAGATGGAAAGACACGCATCTAAATATTTTTAATAGATAATCCGATTTCTGTGAATTTCTAAATATTAATGCGATTATAATAAATTACTTTTATGACCTGACAATTTGTACCTTTGTTAATGATTGTTTTTATGATCAGCAATTCGTACCTTAATTTAATAGACGGTATTTCCAAATTACCATTAATCTTATGGCTCGGAAAAATTATGATCTTTACCTACGTTAATAGCTTAGGTTTGGGCAGACGACCCCGTCTGCAAATGTAGCCGGAGTCTCGAAGTCTCTGATTGGTTATTACGGAGATACCTGTTAAAAACCGACATAACGTCGTGGTTGAAATTGAATACATGGGGCATTCTGGTTTGTGAAGTGATACGGTGAACAGGCACGCTTGAGCTTCGAGACTTTGGATTCATTACCAAGCCTATACCTACTATCTGAGTTCTACATTAATAAAACATGAGTAGCGAGGCGAATCAAGTGCCCAGCGCTTCGGCTAGGGTAACTACTCCGACATCAGAAGTGGGATCAGAATCGTCATTTGAGACGCCTCAAGAACAGTGGTGCTTTCGTCTAGAGGAACAAAATCGTAACTTAATGGAAATCATCAAAACTTTGAGACCATCGTGTTCGGCCAATAGTAATTTATCGTTACCACGGTTTGACTCGGACAGTGCGGGTGCAGACCCAATGTCTTGGTGTTCGACAGCGGACCTGTGCTTATCAGAAAACACTCTAGAAGGTGGTGCGCTTATTATCGCACTCAGTAAAGCGTTTTATGGAGAAGCATCTGAATGGCTATCCCAGGTATGTTTCCCGGGTATCACGTGGCCTCAATTCAAAGATCTCTTCATGGCGCGATATGGAGTAGCAGAAACACCTACTGCAACTCTAATGAATTTGCAAAATAGCAGACCGAAGGAAGGAGAATGCTTGGCAGTTTTTGCGAGCCGGCTATTAACGTCTCTCATATCAAGATGGAAAACCTTAAGTACCGAAGAAGCTGCTGTGTCGGTTGTTCTCGCGCATGTCTCGCAGTTCAATTCTAGTTTGCAGCGAATAGCGTTTACAACGAACATTAAAACCCAAACACAGCTACAGAACGAATTAAAATTTTTTTCGTTCACCAAGAAAAGACCAACCACAACTTCAGATGACCGGGTGACACACGACGTTAAGAGATTCAAGCCGTCACTAGTGAAGTGTCACGCGTGTGGGAAACTGGGCCACAAACAGGCTGATTGTCGTTCAAGGACGGATAGAACGAAGAATGAACCAACGAGCCATGTAGTAAGCAAGCACAATTCTTCACAGAAGCCCATCGTCTGCTACAAGTGTTCTGCAAGCGGACACTTCGCATCTCAATGTCCGTCTTCCGGAGGCAGTGGTTCGATGAACATCAGGGGCGGTGCCAGGAACGAACGGCGTGCAGATTTCTGCTCCGTCGCGGCGCCTTCAGGGTCTTTAACACATCTCGGTGAGTCGTTTCTATTTTGTTTCGATTCGGGAGCGGAATGCTCGCTAATTAAAGAGTCCATCGCGGCAAAGCTTTCGGGAAAGAGAATTTATGATTTAATAATTTTAAAAGGCATAGGAAACCTATCTGTAAATTGTACCTTACAAATTTTATCCGTAGTTACTATAGCCGACCTTACATTAGAGATTTTATTTCATGTAGTGCCGGAAAATTATTTAAAAAGCGATATAATGATTGGTCGTGAAATCCTCAGTCAAGGGTTTGAGGTTAGCATGACGCTGAACAGTTTTAACATTTTCAAGATTAAAGCGGTAAATGTTTGTAACAAGTCACATGACGATATCGATCTGAACAATGTCGATACTGATATGGTTGACAATAACAAAACACGACTGATTTCTACGTTAAAAGAATTCGTAAATTCGTTTATAAACGGTTTTCCACTCACTCGTGTAACTACTGGAGAGCTTGAAATTCGTTTAATTGACCCTAACGTTACCGTCCAAAGGCGACCCTATCGGCTTAGTTCCGATGAGAGACAGGTAGTTAGAGATAGGATAGATGAGTTGTTAAAGGCCAACGTCATTCAGCCTAGCTGTTCTCCCTTTGCAAGCCCGATATTGCTCGTCAAGAAGAAAGATGGTTCCGACCGTTTATGTGTAGATTATCGTGAGTTGAATAATAATACCGTACCTGACAGGTACCCATTACCCCTCATTTCTGACCAAATAGCTAGGCTCAGTGGCGCTGAATATTTTACATGTCTCGATATGGCAAGCGGTTTTCATCAGATCCCCGTCCATCCAAATTCTATCGAACGCACTGCTTTCGTCACACCCGATGGTCAATTCGAGTACTTGACCATGCCGTTCGGACTAAAAAACGCACCATCCGTTTTTCAACGGGCTGTTATGAAAGCCTTGGGAGAACTTGCTTACTCATATGTCATTGTTTACATGGACGATATTATGATAGTTGCTAGTACTATAGATGAAGGACTAGAAAGAACCCGAACGGTTATAGACATCCTCATAAGAGCCGGGTTTTCGTTCAATTTTGCAAAATGTTCATTTCTTAAAACGTCGGTGCAGTACCTCGGATATGAAATTAAAGCCGGTGAAGTTCGACCCAATCGTCGTAAAACTGAAGCGTTAACTGCTTTGCCTGCACCGCGAACCGTCACGCAACTAAGACAATTCATAGGCCTCGCCTCATATTTCCGTCAGTTTATTCCTAGATTTTCTCAGATAATGAGACCCCTATATAAGCTAATCCCGGGTAAACGGGATATTGAATGGAAAGTAGAACACGAAAATATTCGCCAAAACGTCATCTCTGTTTTAACAAACGAACCGGTATTAATGATATTTGACCCAAATTTCCCCATAGAATTACATACGGATGCCAGCTCTGAAGGTTACGGTGCAATTTTAATACAAAAAGTAAACGGAAAAACTCGAGTCGTCGAGTATTACAGTAAACGAACTAGCCCAGCGGAATCTAAATACCATTCATACGAATTGGAAACATTAGCGGTCGTCAATTCAATAAGACATTTCCGTCATTATCTGCAAGGACGCAGTTTTACCGTGATAACCGATTGTAATTCCTTGAAAGCCTCTCGTAGCAAAATTGATCTAACTCCTAGAGTCCACAGATGGTGGGCTTTTCTGCAATCCTTTAATTTTGATATAGTATATAGAGAAGGAAAACGCATGGAACATGTAGATTTCTTTTCGCGAAACATGATTCCGACGAAATCTAAGGAGCTGTTAAATAAAATCCAAGAGAAACGTGTCGATCTCGCGGAAATATCCGGTGACTGGCTCATCGCTGAGCAACAACGCGACCGTGAGCTTTCAGAATTATTATCAAAATTACAAAACAACGATTTGGCCAAAGACTATCAAAGTTACGAGTTGCGATCGGGGACACTATTTAGGAAAATACAAAGGAACGGTAAAACGCGAAGTCTACCCATTGTACCACGGGCATTTAGGTGGTCTGTTATAAATCATGTTCATGAGTCGATTATGCACTTAGGTTGGGATAAAACGCTTGACAAAGTTTACGAGTATTACTGGTTCGATGGGATGGCTAAATACGTTCGTAAATTTGTCGACAACTGTATTACCTGTAGACTCTCTAAGTCAAACTCAGGTAAAGTCCAAGTCGAACTTCATCCTATACCCAAAGTTAGCATACCGTGGCACACCATACATCTTGATATAACGGGCAAATTAAGCGGTAAAAATGAGGCGAAAGAATACGTAATTGTTCTGATTGATGCGTTTACAAAATATGTATTGTTACATCATACCCGCAAAATAGACGCCTCTAATAATATTACAGCTTTAAAATTCGCGATATCCTTGTTTGGTGTACCTTCACGCGTGATAGCTGACCAGGGTAGATGCTTTACAAGCAAAGAATTCAAAGATTTCTGTGCTTCGCAAAACGTAGAATTGCATCTAATCGCCACAGGCGCTAGTAGAGCAAACGATCAAGTAGAACGTGTGATGGGTACACTAAAAAATATGTTCACCGCGGTCGAAACGAGTGGGCGTTCGTGGCAAGAAGCCATTGCCGAAGTACAACTGGCGATTAATTGTACTGCCAACCGTGTCACGAAGTTCAGCCCAGTAGAACTGTTAATAGGTAAAGTCGCTAGACCGTTTGGTTTGTTAATAGATAGTAACGATAAAGAAATAGAAATCTCCGATATAAGGAAAAAGGCGGTACAGAATATGGAAATAAATGCCAAATATGACAAGTCCAGATTCGATCAAAATAAAGCTAAAGTAGTCAGATATAATGTAGGCGACCATGTACTAATTAGGAACGAAGAGAGAAATCAAACAAAACTCGATCCTAAATTCAGAGGTCCATTCGTTATAACGGAGATTCTTGACGGCGACAGATACACTTTAAAGTCATTGCACAATAAAAGAACATACAAGTATAGTCACGAGAGTCTGAAAAAAATGCCAGAAAATCATATTCCCAGCGAGTTAGAGTTAGACGTTTCAGATATTGACACAGAATAGTCGGTCGCAGATCACCAGTCAATGGGCCAAGCGCCGATGCCGCTTCGCCATGCAAATCCGTGCAACCCAAGGGTGGGGTTGATCAGGGCGCGAGGAGCAATTGGCGATGCGGCGAAGTTAGATAAGAAGTTGGTATTGTAGTAGGAGTCTCTGCGTACTGATATGTACCAAGCACGTCCGTGCAACCCAAGGATGGGGTTGATCAAAACGCGCGATGCTGTATTGGTCATGTCGCAGAGAACCCTAGTTGGAACGCGATTATGTGTTAGAAGTTGGTATTGTAGTAGGAGTCTCTGCGTACTATACTAGTACTGATATGTACCAAGCACGTCCGTGCAACCCAAGGATGGGGTTGATCAAAACGCGCGATGCTGTATTGGTCATGTCGCAGAGAACCCTAGTTGGCGCGACAGTCTAATGAATGGTTGATCGAAAGATATACGACTAACTGAACAGTAACTGAATAATAACCGGTGGAAATTATGAATATGTAACAAATAATAACATTGTGAACTTTAATAATATTGTAGCAAATCTTCGTTGTAAAGTTTGACTTCTGAATGACAAGCCTTCATGATAGATTGTGACTATAGCCTACTTTTTGTATAATCAAAAGATTTGTGTAACACGGAACGTTTGTTTTAGATTCACCCGAGGACGTGTGATCGTCAGGATGGCCGTGTCGGAGATGGAAAGACACGCATCTAAATATTTTTAATAGATAATCCGATTTCTGTGAATTTCTAAATATTAATGCGATTATAATAAATTACTTTTATGACCTGACAATTTGTACCTTTGTTAATGATTGTTTTTATGATCAGCAATTCGTACCTTAATTTAATAGACGGTATTTCCAAATTACCATTAATCTTATGGCTCGGAAAAATTATGATCTTTACCTACGTTAATAGCTTAGGTTTGGGCAGACGACCCCGTCTGCAAATGTAGCCGGAGTCTCGAAGTCTCTGATTGGTTATTACGGAGATACCTGTTAAAAACCGACATAACGTCGTGGTTGAAATTGAATACATGGGGCATTCTGGTTTGTGAAGTGATACGGTGAACAGGCACGCTTGAGCTTCGAGACTTTGGATTCATTACCAAGCCTATACCTACTATCTGAGTTCTACATTAATAAAACATGAGTAGCGAGGCGAATCAAGTGCCCAGCGCTTCGGCTAGGGTAACTTACTATATATATATATATATATATATATATATATATATATATATATATACACACACATATATAAATAGACATTTCCAAAAATGGTGCCAAAGTGTTCAGGAGGCTATGAAACGTCGAGAAATTTTGATCCAACCCCTAGGTCCCGCCATCCGACCGATGCCAATATGTGCCATATGGCAAATACACTAAAAACAAATTTTTACTCTGTATGTATTAGCATAGGTAATCTATGACATTTGTGGTGTAAATGTAAGTTTTTTAATGTCTGGCAGCAGCATTGTTCACGACAAACGTAAATAACGTATGCAGCATCAAGGCAGTTATACGAGTTTTGGATAGATTACGGTCTGTTACTAATTATACTTATTGTTTTTGGAAGTTCTATAATGTTAACACTATTAAATTCATTTATGAACTCATTTATTTCGACTGGGCTTCCATGTATCTGTGTCAGTATCTCCATTCTAAATTCTATCGTTTCATTTGTAATAATGAGAAATTCAATGTGCTTCCCCCTAATGTTTCGTCTTTTGAATAATAATATTATAAATATATCGTGACTTTCTAGTTTCTAGATTCTGGGGTGGCCATACAACTCACGTTGAGAACCACTGATTTAGACAATATCTTTTTGACTTCTGGTTCATAAAACACACTGAGGTAAAAGGTATAGAGGAGCTTTACCGTATTCAACTGCTTATACAAAGTTGAAGCCTGGTCTGACGTCACACGGTCGAGTAAACATGGCGGCAAAACACGGGATGGATTGGGAATTTTGTTCTCTTCTTTTTCTTCTTCTTCTCACATATAAAATGAAGGCCGAGTAAAAATGGCGACTGGTTTCACTTTTAAATGCTTGTAGCACCTCAGTGATAAAACAAATTTACAGTAGATACTTGATGCTGTCGGTTATTGTTATAATAATAACAATAAAGCCGATTGGAAAACTTTAAAATGGAGAACTTTTTATTGGAATTGAAAAGTGATCTGGGTACAAATACATCTGACAACACGTCTGGCATACGAATAGACAGTCTAGTTGGAAGTGAAGTATACTCCGCGACATAAGTTCATTATAGTACAAACTATGTGAACGTGCACACATATATTCATTACACGCAATTGCAATACTATTACAAGAATCACTACTTTCAGAATTTTTCGTTTGTTCGAACGGAATAGATTTTCACTTGTTATTATAATAATTGTTAGCCATTTGTAGAAACTTTTTTGAAAATATCGTCACTGTTTGATCTCAATTAGGGTTATAAAAACAAGATTCGATTTTGGACTTCAACAATTCGAAGACTTGTTTCTTTTTACCCGACTATAGCGAATCCAAAAGAGGGTAATGTATTTTGTAATATGTAACTATATGTTTACGCGACCTTCTAGAGCCTAAATGGCTGGACGAATTTTGACAAATGAGACGTGTTAAAGGGTTTGTCTCAATCAATGACACTGGATATATGAAAATAAAAAAGAAATTGTGGTTGCAGGATGTATATCAAGAAAGTTTCAGTACATGTAGAGCGCAAAATTCTGCTTTGGCAAAATTTCGTCCGGTGTCACTAAAAAATGCCAGCAACTAAATTATTAAGATATAAATGTCCATTTTGTTGACAGCTGATATCTCTATACCGTCTCATTTACAGTGAATTTTAACAAAATTGGATGAAGGTCTATTTACATCCTAACTATTTTGACACAATCCGAAATTATTAGGAGATGGTATGAATTAAAGTATTGGAACTGTAAATCCGAATTTGAATACGTGTTTGATTTTTAAAAGCCTATAGGCTATGTGCGACGGGGCGGAGTTATAATAATATCGATGCGAGCGCTCGTTGTGAGTTCCATTGTAAACTTGGAACTCTAATTTTCCGTAATTGTCAGTGAGCATTGTTGTTTAAAAAGTCAAGTAAGTAAAACGATGATTTTACTTCTAACTTATTTGGAAATTATTAATATAAATCTGATAAATTTGACACTTTTAAACCCGGTCCGCAAGATTACCGGTGCCATGGTTTGAGGTTATACAGTCGCCTGTCAATATAAACCATAGACATAGGTGTAGGTTCACCTCCATGTCTAATATAAATTAATCAGTTATTTTTTATTATACGTCAAAATTGAAGAAGAAAAAACTTAAAATAAATAATTTTCACGTACCTTTTATGCTATGCTATTTATACTATTTGCACGCAGCTAGATAAAATGGTATTCGTTTATTAAAAAATTTTCCGGTATAGACAACAATAAAAATGAGTTCAATTGTGCACTATTGCCCACTAGCGGCACTAGTAGGCTTCGTGCACACAAACCTATAAGATTAAGAAACATAATAAATATAACCTAGAAAAGTTGTAGTTAAAATGAACCACATGAAGAAAATATCACTATACCTAACTGAACGTATGCTGTAAGCTACATTTTGTTTTTTTCCTAGAAACAAGGGAACGTATGAATAACGATCTCTTCTTAGAAAACGGCTTGTTCGGTGTTGAACTTTAAATTTTAAATTAGAATAATCAAAATAGTTTTATGTTTAAAAATGATGTCGCTGGTTATACTTAGATTTTTATTTAAATCATTGATCTTTTAACTCTATTAAATTTATAGTATTTATTAATAATGAAGTTTTGTCGTTATATTAAGTTACACAGTTTATCAGATTAAATATAAACGGTTTAGTCACTTCTTACCACATTGTGGTAAGAAGTTAATATTTATTTTGTTTTAAAACCATGTAGTGCTCTTAGTTATTTCTACAATTTATTAGCGTTTCATGGACTGTATAGACGTTTCATGAAATGACAGTTACAGCAGATGACTGCGACATAATATATACTGCGTTGTGAATGAATTACATTTTTAAAATTTATTAGCTCAGAAAAGGTCTATGGTACTAAACGGCTCAAAAAGTAGGTACTTCTTTGAGAACTAATTTTTGAAAAAAAAAGTGAACGAAATTGGCTACCTGTCAGCTGTATAACCTTCCTTTGTATAAGTTAAAAGAAAGAAAATCTTGTCAAATTAATAATAAAACATAAATACTTACCTTTATACTTACCAATTATCACAGATACGTACCTTACTATAAGTTCTCTATATTCTGTACTTTGTATTCTAACTATTCATATGAGTATGTGGTTATAGGGATGACTCTGTATGCGTATACTCTGAATTACTCTCTTTGTGTATGCATAAGTATGCGCATCCACTGCGGTCCTTGATGCGCTACATACTCATACACTCCTACTCGCGCATATAGCCTTTGTAGCTGAGCGCCTGTTTTAAATAAAAAAAAAAACTTTGTCAACTTTTTTGCTGATTTTTCTTATTCTAGAATAGTATAATTCAGAATCTGAATAAAGGAAGCCATTTGTTTTGCATACTAAACTTCAAGTACGTTCTTGAAATTTTTAATGCGCATGTAGTTTGTAGGATAATATTATGTTTATCTGGCAGTACAATCATTGTTTAACATATTACTAGAAGATTTTGATCCTTATGAGCGTAAATGAGGCCACTTTTAATAGAGGCAGCTAGACGTCGCACTATTGGCCATCTGTTGACTAGCATCCTAAGTTTTATTATTTAATCTTTGAGTACAGAATAATTGTAGAGTTTACAGAAGTGAGTTGTGTTGACAATCGTTAGGCCATCTGGTGACTAGCATCTTAATTTTATTTAAGACAATCTTGCGTCATTGGTTCATATTGCATAATATTTCGCGGTGACTATTAATAGACAACCCCTAACGTTCTTTCGAAACGCCTCTTTTTTGAGATGTTTATATTCACGAGGAATATTATTATAAGTATATAGAGGCAGAACCATAAGTAAAAGATTTTTTATAAAAATTTGTTTCATGCAAGTTTATTGACAATGTTGTATCCTGTGACATCGTATTTTTATTATTATTATGATAATCTGATAAATATTTTAAATTGCAATTTAAATAATCTGGCTGCCCGGTTGTGATCAAGTTGTCTACGAAGTATGCGATATGTAAATTTATATTGTATACAATATATCTGAAGCATATATTTTAAAATTTTTGGATAAGCTGCGATGTTGACTGGTTTATACATGGTCCGTACACAATATCACAATAATTAAAAGATGATAAAATGAGCGATTCCACTAAGTATTTGTCTATGTATAATCCTAAATTTTTGCAGTAGTCTACAGAATTAGTTTGATGACCAGACAGCGTTACGGCACTTTAGCCAACTGATTCCGGCTTTCTATAGACATTATATTGAATTTAATTGGATTTAACATTAGGGCAAGACTTTTGGACCATTCTGATATTTTATTTAATTTTAAACTTAATAATGTTAATCATTGTCAAACTAAAAATATTCATACATAAGAAAATTAGATAATCAAATTCATTAAAGGGGCCTACACACGATCAGTTTAACTGCGCAGTTTAACCCTTGTGGCGTCATGTCTGAGCGATAAACTGAGATAACTGCATAGTTCCGACAAATTTTAACGCAGGCTTTTGGCCTGCGCATTTGACTCTACTTTGCACCGATAAACTGCGAAGTCAGCTCAGTTAATTGAACAGTTGGCACAGTCATGTGTAGTCTTTGGGTAAGTTCGGTTTTGCGCTCAGATCAATCTGAGCGCCAAACCGAACTTCCCTTTCTAGTCGTGTCTAGCCACGCACGTCAGCTCTTCAAACTGAGAACAATTGAGGAGCAAACTGAAATAGCCCACACACCGTACAGTTCACACAACTGTGCAGTTTGACTGCACAGATAAACTGCGAAGTTAAACTGATCGTGTGTAGGCCCCTAACGATTGGAAAAATTGTGAAAGATTTATTTTAAATTCTTTTATTTAACAACAAATTTTACAATCTTAATGAATTTGATTATCTAATTCTCTTAAACTGCTTGCTTTTGTTAACTAATTAGTATAAGTTGCTATGATAGACTAAGAACGGATAACACTTTTTTATGTGTTTTTAGAAGACTTGGAACTTTTTTTAAAAGATAACTTTTAAATATCTCTACAAGGGGTAAATAGTCTGTCATTCCAAACGCGGGGCAAAACTTTTTCTAGACTTTACTAATGATAAACACACATAAGTCTTTTTTCGCAAGAGTGAACAAAAAAATATGGGGTGGTTTTGCCCCGCGTTTGGAATGACAGACTATATACCCCTTGTAGAGATATATAAAATTCATCTTTTAAAAAAGTTCCAAGTCTTATAAAAACACATGAAAAAAGTGTCATCAGCTCTTAGCCTATGAATACATCAAAATATATTTTACGAGTGTTTGAACAATTTTTATTCAGAGACAAAGAAATATAAAATCAGATAGCGTTTACAGATAAATTATGTAACCAAACTAAGTTCACTTTATATAAGTTTTATACAGTAAAATTAAGCAAAATCGCAGGATAGTGGACAAAATAATTTGATTTATTAAATTAAATGTACGACGTTTCGTCTATAGATTTAGACTTTTTCAAGTACAATCATAAAAAATTTTTTATGATTGTACTTGAAAAAGTCTAAATCTATAGACGAAACGTCGTACATTTAATTTAATAAATCAAATTATTTTGTCCACTATCCTGCGATTTTGCTTAATTTTATTATAATCACGATGGACACGATTTCTAATATAAGTTTTATACAGTCTCAACAAATTTCAAAACATTAAAATAATGTCAGCTGCGGCAGTGATGTAAATATCTTATATCATTATTTAGGATCAGTTAGAGGTAGCATCGACAATATCTGAGCTGTTAGTTCAACAATAATATAGGTGGAAGCACAAGTCAACATTGAGTTTGTGGGCCAGGGGAATGAAACGTAAGCGGGCAGCTATAGTATATTTTTCAGTACATGGAATCACTATCTTCCCATATAATATGTTAATCAATGGTACAATGTTATTTTCTATTAAATATTCTATTTTGATTCACAATTTTCACTGGAAAAATTGTTTTAGATATTATAATCTTTTGAAAATTTAACTATTATCTCCAAGTGCGTTTAATTAGTTTAATAAAAAATAAACAGAGACTCGGTGCTCTCAAGAAATGGGTAAACATATTTTAGATTTGAAGACAGCTACATATAACCTCAATTTTTTACAGCTGACCAAGGAGGATTTAATATAGCTGACGGTAGAGATTTACGTCACTTCCGCAACACTCTTAAGTGACATTTCTCCGAGTCAGAAATTTGGAGGTGAGGATTGCCAGTAAAAAGGTGTACCTACATATCAAAAATATTACACGTATTTTTTAGGTTTATATTAATATAGAAATTTATTGGTGGGTGTTAGTACAACGAATTATATCAGTTTACGATTTTTATTTTATCGTTGACATTTCGGTTGGTTTTCAGACTTAATCATTACGAAAATAAATTTTAAGGTTAAACTACAATCATATTTTAAATTGAACAATATTAACAAATTAATATGGTTTTTCTGTTAGGATATATTATGATAATAATTTATGGAACAAGTGTCTAAAGTGACGGATTATATGACAGTTGCGATGTTGCGGGACGAGCCTAAGGTTATGTTGCATTTATACCAGAACAAGTGTGAGTTAGTCACACGAGTTCTGGTACAAATGCAACATAACCTTATGAGAGTATTGTAAAATGGCGGCTGTCAGATTCGTCACTTTAGACACGCGTTACATACAATATTTTTGTAACAACTGCTTCAAAAGTTCAATTTTAAGCAAATAAAACACAGTTTGGATAAATATTTTGTTAGTGATATTATAGCAAAGTAATCTATAAAGTACTATTTTATACGCACGTGTGTTTTAAAGTAAAACAAAACAGTATTACTTTATCACTTAATAAACGGTACATAGCCATCTAAAAATGAAATTTTGATGCAATTGTTGCAAAAAAGTAGTTTATTGTGTTCTACCAAATAAAATGCAAATGAAATAATTTACAATATTAAAATTATTTTTACCATATTTTTCTCGTTTCTCGTTTTTTTTACTTTAAAATTAAAACTGATGTATCTATATCCGTAATTATTCATTATTGGATAATATACACGTTCGTGTGAACTATTTTGCTCAAAATGATACATTTCACTACCTCCCTAATTATTTCCATTTCCTCTTGAAATACCATGTAGAAATTATTATTGAGTATACTGTATAGAATAAATTATCTTCTTTCAATGTTTTTTCCGTGTTCCACGTATTTATAAATTTATTCTATACCTAATCATGGATTACACATAACAATTATGGTGGAAGTACGGGTACATGAATTATGAAGGTTTATTAATCGTGAATAATTGTAAAAACAATAGTACAAATGCTGTAAGTGCGAATAGATAGATAGATAAATTCTTTATTATCAACATTAACAATGTTATCATAACTTTTATAGTAAGTTTGTTGAGACTATACCGTTCATAAAATAAAACACCAATCATGGAAGTATAGGTATAAAATGATAGTAATAAGTCGCAAAATTCTAGCTTGACACTATTAGTACGTTAAAATTGATTAGTAAAATTATTGTCGATTAAGTTTGACTAATTTAAAATGTTGGTTCTTTCGATAATTTCAAAATAGACCTTCTGTATTGAAAGCTAGTCGCCATGTTGTTGATATTTTAATACAACTCTTGTGTACTATATTTGCCTGATACCCGTATCTTCCACCAGAATGCAGTAACATCTTCGTACGGTATACAGAGTTCACACACAGCAACAGGTAAATATTGAAATGAAAGCGAAATGCTGCAGGCCACATGTGACCCAGAAATGTAGATTAAAATCGGTCTCGTGGTTATTTCCGGTTCCGCTGATTCCAATTTTATTCCGATATTTCCGACTATCTGCATTTCATGTTATACGCAATTTAATGTAGGTATATTTTGTTGCGTTAGAATTGAAAATAGATGAATAAACAATCCTCATTTAGATTCATTGAATTCATTGAATTAATTTTAAAAATAAAAATAGTTGACGGTGGTTTCATGTTTGTTAAACTAATAGTGTTTTCTATCTTTTATTTGTGTATTTTATTTTATTTTTAGTTAAAATATTTTAAAGTGCTCATTAATTAAGCTGTATATATATCCCCTAGAATTTTAGAATTGTTTCATTCTGCTAATAAATTTCCTATTTTTGTTATGATTTTTTAGAATTTACGAATGTTCTGTCATACTTTTGTCACAATTGGTGAAATAAATACATATTAATTTTATTAAGCTGCAGACAGGCGTTGTTAAATATTAGGAGTTTTGTAGTCATATTCAGAATAGCGCTGTGTGGCCTGAACACTTTTTTTAAATTTGGCTTATAGTGCCACAACAGGGGATAATTAGATGCGAAATGGCGCAAAAAAATCTTTCCTCGGACAAAATATACGATCGGGAGCGTGTAATAAAGTTTTATGTGGGAGGGAGGGGCTAGACGCCTCTTAAACATTTTACTTGTCTTTGTTTTTTTAAAATGAAGCTGCTGAATGATTGCTTTTTAATTTTGCTATTAAAATAGATATATCTATAGACATGGTTTTTGAACGGTGTGTAATTTCCTCTCAAGTTTAAGTCTTTTCTATTTCTCCACTCTTCCTCCTTCAGTCCCGTCCCTGTGTTTTTATTTACTTTCTCTACATTCAAACGTTAACTATATCATTCTATGTGTTAACATGGATACTGTGCATAAAATAAAGATTTGAATGTAAATTTTACAAAAAATAAATGCTTTATGACATTGCCACGATTTTTAATGACCGTAATTTTACAATCACAATAATAACAATAACGATAAATTTTATTTAAAAACCCTTAATGGATATAAATAGTGACATATAATATTCACACTTACGAGTTTTCAGATATTATGTTGTGACATAGCTGTTATTTGCTGACAACAGTTTTTTTGCTCTAATTTAAATTTTTCATATATATTTATACTCGTTTCCTAGTAAGATTATTATTTAAACTCTAAATAATTTCAGATTAATTTATAATACTTATTTAAATGATTTTTGATAAAAAATCTGTTAAAATAAATTGACAGTATCATGATATTAATTGCTATTAGTTTCAATGATTACTTTACTGATGCAATCAAGTCGCAACTATATTCACCCGTTACGTTTACAAACAAACAAAGAAACACACTTTAGGTCTTTCCATTACAACAAACAAACAGATAGACAAGAATTATGGAAACAAGTTTTCCTGTCTAGGCATCACAGAGAATACCCCAAAAACCCTGTTACTGTTTCATGTATTAGTGTATTGATTGATGTGCATCTTCAATTATTTTTTTCTGGATCGTCAACACACAACGTCATTTGTAGTCATGGGCGCAGCAAACTGGGTGCAAGGAGCCCCTGGTTTAGAGACGATGAAATCCGAAAGAGGGAAAAGAAAAATATCAGAGTTGCATTATAGGATATATTTTATTTGAGTAAATAGAAAACTTAATACGTCAATATTAATATCAAAAACAAAATTTTGAATAATTTGCCTGATTTAAATAATATTTTCTGAATTACTCTGCGAAAACGCATGACCTTGATGTTGTAAAAATTCGCCTGCAGCAGCACGGTTGCATTTCACGACACACGCATTTTGTACCGCCTTGAAATAATTACTGAAGGCGCCTATGTTTCTAGTCAAGGAACTACTTTTTTCAACTCTTGACGGCGACTGTACCGCCAATAACAGCACAGTGCCGCACATACCTCCTGCGTGTGTTGAGCATGTATAAACATCGTGCTTAAGTGTAGGTGCGTGTTTTGACGTCATTGAATGACACGGCGCCTACGTGCGACAACGGACATCGCGACGCTATTGCCGTCTGATATGGGATTAGGTCAGGTGTTCCGCTGTAACGATACTGTCACATGTGTGCCGCCGTTTGTCGGGGGCCTCAACTGCTGTCGTTCACTTTCCTCACACCTGTGTACCAACAGGGATGGCGCGTGTTCATTCCAAAATATTTAAAAAAACGTAAATTGTATAAAAATTCAAAGATTTGATAATAGTATATTGTGCAACAAGTGCGGTAAGTTGTCGATTGCCCACGAGTGGACAATCGACAACACCGCACGAGTTGCAGATACTATTTTTTTTACTAATGCGGGATAAGTACTATTGTAGCTTTTAGTTTTTTTATTTAATTTTAGCGGTTTTAGTCAATTTGCGTGCGCCAAGCATAATTTGCAATACGCTAAAGCCATATGGAAACAGTAGAGTGGGTAATGATCTATTTGCCGACCAAAATAACGTGCGCCAAGATAGTACTTATCCCGCATAAGTAAAAAAAAATAGTTAATGAATCGCTAAAATCTAATGTCTGAATATTAAAAATGAAAACACCAAACCACTGACTTTTCTCGATTTACGGTTTACTAAACATGTTAGCATCATCAGGAAATAATTAAAACTAGCTAGTTTTAAGATGATTAAAACTAGTTGTATATTAGTTCATTTTAATACTTAAAAAAAGTGTGTTTTGTGTTTATTTTTAATATTCAGTGTCTTCACACCAAATCCACAAGAGATTCATAAACAATTTAATGTAGACAGAAGTAATTCTTATGTGAAGTTACGAGGAAAATCTTCTGTGGTTGGATTATGGATCATAGCCAGCAATACTGATGTTAAAAGTTGCATATATTGCTAACGTTTCGAGAGATTTAATCATCTCTTCAAAACTCAAATGCCATCCAAATAACCAACTAATTTAATCGAACGGGATTTGAACTCTAAGAGGAGAGTAAATCTTTATTATTAGTTTGACTACGTATACAACATGTTATCTTAAATTTTTAATATTTTGTATCAGAAAATTTCTTTTATAGCACCTTATTATTAATTTACAGATATGATTTAATTAAACAGGAAGAACTAGGCTATAAGAATATATATTGTTTTTTTAAAAAATTAAACAAAGAGCCGACGTTTCGGACCACATCAGTCCTTAATCATGACCTACAAAAAATGTTATAGAAATTACAGAATACAATTTTATGAATAAAAATAATAGGAAAAGAAATTATATGCATAATGCAAATTAGCTGCAAAACCTCCTGAGAAAAATATTACCTAAGATATTACCTAAAAAGGTTTATGTTGAAATTGATATTTTAAAGTAACAAATTAGTATGTTTTTTAAAAGAAAAAAACAAAAGATATTTAGTAAGTTTTCAAGTTTATGACTTTAACAGGAAAAATTTTGCAGCCATATTGCAGCCATATTTTGTATATTATTTTCTTCTATTTGTAAACATCAACTTTGTAAGGGTATAATATGCAAAGGACTTAGAAAGTTAATGCGTTTTAAACTTTTTCAAGTATTTGTGTTTTTATATTTATTTTTCAATCATGTTTTATCAAGTGCCTAGCGAAGAATCTGTTCAAGTGAATCAACTATGACCTAGGCCCTAGAACATTGTGTGTACGCCAGCTTATTCAGGCGGGAATATAATTCACTGGGTTGAGTTGTGTAATGCGAATTCATACAATTCATTTTTAAGAGTTAACAAATTGGACGACTCTAACACAACGATAATGGTGTGACAGAGTTTCCCAAGGATAAGGGTATAACCCAAAATGTAGTGCGTCAACTTGATGTACGTTTGAACGAAATATGTAAGGCCAACCTGTGTACCTTACGGCGGACGCATACCATTTGACTGTGTCAATATAGATTTTTTATTATTTAAGCTCGATAAACTAGGAGTTAGAGGTTGCGCCAATGATTGGTTGAAATCTTACCTCTCGGGCAGACATCTTGTTGTTCAACATGACAACAAATTCTCATCCACTTACGATATTCGCTTGGGCGTACCGCAGGGCTCGGTTCTCGGACCGTTGCTATTTCTTGTTTACATCAACGATCTCCCCGAATATGTCCCTCATGACCATTTAACTATGTTCGCTGACGACACCTCTATAGGCATTTCAGCTAGCAGTGAAAACGAATTAACAATCAAGGTTGGAAATGCTATTGAAGGCTTCCGTAAATGGTGTAGCAACAATCGTTTAGTAATGAATGATGATAAAACCTCTATTGTCCTCTTCAGTGCCTCAAAACATAATCCTCTGAATAGTCTTCCGTTCAATTTCTCTAATAATGCGAAATTTCTAGGCATATTCCTGGATAAACAACTTTCTATGCATGATCACGCTGAATTTGTGTGCAAAAAACTTAATTATCACCTATACTGCATTCGCTCCTTAAAGCAAAACTGTGACATTAAAACATTAATTAATGTGTATTACGCATTTGTGTATTCTCTCTTGAGCTACAACATTGCGATTTGGGGTAATAACAGCCAGTGTAATCGGATTTTTATTTTGCAAAAACGCATTATTAGGGCAATCTTTAATATTGGTCGCAGGGTCTCATGTCGCACCTTTTTCGTTAAAAATAATCTGCTGACTTTTACGTGCATTTATATATATGAAATTTGTAAATTAATTAAACAGAATATATCTGACCTTACCTTTGTTAGCACTGTTCACAGTCACCAAACGCGTCAAAACAATGAGATATATATCCAAAACTACCGACTATCATTGTACGGCAGAGGACCACTTGGTTCTGGGTGTAAAATTTACAACAGATTGCCTATATCAATTCGAGACAGCAACTTTAGCTCTTTTAAACGCACATTGAAAAATTTCCTGATTGTGAATTGCTTTTATGATTTGAAAGAATTTTATGATTTCAATTAACATATACTTATTTTGACTTGTCACATACATTCTCTCAGTGTCGACTGTGATCAAATAAATATCTATCTATCTATCTATCTATGGTATATCCCGCCAGATTAAACAATCAGACAGCGGCAACACAACGATGTTTTGAATCAGAGCTGATAATGTGGAAAGTTATAGTCGGGGAGGGGGACACTGCCACATAGTTTATATCTTTGGAGTTCATATATTTCCTCCAAAAAGTAAAGTTGAATATCTGTATATGGAGAAAACTAAACATGAAAGTAATAAGGGTCTCCCAATTTGTAACTTATTGGTAATTTTTATCGGTTTTTAACTCTTACTTGACTAATGTTTGATTAATCTAAAAATGAGAATTTCACGACTGTAGATAGATAGATTATTGACGCTCGACAGCTAAAGTCATCAGCGTCTATAAAATATGATATTCTTCATGATAATGACTAATTATTATAATGATAATAAAAGAATAGTTTCATTTCGCTCTTTAGTTTTATCAAAATGAATGCTGTTCTACACTTTATTTGATGATGAGATTTTAATAATAGAAAAATATATAGCTTGTACGAAAGAGCAGATAAATTGAATATTTGTACATAAATCTAATAAAGCTTATATCTGAAACTAGCTTTTCCCCGCGGCTCCGGCCCCGTGATCAAGATATAAAGGGGATTGTGGATTTTATAATAATCGCAAGCAAAAAAATTATAAGAAAAGCTTTTATTTATAAAAATGCACTAAAAATAAATAATAATTTTCATAAATCTGGAAAATAAAACCTTTGGGGCGGTCTTAAATAGTTACTTTGCTCAATTGACCGCCCCAAAGCATTTAGTTTCCAGATGTATGAAAATTATTTTTTACTATTTGTACCTAGATACATTTTTTTAAATAAAAGCTTTTCTGATATTTTTTTGTAAATTTTATTTTTTACATTTTAATCAAACTTTTTCATTTGATACCCATATCAAGGGGGTTGTGAAGAAAAAGGTAACCCGCCATCTTGGGGGAGTCCGCCATATTGGAATTGGAACGATATTATATCTTGAATTATCATGGGACTTTTACACGTGTACAAAATTTCACAGCTCTAGCTCAATAATTAGAACTAGTCGAAATTTTGAATGCAAGATCTGTAGCAGACAAACAACAAGTAAAGTTAAATAAAAGCTTTTAAAAATGGTCATAACTCTGGAACTACTGCACTAATTTCAAAAAAGTTTTCAGTTTCAGTTGGCGTTTAAATCATCTAAAAACTATGTTACGGATAATACATTTGTTGTCGCAGAAAAACTTTATAAAATGCGTTAAATAAGTCGAAAATTCTGGTTTTCGTATTATCCAATACTCATTTAGAAAAATATTGCTATAGCTTGAGACCTACGGAACCTAGCCAAAATCTGACCAAATAATGTACCTACATGGCAAATAAAACTGCATTAAATTCGGTTTAGCGATTCTTGAGCTATAAATAAAAAAACTCAATAAAGTATTCCATAATTGAGGAGTTGAAATGAAAATCGAGTTAAGTGCCAAAAAATCCATTTCGTTTTTTATACGAAATGTGAGGTAACCTGAAACCGAGCTATGTTCCATTGAAAAAAAAAAATGCGATAGATTGCTGTAGGTGTCAAGTCGCGACCCAACATAAATGAAAACCGTGTTAAGTACCAAACAGATGGTTACCATTTTTGTGTATATTTTATCGGTTTGATTAGTTCGTGGTGACTTTATTTTTGTTTTAGAGTGTTTTTAATTAAAAATAATACTATCTTTATAATAGTATATTGTGTAACTAGTGTGCTAAATACATCTTTATACGTCAGGCGCGATATTTTCAGCACAAGTAATAGGCGAGCACACACGAGCATTGGCGAGTGTGCATCGCGAGTCGAATACGAGTGCTGATGTTTTTAGCACGAGTAGTAGGCGAGCGCACACGAGTCTTGGCGAGTGTGCATCGCGAGCCGCATACGAGTGCTGAAAACATCGCGCCTGACGCGTAAAGATTTAGCACACGCGTTGCACGTTATACTTTATATAACACATGCATGGTTTTAGAATTTAATTGAATTGAAAAAACAGTTACATAATGGTTCAATATGTAACTAGTTACATAATGGTTCATTATGCAACTGCTTTTTAATTATAGCACTGGAAAGCGTTGCATAATGGATCATTATGTAACTAGTTACATAATGAACCATTATAGCAGTGAAAAGCGTTACATAATGGTCACTAGTCAATAAACGGCTATTTAAGGTTCGCAAAACAGATATGAAAAAACACTAAAAGCGTGCATGTGTTATATAAAAAATATTATGGAAATTTTTCCATCAAACTTCAGGCACTTAGCTCAGCAGAGCAGAGTGGCAGATATCACGCTTTTCATTTTTATCATTATGGCAGTTAACACGTTTTTGAATTTTGACGATTTTTTTTCTGTCATTAGTAGTTGCCTGATCATAATAATCTTTTGTGGGCACGTAATATTGATAGCATATAACCTTCTTAATTTTTTTTAACCATTATTGAGCGAAAATTGCATAAGCAATTTAAAAAAAATCGATTTCCTCAAAATATTTGATTTAGCACTTAACTAGGTTTTCACTTAAACTCCTCAATTTATTTTATTTTAAACTATTGTATTTTTACGTATTTTATATTTATATATAGGTAAATGGCAAGCAACGTATATATAATAATGATGATGATAATAATTATTTTTATCATGGTTTAAACATAGATAAAGACTGAATCATTGTACATGGCAAACATCGGCATCTCTACAATGAATATTAACGTTTTGATATAAAAAATATTAATTATACACGGTCTGAAAACAGTTTTTATTACTTTTATATGAACAGTCGTAAATTATATTACGTCTTTTTGTTTGAGACTACTTCAAGAAAGTAATGGTATATGTACAAAGGGTAATATTAACAGTCGTAAATTGAGATATTCATGCCTATAATATCATGTATCTACTTTTTATTAAATGAAGGCACTGTGGATTTTTTGTTACTGTCTAGCTTGCTGTAGATTGCGTAAGACGTAAATGAAACAAAAACTTAAGGATGCAGTCATCTAATAATTTATTTACGATTTTCAGTTATCTTGGATTATTTGATTGTACTATACCTGAGTTTCGGACGTACCACCGAGGATTTCGAGGACGTATTTTTTGTGAAAATGTGAATCGAAAATCTTGTTACCATTTTTGCCCTACTACGTTATTAATGACCCAAGTTCAAAATAATCCATTCTTATTGGAGTTAAATTTTTGTAAGATATGTACATATTTTTATATTCATCATATATTATAGTTATAAACATCCGTGCTCGTTCTCATTTGCGCTATCGTTGGGTGCAATATTGTCACTTTAACAAGACGTGTTGCAAGTGCCTTCCGTCTGTTTTAAAATAACCCTAATCATAAATGACACATTTTTATGTAGTAATGGCAAATATTTTTACTTATGCCTATTTTTATTGTTCGAATATCCATTTGGAAATTATACGCGAAAAACCAGTGATATGTCAATTGGGGTTGTTTTTTTAAGAAAACGGGAATGGTGTCGTGTTCCCCGATCGTGACTATAAGTCTCAAAAAATTACTTAGGATTCCAACTAACAGTGTACCAAATGGCATCACACAATGCGGCATCCCTTCTTCCTACTGTTTTTCGGAACTAACAGAGCAATAACATCAGGATTAGCAGTTAGCACTGTCTTTCTCAAACGAGTTTTAGATAGGGAATTTCGCAAGAAATTTTTTGGTAAAATCCTCGGCACTACTGTATTCTGCATATTCAATGATTCAAGATAACTTTGAAAACACAAGTAAATAAATTGATCAGAATAAACTAAGGTGAGATGGGGCAAGTGCGACCGAAAAAATGAAAAATGTTATTTCCAATCGCAGAATAATAATACAACAAGAACATCACCAGTGGATAAACTATGGAAGCATGAGATGTTAGTTAGATGTCCAATTCACAGATGACAATATGCAATATGCGTCAGTGTGTGAAATATAATGGCAGGAACTGCACTTGCCTCGGAAATATACTTGCGCCACCTTACCTTATACCACGACGGGAAATGTAAATGAAATCTCGCACATAGGTGGCACGCGACAGAATATTGTCGGCACGGCATTGATTGGTATACAATCGAAATAATTAAAAATATGTTAGATGCTGTCGAAAAAAATTGGCTATTATTCAAATAACATATATTATGAAATCGACACGACAAGTCGATGAAAGATTCATGGCACTCTGTGCATTATCAAAATAAAACCGCACTGCTAACTTCCCATTGGGTGCCCTTAGAGATTAGAGATCATTCTACCGTAGAGAAAATATTCGCAATAAACATTTTATAACAATTATACAGTCGTTTTTTTGTTATAAAAAAACCGCCAATTCAAATTTTTTGCTAACCTTATGAGGTGTTCATTATGCAATTGTGCGTTGATTGAAATTAGTCCGGAGTCGATATAATTATTTGTTCTGGAGACATGTTAGACAAAAAACATTTTACAGTACCTACTTAGTTTTTTGTTGTAAAAAAAACCACCAATTCAAATTTTTTGCAAACCTTATCAGGTGTTCATTATGCAATTATGCGTCGAATGAAATTGGTCCGGAGTCGATATCATTCTTTGCTCTCGAGAAATGCGAGACGAAAAAAAGTTCAAGAACGTAGGTATACGTACGAACGAGCGTACACACGCACACACAGACATCTTTCTAAAAACGTTGGATTCGAACTCTAAGGACCTTGAAACGTGGAGATACGTCAACATTTTTCATTTGCAAAGCTGGACCCCTTACAACAACTTCCAATGGGAAGTTAATATTTCTTTTCATCTACGATTCAATAATTTTTTGTCCACAAAATTTATTGAAATCGTTGTTGGCACGCCATGTCGCCATGGTCATTGGTCTCATTAAACATTTATTGAAAAAAATTGGCAGGTAGACGTGAGAAGGTTCGCCATTCTTGGTATAGGGTAAAGTGAAAATATCAATTTATATCTATGAAATTATATCGGTCTAGTATTAACGGCGACTGTAATTTGTATTCTTCTTATCAAAGTAAAAGTACACAAATCATAGATAAAATAATGTGTTATCCGCAACTATTATATCAAAATGTGGTCCGATAATCATCAAAAAGAGCACGTACTATTATTAATCAGTCACGGAAGAGTGGGTGTTTTGTTGGAATAGGTTCTTCAATATTTTCTAAAATATTTTATATCTAATGAAAATGCATGGTTATACTAAAAAAAACTCGGGTCGCAGTGCCAAAACCCTGCCGACAATATAGTGTATTTGCTAATGCAGGCCTTGTGGCTTTATTATGTAAACTTAAGTTTGTTTTTGGACAAAATAAAAAATTTAACCCCTTAATACATCCCTTAAAATAATATTTTTTTTCTTAATTTCAATAATATTATCAATGCAACCTCTGTACCAAATTAAATACACCCTTTAGTAAGTAAATCACTATCCGCAAACCAGCGTTTTCATAAAATTTGTAAGTCCGGTCCTGTCGGGCCGATTTTATTAAAATTTTAGCAGCACATTTTAACCTTCACTAAAGGGTTAAATTTCAATTTTGAAACGATTCTGAGAATTTTTTCGGTATTTTTGGGCCCAAAAACTTTTTTCAACCCCTAAAAACTACCCTTAAAATGGTCCGATTGGGCCCATTTTAAATAGGCTTCGTGCGGTAATGGGTTCCAATGTGTGTACCAAATTTCGTTTAAATCGATTAAGTCTGTCGAGAGTTATCGTGTACACACATTTATATATATAAATATATATATATATATATATATATATATAACATAAACATTTTCAAAAATGGTGGCAAACTGTTCAGGAGGGTATGAAACGTCGAGAAAATTTGGTCCGACCCCTAGGTCCCGCCATCCGACCGACGCCAATAGTGTATGTGCCATATTATGGCAAATACACTAACAAAGTAATTGATTCAACTTTGGATTTAATCAATGCTTTGTTAATTATGATTGCACATATCTAAAATTTTAAGATAAATAATTACAGTGACTCTAAATTCTATAAAATAAAGTTTTATCAAAAATAAACATTCATGTTCAAAGTGGTTTTTACATGAGTTTTTTTTACCGCTGTTATTATGCGATTTTAGTGCTTTAAGACATTATTAACTCTACATTAATGTTGTTACAGATTTCTTCTAGACAAGTGAACATTGAATAGAAACTGATTTTTTTTCAAGTTGGTATGTACAAATAAATAAAATACTCGAAAAATCACGATTGCTATAGTTATAAAAATCACAATTTGAACATTTAAAACTATTAAAAATACTTATTATAAAATTAATATGATTTTTGTATTAAGAAATTCGTATATCAAGACACTAAGCTAATATATTCTCACCATAATCACAAAACAAATACACTGTCACGAAGTAGATTTAAAATTATTATAACACAAAAATCCTTTTGTTGTTAATTTTAAGGCGCAAAAAGGTAACACTATTTTATTTTAATGCTTTAAACAGTAGTTTTAACATTGGTTTTTTCAAATTTTAGTTTGAAGATATTTTTTATAAATATAAATTATACATAGAAGCAGCAAAAGGATAAGCATGAAAGTCTACGTTTTTATCATAATTTTTACAGAACCACGACGTGTATTACACAATACACATGCACAGAAGCACCACCACAAAACAAATAAATTTCCTTCACATTTGCACAAAAAAGTCAAATATAATATAAGCTACTATTACTGTATACAGTTTAGTAATGGCATTTTAATAAATGTTCAATATAGTAATTTGCCAAGGTATTTGCATGGAATTTTATTATTATACAAAACGAAAATATACGTAAATTTCAACAAACTCTAAAATTTGAGAAACATTGAACGATTTGTTAAAGCGCAATAATTTATTTTTTGCTATACCCACTACAAAATAGCTACTTTAGATGTATGTATAGCGGCCTTTAATGAATCATTTAACAGACAGGTGTGCGGAAAATGTTTTACTTAATTGTCAAATTTTACTACTTTAAAACAATGTTTAAAATGTGTGTCCTAGAAGAAATTCCGCCACAGCATCTTAGCCAGTGAGATCAGGATTACATTTCAGTAATGACGAGACTCGCATCGGAATCGAAATTGCTCTATCGTATTTGAATATTTTCACGTCACGTTAAACTTTGTTTGTATTTCCAGATATTTTAATAACTAATAATATAATATTTTGTTCGATAATAATGGTCAGTTTCACTACAAATATTCAAATTTCACAGATAATTCCCATCCCGATTTAATCCCGATTCAGATATTATGATGGTTATCTTTAGTCTTGAAAACATCGGGATTAAAATATTTATACCCGGGTTAACACCCTCTTTACAGTGTTCCCCGTATTCAACTGAACCATTTACAATGCACGAAGAACAGTGGTAGGTGTCGAGTTGACGTTCGTTGGTTTATGCTCGTGTCAAACAAATGTAGAGGACTTACAACACTTGTATGACATACGCACATACATAGTACATACTACTTACAAGACTGTATAACTTACATACATAATGCATTGTTTTATGTCCGGTCCAGGTCGAGTGGACCCTTCCCAATCCGTCTTGAATAAACTCTCACAGAAAAATACTGTTGAAATTTACACAATAACATCAACACGTAGCTGAAACATCAAAACAGAAAAAAGATAAGATTATTAACGGGTAAAATTATTAACGGGTATCTGGAATATTATAATGTGGCAATAAAGTATGATTTTCATGATTTTTATTAACAAATATTTTAGTTAAAATCGGGTGGGTTCAGTTCTGGTTGTACCGCAGTGCTTTATAGAACCTATAGAGGTTTTTTAAAAAAAAGTTAATAACATTTTATGTTGTATAGTATATTCCACCAAAAACATAAATGTGAAAAAGGGGCCAAGTTCGGTATAAAGAACAGCTTCGCCGAAAAAAGAATTGAGATCTAAGTGGGTGCCAACTTTTCACACACGATTCATTTATTTATAATATAAAACATGAAAACTTGTCAAGTGAAAACTTGTCACCCACTTAGATCTCAATTCTTTTTTCGACGAAGCTGTTCTTTGTACCGAACTTGGCCTCTTTTTCACAAGTATGTTTTTGATGGGATATCAATACTTTTTGTAAAGTTACATTCTACTTAAATATTATCTAGACACACATATATAGTTACTAGCGGTTCTGTCCGGCTTCGACCGGGTGCTAAGAGTTGATGATTTATTATCCCGCTCGCGAAGTGAAGTCGGGCTGGTGGTGTTTATAATATTAGTAGGATTCCGCCTATACGTTAAAATGCAAAAGAATGTCAGAGTTACGTTTTGTTACTATTCCACAGGAATTCTCCCCCCCCCCCGCGAGAAATGTATCAAAATAAAATATAGCCTATATTACTCAGAGATAGTGTAGCTTTCTATTAGTAAAAGAATTTTTAGAATCGGTTCAGTAGTTCCAGAGATAAGAACTTATGATTTATTACCCTCCCTCGCGAGAAATTCCCCTACGTGTCGAAGTCGCCAGTCGTTGATCTCGTTTCGCGTACTTGCCTATACAGTTTATTACAATATTAGTATAGTATATTAGTAGGTACCTATTAGTATAGATAGTATCATTAGTATAGATGGTATCATAGTCAAAATCTCCTACAGCTCCGTTTTACCCCCTTTGGGGTTGAAATTTGAAGTTTTCAGATTTTTCTTTTGTATACGCCTAATGATCTACCTTGATGTCAGATTTCAAGTTTCTAAGTCACCTAGAAGTGGTTTAGGTTCTTGATGAGTGAGTCAGTGAGTGAAGTGATAAAAATGGCACTTTTCAGACCTTAGTAACTCAAGAACTATAATAGGTTTATTCATGAAATTTAGGATTCTAGGTGTTCAAGAGGGCCTTATTAAACATGCACAATTACAAGTATGTAGGTCTAATATTTTTTGAGTTATGGGGGAGTCGAAAGTAGCTCGAAATGGTTCGTGTAAAACTTGCCGTGTGTCTAGATTTGATCAGGATCTATTCATAATTAACACCAAAAAGTATGCACTCAATAATTCGAAGTTTTTGAAAATTGTGTATCTATAAAATAAATTAACAAATGCAATTTTTTAAAATAATTATTTAACGAGATTTCTTTGCATTTCAAATGACAGTTCGAACGTCGTTATCGCTATATATTTATTACAAAATTATAGCGAATCTGTTTGTTTCATAAAAGCGTTACAAGAGTAATTCGAAGTGAGTAGCGTATACCCGCGTACATAGTCGTACGTCAAAAAGATCCGCTTGGTAGAAATTAAGAAATAGATAGAGTGCCCGCGGTGAGAGATGAAGCCAGGCACGTCATCAATAATATGCTAGTGAACGCCTGCTTGCTCGCAGACAGTGCCGTGTACACAAAACTACACATTGGGTTTTATGACGTTAGGTACAATTTTGGCAAACTGCTATTCATGACAATAAACAGCCAATAGCAAGCTAGAAGGCGGGCGCAATGCATTCACGTTACTATGACGCGGTGGCTTCATCTTTTGCCGCGCGAGGTCTAACTATTGCAATTTAAATATATCTGTCTTTGTCCTATACACGGTAGCTCATAATTTTAATTGATGTCAAAGTATTATGAAGATAAAATAAAAATTAAAAATAAACTGTAAAAGTAAAAAAGACATGCACATTCTCGTCATTTAAAATTTGTTTCAACATTTCCCGAGGCCTTAATGCAATAGAGGATTCAATTAATGTCTTGTTATGTGAACAACGCTGGCGTCAATCCAAAGTTCGGAAAGCTATTTTGTCTTCAGTGCTTGAGGACGTCACGACGACATACACAGTTTATTTGTTGAAGAAATTTTCAATTAAATTTTTTTCTTTTTTACATTTGGTAACGATACAGACTGTTAGAAGAGTGAAATGGAATAAAATCGACAATACCTCTCTGACGTTATTGCGACATTACATTCACGTTCCTTAATACGTCAAAATTGAAAGGAAAAATCGTAAAAGACGACGCGACGGGGGATATGACGTAATCTTAATTCCTTTTGCCTTTACCCTTTCATGTCAGTGCTGATTTTTTGGTTTTCAGGGTTTTGTAGCTAAATGGAAAAAACGGAACCCTTATAATTTCGTCCTGTTCGTCCGTCCGTCCGTATGTTACAGCCATTTTACTCGGAGACTATTGGCAGTATATAGATGAAATTTGGAAGGTAGGTGTCTTCTATGAACAGCTATACAATGGTGTAGTGAAATTACGAAAAAAAAAATATTAGGGGTGGCACTCCACATACGTAATTGAGGGATAAAAAAAAATTCCAGTGCGCATAAGCATGTGGGGTATCGTTAAATAGGTCTTGAAAAATGATATGGAAGTTTCAAATTATACTTTTTTATTTAAGTCAATAGTTAGTGAGATATGCGCTTCTAAAGTCGTAAGAAGTATGTCACCCCCTCTAACTTTTCAACTATGGGGTGGAAAATTCCGAAAAAATTTAAAGTGATAGAACTTAAAAAACGCAACGAAAATTGGTTTGAATAAAATATGTTGTAAATAACAATATATGAGTTAGGTAATTGTGGACAACAATATAATAATTATAAATTAATTCAACAATGAATTTTTAATTCACAAGGCATCCACTAGGTAGTGAATAGTATTTCTTAACAGATCAGTCAGCATATTATGCCATCATGATTGTTAAAGGTCAAACGATTGTTATAAGATATATAAGGAAAAAATCAGAAGCCACTGTCAGGACTTGAACCTGAAATTCCCAGTTTCCGGCTGGTTGAGTTGCCATTTACTCACACAGTGCCCCGAAAGTGAAATCTGTTCCTTCCCATAAATACCTATTTCAATACTAAATCACATCTCATGCGAGAGCCGATTTATTTTTAAGTTACAATCGAAACTTAAATATTAATAACTCAACTGGCTCGTACAAGCCGTTTTAAGCCGTGTTAAGAAATACTATTCACTACCTAGTGGATGCCTTGTGGATTAAAAATTCATTGTTGAATTAATTTATAATTATTATATTGTTGTCCACAATTACCTAACTCATATATTGTTATTTATTTAAAACGGCTTGTACGAGCCATTTGAGTTATTAATATTTAAGTTTCGATTGTAACTTAAAAATAAATCGGCTCTCGCATGAGATGTGATTTAGTATTGAAATAGGTATATATGGGAAGGAACAGATTTCACTTTCAGGGCACTGTGTGAGTAAATGGCAACACAACCAGCGGGAAACTGGGAATTTCAGGTTCAAGTCCTGACAGTGGCTTCTGATTTTTTCCTTATATATCTTATAACAATCGTTTGACGTTTAACAATCATGATGGCATAATATGCTGACTGATCTGTTAAGAAATACTATTCACTACCTAGTGGATGCCTTGTGGATTAAACATTCATTGTTGAATTAATTTATAATTATTATATTGTTGTCCACAATTACCTAACTCATATATTGTTATTTATTTAAAACGGCTTGTACGAGCCATTTGAGTTATTAATATTTAAGTTTCGATTGTAACTTAAAAATAAATCGGCTCTCGCATGAGATGTGATTTAGTATTGAAATAGGTATATATGGGAAGGAACAGATTTCACTTTCGGGGCACTGTGTGAGTAAATGGCAACTCAACCAGCCGGAAACTGGGAATTTCAGATTCAAGTCCTGACAGTGGCTTCTGATTTTTTCCTTATATATCTTATAACAATCGTTTGACGTTTAACAATCATAATGGCATAATATGCTGAGTGATATGTTAAGAAATACTATTCACTACCTAGTGGATGCCTTGTGGATAAAAAATTCATTGTTGAATTAATTTATAATTAAAATATGTTGTGTAGTTTTCGAGATTTGGGATATTTTCGGTTACACGCTATTTTTTGAGTTTAGCGGACGCAGAAATAACTTTGTTTTTCACAGTGTCTTTGAGAAATATTATGAAATACAAACTTATTTTTGAGAAACTATGTTCAACTTGAAATAAAAGACTATAAATTATTATTAAATTTATTATTAACTTTGAATTACGATTACGGAACCTTTCACTGTGCGTAGTCCGACACGCACTTGACCGCTTTTTTTCAGCCCCCATTAGTAAAAGCGCGATGACATACAGTATGATTCAGAAAAAGAGGCGGAAAAAACGTGAATAAGAGAACAACACGTTAGCATTATTATTAAAAAAAATTAATTTTATATATTTTAAATTTTACGTAAAAAACCCGAAACGACCTTATCCCGACGCTTATAAAAACTATCGGCAACAGAAATGATGACGTGGTTTTATTTATTATTCATTAAATTAAAAATTATGTAATTGTGTTTTTCCTGTTCCATAAATTCGATGTATGGCTAATGGCTACGTAGTATAAAAAGTATTTCTAATTTTATTGTCCAAACGCGAGAAAAGAAGAATAATTGAAATAGCAGGGAAAATTACACTGAATGGATTTATTGATGTTTTTTTTAAATATCCGTAGTTAATGTGACGTAAAACTACTGATAATTGATTATATTTATATTGATTATCACTCTCGATTCAGTACCTAAGTCTTGTTATTGGGTTTATGAGTTTTCTGGAAAATTAAGTGCCAATAATGATTACAACTTGAGTTCGCCTTAACATGGCACATATCCAAGGCAGAACTCGAGCGTGACAGTGCGAGGAAATAAGTTATTATGTCGACGTAACAAGTTCAATAATCGACAGATTGTGAACAGAGGTAATTACCTACACTTAAAACCAATTTACTTTGCTATCGTGCCTTCAGCTCAAAACAACTGCAGTTTTCAGTTTTCTCAAACCTTTTGTTCATTTATGATATCGTTTTCACTTCAGTTATTGTTTCGATTTTCTATGATCATGGTTAAGGTTGAGCAATTATATTGAAAATTTATTCGTTTATCGATAGATATAAAATATTTTTTGTGACCTTTAACCCAATATGGTGGTTGTTATGCATTTTTTTTTGTGGTTTATGGTAAATTTTTCATTTGAGTCTACTACTGATTCATATTTTCAATTTTTTATTATTATTAATAAATACATTGAAAATTTATTTGAACCTTTGGCCTGTTCTCCGTTGTAAGAATTCCTATAATTATTGCGAACAGATTAGGAATCTATATACATTTATGATTGATTAAAATGGACTGAAGTTTATTTTTTTGACAGATTCCTTTTAATCCATAAAATCAAAAATAATCTGTACCTACATAATAATATAATCCTAAAGGTGTTGTATATGTATGAAATTTATGTGAATATAGGTAGGTACATAATAAAATGAAACATAGGATTAGGCTGAATCTATCGTTCTTTTTTCTATCTCTGTATAACTCGCAAATTTTCTATGGAAATTCTTTTATTTAAAATTTAGTTTTCCACAGCTCCATTTAAATAAACGGTATTCAAATTTAAATGTAAACATTAAAAATGGTATCTTATTTACCTGATGTTTTCATCGTGTTATTTAATGGGATTATTATGCGATCGCTTTAAGCATACATCTTATGTTGCTGCATGTCTTTATGTTAATTGAATATTATGTGTACTGTTTTTAGGAAAGATTTACGTTAGGTAATTATTTTTGAAGTGAAACTTTTTTATGTACGGTAGAATGAATTGGATTTATACGACTAAATGGCTAACGAAAAGTCAAGCGACTAGGTCCTGCAGTTATGCTCAATTCTGATTGGTCGAATACCCCATCTTGATGTCGTTTGACACACACACACACACACCTAAACGAACGTAACAACTCTATATATTAATATGGATAGTTGATAGCGATTAAAAAATTAGTTTTTAATGTGGACAATGTTCAAATAAGTACATTTTCTTCATGACAGGTATTAATGTTCACAAAATTAGAACGAAAACTTCAGGTAAGGCTTGTAATATAATTCTTTTTATAACAGTCGATCAATTTTTTGACATTTAAAAATAAAACCTGATTTAATATTATTATTTGAGATATTAGGACGTCCAAAATTTATACAAAAACATTGTTTTTGAGAAATTGGAATAAAAAATAAATTTTAATTAAGTTTTATTTTTTAATGTCAGAAAATTGATCGACTTTTATAGAAAGAGTTAGATTACAAGCCTTATCTGAAGTTTTCGTTCTAATTTTGTGAATATTCTTCAGGACGCCTGTCTTGTGTTTGAACATTCTTCACATACAAAACCCATTTTTTAATCGCTATTAACTAGCCATATTAGTACTAGATAGTTGTTACGTCCGCTTAGGCTGTGTATGTGTGTCAAACGACATCAAAGTGGGGTAATAGACCTTGACTGCAGGGCCTATAGTCGCTTGTATAACGAAAAGACCTGACGAAACGTGAATGGCTAACGAAAAAACCTGATGAAACGCTGCAACACTGAACACAAGGCTTCTGCGCTTTTGGATGTGTGTCGAAGCGATCTCCACTACGCTTGTCTCGAAAATCGGTACTCTGTAGTTTGCGAGATGTTTAGCATCCACGAATTACTTCGAATGCACTGTTTACACATTGACACATGGCATGTGTATTCAATAATTATAGCGTCTACATATCCGATCAAACAAGTGATCCCAATCTAATGCGCAAATTAGCGGCTAGATCAATACTTGGTATAGGTATAGTAAAAACAACTGCAAATCAAAAAAAAATTTTTAGAGACAAGCTTTTATTTAAATGCACTAAAAAAATAATTTTTAATAATTTAGGTTCATAATTATAAAATCGTGGGTTGTGAACTCTATGATAGTTTATTAGTCACGACCCACGCTTTTATAATTATGAACCTAAATTATTAAAAATTATTTTTTCCTTTTTAGTGCATTTAAATAAAAGCTTGTCTCTAAAAAGTTTTTTTTTACTAATATTTAATTTGTTCCGATTTGTTCATTTTAGTCTTTCAAAATTTTACCCCCCTTTGACACCCGTAGCGGTTGAATTTCGAAAAACCTTTTCTTAGTGGATGCTTACGTCAGAAAAGGAACCAACTGTCCAAATTTCAAGTTTCTAGCTTCAGCGATTTTGCCTGGGCGTTGATTATTCAAAAAAACCCTACATCCCCGTTTGAACCCTGTAGGGGTTGAATTTATTTCTAAAAACGATTTATTCATGTATTGTCATCGGGAATACATATGTGTACAACATTTTAAATCGATCGCATACGTTGAAGTCGTTCAAAATTGACTTGCAAAATTTGACCGAAACAAACACACAAACAAACTAACATACATTGCAAGTTAAATAAAAGCTTGTAATAAAATAGTCCAATAGGTAAGGTGTCGGCATCGTAATATGCAGAAGGTAGGTGGTTCGATTCCGCCCGACACTATATTTTTGTTTTTTTTTTGTTCAACTGTTTTATATTCCACGTGATATTTATTTATAAGTTTTTTCAATTTTTTTCTATTGTCTTTATTTAATATTTTTTTTTAAACAATCAATCTTAGTGGGGTATGCACTACTGGCTTTGTCAATGGTTGTGGAGTTTTTCGCAGGGGAGAGTTTCTCACGAGTAGGGGGGTGTTGTTGCGATTGCATTTATGCGGGCAGAAAATGTGAGGGGTCAGAGGGAAGCTCCCCAAAAAACGTAAAACGTAAAATTTTTACTATCAGCGTTCAAAGATTCAATTTGACATTTATCACATCGTTTGTTTTTCCACACCAAGCTATCAAAATGGGTAAATGCCGAACACTGCAGTATACGCGAAAATTTAATTTTAATTTAAATGTATTTTTATGATATATGCGTAATGGACGATAGTAATGGTAAGTTAATTAAATTGAATGCAATACATTTGGCTATGCTCTTTGATCTCATGGACACGTAGTATATAATATATTTTTATATAATATTAGGGCTTTGATGTAATCAGTGGCCTTTAACAGTTCCGCTAAATTAAATACCAAAACATGCGTGATAAAACAGTGTTTACGATCATCAAAGATTTGAATGGTTAAACACGTTTATGAAAGGTCTCTTTTATAAAAATACACTTTATTAATATTTTATAAATCAATGTCAGAACATATTAAAAGTTATACGTAAGTTTCTTTTATGCAGCTTGCAGCGTTTTGGAATGCAAATTCTGATGAACGATGAAGTACGAATTTATTTTTATTGTATTGATCTTATTTTAGATGAAAGAATTCATGAATCAAATAAAAATTTCTTAACTGTATTAACAGAAGAATCACGTTATATAGAAATTGCAGATCGATATACTTACTTCAATAATTTCTGAGTAGTTTTTATAAATCGTCGGCCGTCAAACAAATTCACCTATCTATTATTTTTTGTGTTTGCCAGTTGACTACTAACATTTCTTTATGTTATATTCGGGCAATATTCCAGCCAAAAATTGCATCTTTATATTTTTTGGATCGCTCTGTATACAGGGTGTCCCAAAAAGAATGGGACATAAAGTAACAGCTGATTCCTTACAAAAAAATATTGCGATAGACCCCAACATGTCTATTCCGAAAGTTGATATTAAAAGAGATACAGGGTGTCAAAGTTTAATTTTTATTTTTATTTTTAATAAGAAACATTGAATTTTTAAATAAAACTGTCAAAATTACCATGATAACGCCGCGCCGGCATTTTCAAAGCCACCTATGTTCATTTTCAAAATTTTCCATTTAAAACCATATTGCATCGATTACTTCAAGTGCAAATATCTTGAAAAAGGTTACTCCTAGCCACTTTTACAAAGTGTACCTTTTTTACGTAAAAATGACGAAAAAATCAATTTTTTAATTTAAAAAAATAGTACGAGTGCGTACAAAAAAGTTATGACTATTTGAATGAGTGAAAAGGTGTGTAAGTGGCGTCCCCTACAAGTAGAGCCATACCAAGGTCAGATTTGAATTTCTCATATCAAAAAATCCCCATATACCAAATTTCATTAAAATGCCTAAATTATTTTAAGAGTTATTTAAGAAAATCAAAAATAAAAATTAAACTTTGACACCCTGTATCTCTTTTAATATCAACTTTCGGAATAGACAAGTTGGGGTCTATCGCAATATTTTTACTTCCCACCTCTAGTATGGTAGAGAAGTAATGGATTTTGTCCGAAAAAAATATTTCGAGATTTTAACAGATTTTCACGTTTTGAGACCCTAGCAATCGTTTAAGGTCATTTTCTGACTGATGTCTGTATGTGTGTGTGTGTGTATGTGGTCAATTTTTCGCCTTCGATATCTTAAGAACGGAATAACATACGGCCATGCCGATTATTATTGTGTTTATCAGCCTTTAACTTAGATCTGATTAGATTTTGAGTCAAATCGGCTCAGTGGATCCTGAGATATTAAAAAAAACGTTCTCAATGTCACGTATTAACATAGGTAAAAAAATATATAAATGAATTCTAGATGTTATAATATGAAAAAAATGTAAATATTTTTTTTCTCTAAAATGTACAGTTTTCGAGAAAAAAAATATTTTACCAAAAAAAAAATAAAAATTGTACGTAAATCAAGGTTACCTTGATTTTTGCTGTATTAACCCCCCCATACACGCTCGGGCATGTTGGGTGAGCAAGAGTTGGAAGTAGGCTCGGACCAACATGCTCGATCGTGTATGTGTTGTACAAGCCTAGTTGGCGGTTGGAATGCTCGGCTCGGAGCTTGGCTCGATGGCACCGACCTACACGCGCTCGGCGCAAACATGTTCGTACGTATATGGTAGTCGCCCGAGTCTGTTCGCCAATTCCAGCATTTCCGTGCGGGCCGCTAGATGAGATAGACATATTTCGGTGTTTTTGATTCAGTGTAATTTTGTCGTGATGTCGTTTAGCGACAATAAAAAGTTTTGGACGGAATTCATAAATTTATACAGAGAACAAAGGGCTCTTTGGGACGTAAGAAGCAAAGAGTACAGCAACAAACATATGAAGAGGGGCAGTTACGGTATACTTTTAGAAAAGTGCAAAGAAATTATCCCTGATGCTAATGAAAAATTTGTAAAGTCAAAAATTGAAAGTCTTAGAGCTTCATTTCGGAGGGAGTTAAAAAAAGTGTTGAAGTCAAAGAATAAAACAGGAAACTCGCAAGATGATGTATACGAGCCACATCTGTGGTACTTTGACCAATTACTATTTACGAGTGATCAGGAAACTGTTAGGAAAGGTGTTTCTAGTCTAGGAAAAAACAGCACACAACCTGAAGAAGAGCCATATGACTAAATTTATTCCGTTCTTGAAGCCATTGTTTTGTCCAAACACGTCTGGGTTTTCTCCTTCTTCGCTGGTCTAAACATATAAAGCCACCCACAATCGCTATCGTGGTAATAAGATCCATATTATATTATGGGTGAGATGCTCACTCAATAAAGTCGATGATCAACTGATGTTGGGTTGGGAAAATGGTTGGAACTTTAGTTCGGACGTGTATGGAATAAAATGAACATGCTCGTTTTGAAGTTGGGCTCGTGACGAGCCAAGCATTCCCGAGCGTGTATGGGGGGTTTTAAGCTAACCATCAGTAGATCCTTAAAAAAAAAGAGGGCCATGCTTTTTTTCAAAGAATAAAAAAAGAGTGTTTATTTTTTGCAAATATTTACTAGGTGGGAAGTATAGCACTGGTCATAAGTCGAATTTTTTTGTAAGGAATCAGCTGTTACTTTATGTCCCATTCTTTTTGGGACAGCCTGTTTAAAGATTGGTAATGATTTTCTTTGAAAATCAAAAACTTGGCATTGTCGAACATGTACCTATTTCTATTTTAAGGGATCGAGTTTTAGATAAAATAGGAATATAAAAAATTGGCTTCAAAACAAAAGATAAAAATAAAAGTCTAGTCTCTTCAGCAGTGAATTTATTTTCAGTTCATTTTCAAGAAACAAATGCAGTTTCTTGGTCATAAAAAGAGTGTATATATAATCCCAGAACGTATTGTGTATACGAAAACCCAATTGATTCAAAGAACTATAAAAAAAACTTTACACGCCTTTCTATAGAATACGCAGGATAATCTGGGGTTGTCACAATTCAGCTCGATTGGCCTGAGCTATTTTCTTTCTTCTTCATCGCATACTTTATTATAATGAGAACATTTTCGTAAAAGAAAAATCGACTTTCAGATTTTGATTTATGATCTTTATAAGGCGTTGTATACGAAATAGCTCGATAATGTAAGTCACAAAGGGAATGACGTAATTCTCTACTGAAAAAAATTTTGCAAAAACTTATTAAATGTATTTCTCATTTTTATATACCTACATCATTTGTTTGAATTTGAGATTTTGCTTACTAAGTATTCAACATAATATATTATATGCTTCTTAAATCGACTGTTTATAGTCCATTTTTAACTTTGTAGGCTCTACCTAAAATGCAAATAAACGAACTATTTTTGGTCCATTTTTCATAAATATTGTAAGCTATTTTGATAATATATAAATAGCTGCAAATACTGACCCCCCCCCCCCCGTGTGCAAACGTTGGTGGTACTCGACCGATTTTTAAACATTGAGATTTAAGATAGCTGTTTTATTAGTAGCATTGTGTAAAATATCTTTAAGTTTACTGAAAATGACAAAAAAAAAACGTATTAAACTTAGCAGAATGAAAAGATGGCTTTCCCGGTCATATCTTGTTTTAATGCGAGAAGGGCACGAAGTCAAATGTAATTTCGTTTATCCACCCATTTTTCATATATAGGTACTTACTAACAAATCACTTTAAAACAAGAACTTTCTCAGGGTTGAGAACCTGTATTAGCAAAACCCTAGCACTGTATAAAAAATAGTCCCCTCCTTGGCGTATCGCATTAGGGTAAAAAGTAAATTGATTAAGCTCTGCAGGGATACAACTTTTCAGTGTTTACTATTGATAACTTTTCTATTTTTGAAATTACAATTTAAGTTAATTAAACAGACATGGTTTTACAGTGAGCCAGCAATATCATTTTAATTATCTCCAATGAAATATCCTATATGTTTGAAGTTATACTTATTTTGGCGCGTTATGGAAAAATGATGAGAGTGAATTTTTACGATTTAACATCACGATACTAGTCGGAAGTAACATGATGAAGTTAGTCGCTAGTAACTAGAGTCGTTACACCAATCACAATGTGACAAGAGCGTTTTCAGTTTTGAATAACAATAATAAAAGTAATTGCTATACAAACGCTCGTTTATGCCGCTTTCGTTAAATTTGAGTTCGTACTACAACATCTGTACTGTTTATACTATTATTTTTCATGATTATAATAGCCTATTATATAGCACAGCTATGAAAGACTTATCGTGGCTAAACGGTAGCGCCGTACCGCGTCATATGCAATAGGTCCCAGGTTCAAATCTCAACACAAACATGCTCTTTTTTTTAATAAATAATTAGATATAAATATAATAAATAAATATATTTAAAAAATTAATAATTTATTAAATTATATTAATTTATTTCATATCTTTATGTTATTATTTTATCGTCTTTTTTACAAACGTTTAGTACTGGCACGCGGGATAAAATTTTTGGAGTTATTTTTGTTTTGTTACGTAAAAGAAGTATAACTTCTTACGTGCGTACATAGTACACACACACACTCTTTTTTAAATGAAACATATTTTTTGATTTAGAGTTGTATTAATTTTTTTAATTGAGAATATAATTTTCTACCGATTTAACATAAATATACAGGCTGTTTTCTCTTAAATACGACAGTGTGTATCTCTATTTGGGAAACACGGTATCGTAATAAGCGTTGTAAAAAGACACGCAATTATACTGTAGCTTCGATTATAAAGGGTAAGTTCGGTTTTACGCTCAGATTGATCGGAGTGCTCTAATACGTTCGAATTAAATTAACATTTATATGCTCTGAAAGATCTCTATCCTGCGTTCGGTTTTAAGATCTGGAGCAGATCGAGCGAGCAAGCAGATTTAACCAACTTCAGAGCATTCATTTTAAAAATGAGCGGAAACCCTTGTTGTGAGAATGGATAAATTTCGAAGTTTATTTATATGAGGTAATTTTTCAATAGGTAAAAATACATGAATAATATTTATTCAAAGATAAAATAACCCATAAGTCTATATCGCACAGACTGATTAAATAAAATATTTATTATATCTATGGGTCGAAAAAATCAACAACCGGTAGTACTATTAATTTTAAAATAAAGGAATAAAAACGAAAAAAATTGTGAATCATGATTTATTATTATAACAATGTTGAATTAAATTAAAATTAGGAGCAATAAAGAATGTATTTCGGCTTTACTAATAAGAATTTAACTTGCTGGGGCCATTTTATTCTGACGTTTGGAAAAATCTGCTAGATTACGTTCGGAATTGTTTAGATAGGTAGCTCGATTTGCTCGCTTGTCACGTGACCAAAAATCTGTTCGCTCGGCTCGATCAATCGAGCGTAAAACCGAACTTACCCAAAATAGTAGATTGTATATCTGGTTGCGTAATGATATATTACTGGTGAGTAAGTGACATTATGTTAAAACGGGTTTTAACAGTCACACGAGTCATAATATCAATACGCACGATATATATTATATATATGGAATTTTTTTGCCATATCCACTATAAAACAGCTGCTTTTCTGCTTTTCACTTCATTTACAGTATTTTCAAAAACATTTGACAGTTTATTTCTGTTCCAAACTTCACTTCTATTGTAGGCCGACAGTAGCTGGCGCACACACAAGTAGTAAGTAGGTAATAGCGGGCGGATCAGAGCGAATAAAAATAAATCACGGTGGAAATGGTTTGTTTTCCCACACTAGTGTAAGAAAGATACGTTCTCGCACACCGGCTTGTCAAAAATCACTTTACATGCATACATACGTGCATGTAAAGCTGCTATTTTATAGTGGGTATGGCAAAAATGTTAGTACCTAATAGTTAACACCGAAATAGTTGCAGCCTTATATATAGGTACTGCTGTTAGATTTGGGAAGTTATGTTTTATTAGAACTGTCCCAATGTCCATGAATAATTCATGGACATTGGGACAGTTCTAATAAAACATCGGTACCTAGTTCAGTTTTTATTACCTGTTATTAAATACCTATTTCTTACACGATTAGCACATGTAACTGTGCGAAATCTATTTTATTTGAAAAAGACTATGGAGAACTGCATATTCGGTAACTAAGTGAAGGATCTGTTATTATTACAATTATTGTAATAATAACAGATCGTTCACTTAGTTATTGAATATGCAGTTGTCCAGTCTTTTTCAAATAAAATGGATGTCGCACAGTTATATGTGCTAATCGTGTAGGAAATAGATATTTAATAACAGGTAATAGAAACTGAATTAGGTACCGATAATAATAATTGTTACTGCTGGTATGAAGACATGCTTTACTTACATATTGGCAGTGCAGTTTTATCCATTGGAGTGTGGATATCAAAAACAAAAAAACAACTGGGTACGTGTAAATCTCACGGGTCTTAAGTGAACTTTATAGGTAAACATTTGTATTATGACGTGTAAATACCAATTTAAACACAAAACAGTTTCCATCTAACATCAGGGCCGGCACGTGCGCCTGGTCGGAGAGGCGATCGCCTTACGGCGCCATATTTTTAGGGCGGCATATTTTTGTAGCAGCGAATTTTTCGTGCGGTATTCTACTTTTTAAAAATGATTATATAATTGTTTGAGTTTTCACCGATTTTTAGTTCTACCTTCTACTACTAGATAAAAGATGTCGCATGTCGCCCAGCCGCTTTTATTTGTTAAGTAAATAAAAATATATATCATCGGTTTATTAATTTTTTTAATATGTGAGGGGGCGGCGGCAAAAGTTGTATTCGCCTTAGGCGCCATATTTTGACGCGCCGACCCTGTCTAACATAATATTATATTGGCTCTTATCTTAGGTAATTTAAGTATATTATAGTTAATTTCATAATTCTTACTTTGCGTCTCGCTGTAGTCCAGGTGTTCCGGAAGCTACCCCCTTGCACTTTTCATCTCAAATCCTTTCCCCTCGCCTAAAAACAGTTATCGCTTTCCCGACGCTATTATAAAAGCTAAAGGGTTCGGGTAAACGTCAAATGAAGAATCGAGATTCACATTACAGATGCTACAGGCGAAAAATTGAAAAACACTTCGTGGAAAAACTTATCTATAACTTTTTAAAAATAACGTAATCTTTCACACGTAATCAAAATTTGTTGTCAAAAAATTCGCCAGTAAGATATGTAATGTGTTTCTTGATCCTTCGTTTGGCGCTTACCAGAACCATTTAGATTTAAAAATAGTGTCAGGAGAACGGTAAGCATTTTTAGGCGAGGGGAAAGGATTTGAGATGAAGAGTGCAGGGGGTAACTTCCGGTAGAAAATACTCTTAATTTCATATTAATAATTATCACATACTATTAAATATCAAAAATACAATTTAGTTGTTTAAAATATTTAATTTTTGTAACCTGCCAATTTTTAAAAAGAGTGTCCGAGTACAGTGAGTGCGACAAGGAAGGATGACGAATTTTTGTTTTGAAGTTTTCAGCTGTGGGTAGGCTGTCTGGCAGAGGAAACTCCAATTGGCTGGCGGTTAGTGTAGGTAACTCAAGCGATAATCCCCTCTTTGTACACAAAGTAGAAATTTTCCCCGCTGGCAGCTCTTTTTCCCTACTCCTGACGGGGTCGTTTTTATGTTACTCTGTTGAACGAAATTAATTTAATCGCGGCTAAAAAAGATTCACTTTAATAAAGTTATTTGAAGAAGAATTAAAGAATTAACAAAAGTATTCAAACTCATGTGCATGTTTAACATTATAGGTACAGGAAAACTAGCGTGCAATTAGAAGCAGATTATCCTAAACAGGACATGACGTTTGCATTATAAAAGAGATAAAGTAACTACATTATTAATTACGGATTTTCTTTCAAGAGTTTTGTTTTAGATTATTTTCAATTTTTTTTGTGAGTCAGTCTTTTCTTCCAACAGTCTTTTATAAAGCTATGAAAAGTTTTGATGTCTTCATTTACCAGATTATCTTTAAAACAGCTAAAATGAGGTTTTAATTATTATTTTAACTTAAATAGTGTTATACGTTTACACCGAGTTTAAACTTCAATTTATAAAGTGAAGAAACAATTGTCTTGAAATGTTTACTACAAACAAACATTATTTCTTTACCACAATAGACTTTCCAACCCTTTGTTTCACATCTAATCTGAGTTGTATATGTTTCTGTACGTTTTTCATCTTTACGTAAATTTCTTTTTTTTTTCAAGAGCAGCATAGAGCTGCTTGTGATGTGATTGTATCGCCTTTTTAAAATAACAAGTGACTACGTATTCTTTTGTCTCCTTTATCTTTCGATGTTGTTTCTTTTTTATTTGGTGCAAAATTTATAGTTTGATATTTGATATTTTAAGTGGATTTGTTGAAAAAGTACTCGAGAGAAAAATAAGAATATTTTAGAACTGTAGGCAGAACTGGGAACTATAAAACATAAGTTAACAAGCCGTGAGGTGGGTCGTTTTTTAAGACTAAAGTGCGACTCTTGAGGTCCACACGACGAACTTCCCAGTTTGATAAATATTTAATAATAATAATAATTAAATTAGATATTACATAGAAAAGTAATCATTTTAATCATTAAAACATAATTATTATTTATTTTTAAAATCAAAATGACGTTAACACGCCTCGATTGACACCCTTACGAAGTCGATATAATTTTTTATTCGCGAGATATTGCAGTGTAAAATCTACTTTTTTGGAGTCTATTTGGTTAAGAAAAAAGAACGGCTGAACCGATTTTGAAAAAATTTCTTTCAGATCATATGTACGTTAATACGCGTTGATTGGTACCCTAACGTAGTCGATATGATTTTTCATTCTCGAGATTTCGTCTTAGAAAGAAATGGACACATACGTACACACACACACACACTATACACACACAGACATCTTTCTAAAAATAGTGTAAAAATAGTGTAGTGACCTTGAAACAGAAATTTGTTATACATTTTGATTTCGATTTTCGGACCCATATTACAATAACTTCCAATGGGAAGTTAATGACTGAGAAACCTGTTTTCGAAATAGTATCTTAAATTATTTTAAAACTAAATGTTATTCTATTCGCTACGTGCACCCTGGCCATAAAATAGGACTTATATAGCACCCACAATACTGAAAAATGGAAAATGCCGATGGACTGAAAGAATTGACAGGTTAAGTGTGAACATAAAGAAAACTCGAAAAGTTGTCAAGTGTAAAATTGTAAAAGTACGATTAAAAATAACCCTTCTTCATTTTTATTTTTATTATTTCTGTAACAATTTTGTCATACATTTATTTTGATTAATTTCATAATTAAATTACGGATATGTCTGATCACAACGAAATTTGAAATTAATTAAAACTTTTATGTTCTAACTCATAGAAACTCGAAACTAAACAAGGTTGTGTTGACAGTGCAGAGTTGCAATGTTGTCTCAAAAAGCTACAAAATTAAATATATAAAATCGTTTCAAAATATGCTATAAAATTAAATCAATGTGGACTTTCAAAGTTGATAACTTTAATAAAATAGAAGGAACAAATCTAAAGCAACGCATTAAGAAGGAATATTCACTTGTAGAATATGCTGACAAGGAAAAAATAGTCGCAATATGGTATCAGTCTAGTGCTCGGTTGCAGAAAGCATTGTCAGAAAATCTGATTTAACAATGACATTAGAATGTCACCACACATATTTCTCCACAAGCATTGTATAGAATTTTAAATCGATTGTGCTCAAAGAATAATTATTTGATCGATTGAAACGATATTTTTTTTAAACTGTGTATACATACAGGGTGCTGAATCGTTTTGCGGGTAATAGGGATTTAACCCGTAAAATCAATCTTTTGCGATTTCCTGCTTCCCTAATTATATTAGGAAAAATATCTTCGAATAAAAGTTTTGGAACATAATTCTGCATCTAAATCATTAAACAAAATTAATTTTGCATGCTTTGTAACGACAGAAATATGATATGAAAATGTCAAAATTATCTCAAAAACAGATAGCGATAGCCATGGAACTTGAACAAAAAAATGACGTTTTAACTGTCAGAATAATTTCTAATCATTTTGTTCAAGTTCCATGGCTATCGCTATCTGTTTTTGAGGTAATTTTGACATTTTCATATCAAATTTCTGCCATTACAAAGCATGCAAAATTAATTTAGTTTAATGATTTAGATGCAGAATTTTATAATAAACATTCGAAGATATTTTTCCTAAAATAATTAGGGAAGCAGGAAATCGCAAAAGGTTGATTTTACGGGTTAAATCCCTATTACCTGCAAAACGATTCAGCACTCTGTATATTTAACATAGTTTTTGCTCAATTTCCACTTCGAAACAACATTTTTATCAATCATTTGTTTTTGTGTGAGTATAGTCTAATGTTCTACATGGCAGAAAGTTTGACAACGACATTAGACTGTTCTTACATGTATAAAACTGTACTTATATATATATGATCACAATCTAAGGTTATTGTCAAATCATATTTTTTTACAACGCTTTCCCTAACCCAGCGTAGAAGTTGTGAGGCAACATTCATTATATTGCATGAATCAGAAAGAAAAAAATGAATATGAAAAAGAGTCATAGAAAAAATTATTTTAGAATATAATATTGAAACTGTAATGGTTTCAATTGAACTGTAAATACGAATAAAAAGTTCGACTTTGTCGCGAAGTTTTGTATTGTCTATTCTCCTTTGCAGAATTATGATAAAAAAGTCTAGCTAAAATTTGAAGATGAAATATTTAGTTTTTTTCTGAAAGTAATAGAATTATACATGTATAGTACCATCTTCATTGTGCAGGATACTTCGATATAACCGATAAAGATATAGAGGAAAAATAAAATGAGCTTTTTGTGCGCTTTTTTCAAGACTTTCGGTAAGGTTAGGTCAAAATAATAACAAAAATATATACGTACAGAAAAATGTCAAGTATAGTAAGGGCTCGATTATGCGACATAAACGGAACAGATAGACCGGCATATAAACGAAAATGTCGGGCAATTCGGTAATGGCGGATGCGAGATGAAACACGAATTAAATAGATGTCGGCCTAGTCCAGACCTACATAAACTTGCTCGAAAACAAATGTTTGTAAAAGTTTTCCCGCAAACAACACGTGTTTTCCATCCTCGACGAGAAACATTTGTTTAAATGTTTTTGAAGTTATACTTCTTTTGGCGCGTTATGAAAAAATGATAAGAGTGAATTTTTACGATGCGCGCGCATCGCGTCAGGAAAATTTAACAGGATGAAGTTGCAGCATTAATGATTTCCATAGTTACCATATAAACAAATATAAATAAATTCAGTCGTCCTTTTATTATTTTATATTTCAATAAATTATTTGCATGCAAATTAAAAATTAGTTTTTAATCACGCCAAAGAAGTATAACTTCTAACGCGCGTACAAAGTACACGCATTCATTTTTTTATAAATGTTTGCAAACAGTTTTTATACAGATGTTTGAATGTTTGCGGGTAAATGTTTATAGGTCTGGACTAGGCTTAATGTAACTTTGCAATTTTGTTTAATATTGTCAACATAAAGCCGTAACAATTTGGAATGTAATGGATGTTACTATTAAAGAAATAGATTCACAGCAATTTTTTAGGGTTCCGTACCTTAGTATGAAACCCTATTATTCTGCCTACGATGTCCGTCCGTTAGTCCGTCTGTCACAAGTCTCTATCTCACAAACGCACAAACGGTAAGAGGTAGCTAGTTGACATTTTCACAGATAATGTGTTGTGGCATGAATCCTGGCAAGTAATATTTATAATTATATAAATAATCAATAAATTTTAATAAATTAATGTTATTACACGTTCACAATACATTCAGAGTATAGAGAATATTAATTATTAGGAACTATCTACTATGACTGCACTGTAGGTACACTGTATACTTGCAATTAACCCGACTAGCTTAATGGTGGTAAGTGGTTATAGCATTAGACTGAAGATCGAAAGGTCCTCGGTTTGATTTTGGGCTTCGGATTGCAATTTTTTTTATATATAATTTTTTATTCATCAAATATTTTGTTATTATATTCTGTTATTAAAAAGAACAAAATAAAGTATAAGTAAAAAAACTTTAAAACAAATCTGGTAATTTTTTAATCGTTCCTACCTCCTTATTAACTTCCCATTGGAAAATATTGTAATGGGTTCGAAAATCGAAATCAAAATGTATAACATATGTTTATGTGTCAAGGTCACTACACTATTTTTACACTATTTTTAGAAAGATGTCTGTGTGTGTGTACGTACGTATGTGTACATTTCTTTCTAAGACGAAATCTCGAGAATGAAAAATGATATCGACTACGTTAGGATGCCAATCGACGCGTATTAACGTAAATATGATCTGAAAGACATTTTTTCAAAATCGGTTCAGCCGTTCTTTTTTCTTAACCAAAAAAAGTAGATTTTACACAATATCTCGCGAATAAAAATTTATATCGACTTCGTAAGGGTGCCAATCGACGCGTATTAACGTAAATATGATCTGAAAGAAATTTTTTCAAAATCGGTTCACGCGTTTTTTTTGTATTTTTTTTTTTAAATTATTGTTAAAAATAAATAATAATTATGTTTTAATGATTAAAATGATTTCTGTTCTGTGTAATATCTAATTTAATTATTATTATTAAATATTTATCAAACTGGGAAGTTCGTCGTGTGGACCTCAAGGGTCGCACTTTAGTCCTAATAAACGACCCACCTCGCGGCTTGTTTTTATTTATTATTGTACGGAACCGTCGATGCGCGAGTTTGTCTCACACTTGGCCAGTTTTTTTTTATAAATATAAATTAATTTATTCAAAGTTTTTCTGCTAATCAGTCCATAATAAATTAGACACTCAATCAGTCTTAAGTGGTAAACTCTAATAAACAAAAATGAGGAATAATCGGTGCTATACTGTAATTGTTTTTATTGATAATAGGAAACAAAATAACTATGAATTAAATATAATTATAAATTAGTTTATTTGTTCAATACCTATATACATTTTATTAAAATTTTTATTTATACATAGAATAAAACAGATATACAGTGAAAATCGAGAGAATTCAAAAACAGTCTTTCAAATTTGAAGAATCTTGTAAAAAATATGTAAAATGAGGAAGTGCGAAGTTTATTTAGTGTGACAAAAATTTAAACTGATTTCGTTTGCTTCGATTCGGCGGAAATTTGAAATGTCTGGGACATATATTTCTATAATTTGTTTTCTGACATGATGTTACTTCTTTATTTTTGAAGGAATTCGAAAGCGTACAAAAAAACTTTAAGATTTTTAAATCGATAAAATGAGTTGATTTTAATGGCCATTACTTTGCTCTTCGATGTTATCAGTAGCAGACATACAGGGTCTTATAATGTAATAATAAACTGTTCGGTGGATTCGAGAACTTAAGTACCTAATGAAAGAAAAATTTATATTTAATTAAGTTACATTTTTAGAGTGTTGGGTCTCCAAGTCACTATATGAATATTATGAAGTATTAGAAATATGAAATAGAAGTAGAAATAGAAATATGAAATAATATATAAAGCCACAAAATTCGACAATACCAACATTCTTAATGACAAACTAACACTAAAATCGAACATAATATACGACACAATAATTAACAACACACAAATACCCAATACTCAGTAATCGTCTACACACATACACACACATACAATTCCATCCAATCTACCTACTATATAAATCATAAAATCTCGAAATTTAAATCAGTAGGTACATCATAATATTATGGAATACTGAATGTGTGTTTTTAGAAAAATAATTAACCACACCAGAAGATGGCAACTCGTTGCTGAAACGCATAGTGTAAATTTACAAGAAGTCACAAGACGGACATAATACAAGGTATTTCTAATACTTCATAAAATTTCTGTTTGGAAATATGTTTTTTCAACTACGCTCTAAGTGAACAAAGTTTTTATGTATTTTAAAATATAAAATAATATGAACCAATTATACGGGTACCTATCTTTAGTTTTAATAGTTTTCTATAAAAGCGTTGTAAATATCAGCTATTTATTTTATACTAACAAAAGGCTATATCATATTATGTGCCTCGCCCACATAAGCGCACGGTTGAATTTATGCTTCACTCATTTATATTTTTGCGTTTTCCCATTCAGCATTTTTAAAATTGATAAATAATTATTATTAATAAAATCCAGAGATATCATAACATCTATACATAAGTATTCAAAACCTGCTTACAAGTTACCCACAATTTTACACTATATTTTAAAACTTCAAAAACTTGATTTTTAAGTTTATAAAATCTGTAAAAAACGAGGCCTAGCTAAATCGATTTTTTACCCCCCAAAACCCCTTTTCAAAAAATTTCAACCGAGTCGTTACTGCAGCCGTTTTATCCCTGTCAGCGTTATATTACAGGGTTTCATTAATTTTTGAGTCGAGGTCATTTCAATTCACTGCCCTCGCTAAAGAAAACCGTCCAGAAAATAGACTAGAATACGGCATATGAAATAGTTTGACTAGTTTGATATTAGCAGTATATTATGTGGCAAGTAATTCGTATGGTAGGGGAATACAATAGATCTTTTAGGTCGCGGTGGCTTCCTTCGGGCTCTTGACACTTAAATCTTAAATCTCAACTCGTACGGTAATTTTGAAACTCGTTTCGGGCGAGGGCGCTTCCGGCGCACTCGTCTCCGTCTCGTTTTAAAACAGCGCACTCGTTCTAAAAAAGGCACCTTTTCATACTTGCCACGCACGATTCTTTTTATAACGAGAAAATGTAAACAGATATGCGTAAAAAGTGGCAGAGGCGTGCGTAAAATGGGCTTTTTTGAAACCACGACTTCACACGTCTCCATAATTCTGGAAAAACACCATTTTACATTGTCATAAAAAATCATACGTATTTTATTTGCTCCATAAAATACTGAAATTTCAATTTAAAATTCAGTAAAGAACATAATTAACGCATCAGTTGAACAGGATTCTACATTTTAGCCGTGAGCTTCCAAAACGACATCGCGACAGAGTACGTTACAACATAACATAAAAAAAATATAATAAAACCGGTGCCTCTTTACCTTACTTTCAGCTTGCAGAGTTGCCTTTTAGCCGATTGGTGTGTGCTTCGCTCTTACTGGTCGCAGTGTTTTGTTAAAGCAGTAAATTTTGAGAAAGAAAAAGAAAACATAATCAGGTCATTGTATGTAATGTGGTTACACAGACGACACACAATGAATACGTTATTGTTTTGTTCGATCCGAACTAACAATTGTGTAAAGTATAGTATATATATACGCATCAGAGCATTTCATATGCGTAGCCAGTGTTCGCTGGAAATGAAGAGCGCGCGATGAGATCAATGGCCATCGTGATTTTGTGGTCAATGACAGTATGATGTTTCAATCATGTTATTACATTTGAAGACGTAGGTATGTAAGAACCAGACAGCTCCAGTTTTCTAAATTTCTCGGGGCTGACAAAAAATACTTTAAAAGTTTTGGAGCTGTCTTGTTTTTCCACCTAATGGTACTGGTTAAACGTTGAACTAATTCGGTTTAAAAACAAGACAGCTCCTGCAGTTGTACGTTTCTTGCACCGTATGAGACACCAGGACAGCACTTTTTCCTTTGTATCTCTCTAGCCATTGCTTTGAACTGTATGGTTCTTGCACTAACCGATAGAAGATTTTTTTCTTTATAGGAATAAGTGAAAAAATATTAGTAAAAAAAAAACTTTTTAGAGACAAGCTTTTATTGAAAATGTACTAAAAAGGAAAAAATAATATTTAATAATTTTGGTCAATAATTATTATTAAAGCGGGGGTTGTAATCTCTATGATAGTTTATTAGTCGCAACCCTTGATTTTATAATAATTATGAACCAAAATTATTAAATATTATTTTTTTCTTTTTAGTACATTTCAATAAAAGCTTGTCTCTAAAAGGTTTTTTTTACTAATATTTTATTTTATTCATTTTAGTCTTTCAAAACTTTACCCCCCTTTGACACTCGTGGGGGTTGTATTTCAAGAAAGCCTTTCTTAGTGGATGCTTACGTCAGAAAAGGAACCAACTGTCCAAATTTTAAGTTTATAGCTTCAGCGATTTGGCCTGGGCGTTGATTAGTCAAAAAAACCCTACATCCCCGTTTGAACCCCTTACAGGTTGAATTTATTTCTAAAAACAATTTATTTATGTATTGTCATCGGGAATAGATATATGTACAAAATTTCAAATCGATCGGATACGTGGAAGTCGTTCAAAATTGACTTGCAAGTTTTGACCTAAACAAACACACAAATAACAAACATACACACAAATTAACATACATTGCAAGTTAAATAAAAGTTTGTAAAATAGGAAAATCAAAAAAGGTGCACCCACGTCTTCATTTGTTTTTTCATATTGCGTTAAATCAGGGTCGGACATATTTCGGGGCACCGCAAGCAAAGCACCTAAGATACAATGATTACCTAAGTATATAAATATCTTACAAGAAAAATTGTTAACAATTAGATTAACAATCAATTATTGTGTTAATTTTTTTTAATTGTTTAAGTAATATCTCGACAGTCCTCAATGCACAAATACACACACAAAAACTATGTACTCTCAAGAAATTTGTAAACGTTTAGATTCGAATACGATGGCAGCTAGATTATAACCTCAACAAATTTTGACAACTGACTAAAGAGGCCTGAATACATAGTTGACAGTGGAGCTTTGCGTTACTTCCTCGAAACATTTCAGTGACACATCACGTCCGTGACATTTCATCTAGTCAAGCTCTATCAGAAATTTTGGGTGTCTGTCATGACGACCGGTACTAAAAGAATAATTCAGTTTCTTGACGGAATTCCACAGGACAGGGTTTGATGTTGCATTTCCTCCGAAGCATTGACGTCAGTATCTTCTATATACATACACCTGTGTTGAATCAACGTACCTCCCACTTTCCTGGAACATTATTATGGTAAAAATCAGGAGAGTTTTTTAGAAGCAGACATGTCAGTTTTCCTGAAAAAAAATCACGTTTTGCATATTATGCTTTCGGTGTGCTTTTGCTCGTTTTTAATAATTCCTGCACTCAGACTCGCTTAAAATCAGACGTATCACATAAGTAATCTAAATATCGCGAGTTCAGTTACAACCAGACATTTACTGTATCGCCCAAAACAAGACATGTCCAATTATATTTAACATCTGAGATACACGCAATATGATAAAAACAGACATATCCATATCATAAATTGTATGTGCTTTTACATTTTATTTTACCGCCTGTTGGCAGTTGCGCATAACCTTACAAATTCTACACGCTGTTGACTTGTGTCAGTATGATGGGTGTGAGGCTGTGAAGTTTTCTGTGCTTACTAAGACGTATGAACATTGAACAACATTGTCATCTGCGTTCATGCAAGACCAGACATGATTTGTATTTTCATGTTTTTTCTTTAAAAAATACACATTTTTCCATTGTGATGACATTGTCAAAACTGAAACTTGAAAAATACACTACTTGCCATATGGATTTCATACTATTTCATTGACCTATGAGTTTCGCATTCTTCTTAAAATTGCTTTATGTGGACATGCTTTTGATTCAACGCCCTTCAACTATTGATTTGGCCTCCGACCATACACTGTGGACTGATTAAGCCGTCTAATAGAAACACGCGTAACCAACATAACATCGGTCCAATACACGATAATGCGCATGCGTCGAAACTTATACTATGTTCATAATTAATAGAAGAGGTTTGGAAAAATTCAGTCATTTATAGAAGCCAAATACCAAAAGAAAATTTTAGTAAAATTTGTCAAAAACCGTAAATTTGATAAAATTAGTGAAAAAGTTTTTTAAACGTTTCGCTACTTTGTAGCATCATCAGTAATCTGTAATTTTAATAATATATTATTAGAATTTTTTGTAATTAGAATTTATAAAAAGTAGATATAGGAAAAAAAATGATTTCACTAATTTTATCAAATTTACGGTTTTTGACAAATTTTACTAAAATTTTCTTTTGGTATTTGGCTTCTATAAATGACTGAACTTTTTCAAACCTCTTCTATAATATTAAAACAGTCGTATTAAATTTCTACGTATAATTCATAATTAATGTTTCGTCCATGAAATTCATACGATGTTTGGTTTATCAGGGAACGTGGACAGAAATAAATTAAGAAATCAACAACCGTGTTTGTTTGTTGGACGTTTCAATACCTTTATTGTGATTTATTAGCAATTCAAAACTTTTGATTCCATATGTCTCCGGGTTAATTATTCGGGACATTATTTTAAATAAATAAATATATATAATTGCTCCAGAGGCAAATAAAATTGCATTGGACAAGTCAAGCAGCTGATACAATTACAAAATATATAAAAACAAAACATACCTAAATATACTTAGTTAAATGCATGTTAAAAAATTCGTTTAAAGAATAAAAACATTTATTGACAAGGAAAGCCTTCAATCTTTTCTTAAACTGCCGAAAATTTGTTATATATTTTTTCATTAGGAACGAGAATGAGTATCTTGGGGCAGCAATATATATTTCTTTTGATATAAAGTGTTGCTTTATACATTAATATTCTTTGAATTACATACATTATAATAAATTAAAAACAGTAGTTAACAACAATAAAATTATACCATGAAATACATTTTTTTAATAGTTACTAAGATGTCGACAAGTTTCCAATTTTAAAAGTTTTGAGTTGCTGATATAGTCACAATACAGGTGACGAAACGTCCAACAAAAAATAATTTGTTAACCCAAGATCTTACACAATGACGTACATTAATATTGCAATTAAATGTAAATAAACGACAGTCGAAAGAACTTAATTTCTTGCTCTACCCTCTGAAAGTAACCAAGTACAATTACAGGTTAATTCACTTGTATTTTCAAACTCAACTTGTAACTTGCCAGTAAAATTTATCATGTCGTATTTTATCCTGCGTACTAATCGGGATTGTAACGGTGTGTATTGATATGTTGGTTACGCGGCACTGCCGAGCTTGAGCACTCCATTATAGTGTATTATCGAAAGCTCTTGCCAACCGATCTATGGAAATCTAAAATAATATTATCTCTCCTTATTTTCCTAGTAATGATTGTTTCCGATTAGAATAAGTAGAATCGAATAAGAAACGGATCGAATTGACTCGTAATATCTATTATATAGCGTAGTTTTATAGTCTCACAGTAGATAGCGCCACAGTGGATTTACAGACGGACGACATAGTAGCACAGTGGATGCCATAAGATGCGGGTGATCTGATTTTATTTCTAATACAGTTTTATTAGACGGTTGGCTCTTTGTTCGTGCAATGAATCTTGATCAAATGGACGCCCCGCTAGAGAACTGCGTCTGGCCAAGGCATTATCTCACTGTGCAATACACAACATGTATATACAGATGTATAAGGCAGAGCTGACCTATAAGACATTATCGATGATCATACTACTATACGAAATAATAACGGGACCTCTGTCATAATTTCGTTGTCTTGCGGAATTTTCTGGTATTTTGTATGATATCTAAACTGGAGAACGTTTCTACAATTTTTGTCTATCTGTCTGTTAGTTCTTATGTTGACCTGAACTGATATTGAGGAAACTTAGTGCATTTTCATATAATTTAGAATTAATCGGGCATAGTTATCGGGTTCGCGTTTGAATTTAAGGTGAGTTTACACATGCATGGATTTAGTCGCGCCAGTTCTATTTGCATGCCAGTAAATGTTTACACTAGATGTTCAAAAACAGCAATATTTGGCACGCCAGTTTCATTTTTAATTTGACTGCATAGTGCGCAATATGTGCAAGTGCTTGTTTACACACGCAAATTAAGGCAACATTACATTTTTCCGCAGATATGATTTACCACTGGCGCAAGTGATTTTAGAATTTCAGAAGACTACAGACTTTTTCGATTTATGGCATGCAAAGATTCAACTTGTATGCAAGTCGATGTTTACACGTGCAAATTTAATTTACTGGCGCGCCAATTCTTATTGGCGCCACTAAGCGTCGTGGCTTCTGGATCAGATTGTCGTGGGTTAAAATCCCGCCTCCGCTCATGGATGTTTTGTGATGTCACTTAGTTTTAAGTGAATTCTTAATTAATGTAATCAAGACGCTAATGACCTAACTTGTCGACGCGTCTATAATTTACAATAAATAAAATCACTATGGCCCGTATTCACCAAACATTGTTAAAGATAGAAGTTACTAGCCTTAGAATAAATTTATTCCTTGGAATAAAATAAATTTTCTACTCACCAAGCAATTCATTCGATAGAATAGTAACTCAGGTAAAAATTTACTATATACCATACACCTTGGAGATTTTGTCAAATATTTTGATTCTAAAGCACGTTTACCAAAGATCCGACCGATGGCGCATCGATCGAAAATGTAAAATGGTGAATATTGACACATTTTACTGACAAAAGCCTTTACCTGAAAGATATGAAATTAATATTTACCTGAAAAGGTCGCCAGGCCATAAAGTAATTTAATTCTATATCCGCCTATAGTTGAATCCCATTTCAACGAACTTTCCCCATCTTCGAATACGAATTCAGTTAAGTCGAACATTCCTTCCTTCTCTATGCATTTCGTGCACACCCTATTTAAATAGGCGAATAAATATTTATACCCTTGAAATTGGACAGAATAACAATTCTTACGATTTATACCTGCAGTAAACTTAACTATGTTTGGTGATTTGAATTATCACTATTTATTCCGAGTAATAGTTACCAGGGGAATAAATCAACGGAATAAATAACTAACTAGGCTCGGTGAATACGGTGCCTACCTGAAATATGCAAAACGGAAAACTATTGTTATATAATAGGTATATTATTCTATCTAGAGATTTACAAATTCGTTTCTAACGTAGACAATAATAATTTTATGAAAGAATTTCTTTTTTATCATCTGAATTATAATAATTTATATGGTTACTGGTTATAGCACTAATATTAAAAATAAAACTGTCTTCGCCATGGAACCAGTACCCATTTAAAAGTTGACTAGAATTTCAAAAAAAAAAAAAACAATAATGCAATTAAATTATGAGAGAATTGCCTGCGCCATTTTTATAAAAAAATGACTACTACAGGCATTGCGGAATTGGGTGTTCCGGATTGAATTTAATTTGCGGTCTAGGAGTCTAATAAAATAATTCAATCGTTTTAACCAGCCTTGAAAACCTCCAAATATAAAATTTCTTGGAAACTAAATGAGAAATAATAATTTTCGAAATTTTCCTCGTATTCAGGTAATGATTTGGTGTCAACCGACTGGCATTTCAAAAATTTACAACTAAGTTTTGTTTAGCAGGGTTACAGAGCCCCGGAAATCAAATTTCAGCGCGATCGAACAAATGGGAACTTTTTGGTGCCAAAGGTTTAACCCTTTTTAGAATATTTCAGGTTTACGATTTTTCACAACATTTTCGATTTCCCAGGAAACTCTACGACGAATTTCAATCGGGAAATACGAAATAAAAACTAGAAGACAAATTTGAAAGACACGGCATAAATATTTGCATTATAGATATTGTTTCAAAAAATGATGGTGGAAGTCCGTGTTTGATGGTGGAAGCTCGTGTTTGATGGTGGAAATACGGGTGGAACTTTTTTGGTTGTTCCAATGTAAACAACGAATCATATGTGTGCTTTGGTAAATACAACTGTAGTCTGCGTGTTTATCGATTTAATAGGGATGGGGAAACTATTATAATTTTGATTTGTTATGGAAAAATCAGTTTAGTTTTTATTTTATATAGGTATAGTCAATAATTGAAGCAAAAATTTTTCCGATACTCAGTTTCTAATATGACTTTTAACTTTAAATTTAGATTTAAGAATGTTATTTTGCTTTCAACTAAATGGAGGCCTCTCTTTTGTTGAAAACAAATGACATTCTTAAATCTAGATTTAAATTTGAAAGTCATATCAGAAACCGAGTGTAATAGTTGCATACTACAACGATTTAATGTCTATTACGTAGTCCGTCTGTTATTATATAAGCTAATCATTTGTTACTAATCCGGATAAAAATTAAAACGTGTTTACTAGTTCAATGTTTATTGGATTATACCGAGAAAAAAAACTTTCGTTGACTTTTTATTACGGTGAACGTAGAAGAGTTTCAATTTAGTGCAGTTCGGTTATTGGATTGTGTAGTGTAAAAAAGGAAATGACTATTAATATCATATTTCCAATATTTTCTATTTTCCTTGCCTTTCGACTAATATTATTAGTTATTGGTAATAAAATTTGCTTGAAAGTTTTTTTGCAATGTTTTAAAATATTGGAATGTTATATGTAGATTAATTTAGTAAATTATTCTATAACAGTAGAAATTATTAATATTTAATCAAAATGATGAGATTCCTTACCGCAACTAAATTCAGAATATATCAGACGACATTGTCGACATGGTATATTTTAAAAGGCTATATATAAGAAAGAATGTAAATGCCACTGCCGGGACTCGAACCCGAAACTACCAGTTTCGCGCTGGACGAGTTTCCTTACTCTACATTGCCCGCAGTAATAATGTTTAATTTCTTTTATATACAAACACAATATATGTACTGCTGAAATCACTTCATTCGAGAGCTAATATTTATAACAACATTACTGTGAATGCCGTTTTTTTTTCTAAAGTATTGCGCTATTATAATACTAACAATGGAAATTGTTAATAATTAATAATATGATTAGATTCCTTACCGCAACTAAATCATTTTTAAGGAAACAAAGTAAAAATTAAAAAATTGATGATTTCAGAGATATTTTAATCAATATGGAGATATTGCAGAATATTTTGTCAAAAACCTGTGAATATAAATTAAAACAACTTCAAAGTATCTAAGTTACTTTATACCGTAGCTCTGGTGGCATGCACTTAATGGTAGAGGTAAATTTGGGTTGCAGTGTTGCTCATAGATAACAACATGTGCTGCCCCAGTAGGAACAAATTTGACATTAGGTTATCCCCAAATCTAGTAAATCAATTCAGTTACATTAAAAAAGTTAAATTTATTTTGCGTTTAAATGTGATTTTTGAAAAAGCTTTTCTTAACATTTAAAAGATTAACAATATACCGCGTACATATGTGCAATAAAGACTTTATTTCTTTTTTAAATGGATCATATCATGTCATCCGCTTAATGGATATTAAAACACGCCGTGAGGTGGGTCGTTTATCGGGACTAAAGTGCGACAATTGAGGTCCACACGACGAACTTCCCAGTTTGATAAATATTTAATAATAATAATTAAATTAGATAATACACAGAAAAGTAATCATTTTAATCATTAAAACATAATTATTATTTATTTTTAACAATAATTAAAAAAAAAAAAACGGCTGAACCAATTTTTATAAAACTTATGTCGGATCAAAATGACGTTAACACGCCTCGATTGACATCCTTACGAAGTCGATATAATTTTTTATTCGCGAGATATTGTGTAAAATCTACTTTTTTGGAGGTTATTTGGTTAAGAAAAAAGAACGGCTGAACCGATTTTGAAAAAATTTCTTTCAGATCATATTTACGTTAATACGCGTCGATTGGCACCCTAACGTAGTCGATATCATTTTTCATTCTCGAGATTTCGTCTTAGAAAGAAATGGACACATACGTACGTACGTACATACGTACACACACACACACATACAGACATCTTTCTAAAAATAGTGTAAAAATAGTGTGGTGACCTTGAAACATAAAAATTTGTTATACATTTTGATTTCGATTTTCGGACCCATTACAATAACTTCCAATGGGAAGTTAATAATGTGAATCAATTGAAAATGATTTAAAAGATCCAAACAAACCTTATTGTAAAAATAAAGTGTAGTTCTATCCTTGGGTCATGCAGTTGTGCGTTTCAGTGGCGTAGTAAAATGAAATAGGGTCAACAGTATTTTACTTTCGGATTCACACAAACGCAAAGACATAAAGTTTAGCATGATGAGATTGTGATTTCTAACTCAGGTGAAGTTTATGACCAGTTATTGAATGTCATTCAATTCTTTTTATGGTCAACAAAAATAGACATAGTAATGTCGACGTGTTTATTTTTGGTCAAGAATTAAATTTATTGCCGAAAAGGTTTGTCTGAAGTGCTTTTATCTTGTACATTTTCAAGCTGCAATATTACATAATATTATAAGTAGGTAATATAAATTGCTCACTTAATAGATATAATATCTGGGTGACCGAGCTTTGCTCGGATGAGTTTAATAAAAATAGTACTTACTGTGAAGATATTGATTTTGTATTATTTTCTCAGAATATTATTCCGAAACGATTCACTGTCAGAGTATTTTGACATAAATAAACGAAACAAAAGTAGTTTGTTTTTTTCAAAGCCTACTCACCATACGACACTGTTTTATAACGCCAAAAAACTGTTTTTTAAAATGATAAAATCGATAAGAAAACGAATTTTACCAGGGATGAGACCTAGCTAGATCGATTTTTTGTCCCCCGAAACCCCTTTTCGGTAAATTTCATCCAAATCTTTATGGCCGTTTTCGAGAAAATATTTATATAGGTACATATACAGGGTGTATCACAGGAAACCGAACATAGGGAAAAGTACACAGGACAAATTAGTTAAGATCAGAGATTGCTTTGCCCTCTATTCAGAGGTCGTTACCATGGTTACCATGGTGTACGTATAAGTACAGTAACAAATGCATTTTGCTGTTCATCTGACAAAATTTGGCAAAATCTGGATGAACTTAAAAACAAAATCGTCGAAGTATGTTTCAATATGACTCCTGTAATGTTAGATAAAGTGAGACAAAGTTTTTGTAACCGATTAAGCCACTGCTTAATTCAAAATAGATGTTTATTTGAACATTTGCTTTAATTTTTACTTCCCACCTCTACTATGGTAGGGAAGTAATGGATTCAGTCCGAAAACAATATTTCGAGATTTTAACAGATTTTCACGTTTTGAGACCCTAGCAATCGTTTAAGATCATTTTCTGACTGATGTCTGTATGTGTGTGTGTGTGTGTGTGTGTGTGTGTGTGTGTGTGTGTATGTGTGTGTGTGTGTGTATGTGGTCAATTTTTCGCCTTCGATATCTTAAGAACGGAACAACATACGGGCATGCCGATTGTTCTATTGTGTTTATCAGCCTTTAACTTAGATCTGATTAGATTTTGAGTCAAATCGGTTCAGTGGATCCTGAGATATTCAAAAAAACGTCCTCAATGTCACGTATTAACATAGGTAAAAAAAATATAAATGAATTCTAGATGTTATAATATGAAAAAAATGTAAATATTTTTTTTCTCTAAAATGTATAGTTTTCGAGAAAAAAAATATTTTACTAAAAAAAATAAAAATTGTACGTAAATCAAGGTAACCATGATTTTTGCTATATTAAGTTAGCCATCAGTAGATCACCAAACAAAAAAGAGGGCCATGCTTTTTTCAAAGAATAAAAATTAAATTGTGTTTTAAAGACCACCAACAGCTAAGGTTATTTGGGCCTAGTCAAAGAATAAAAAAAAAAGAGTGTTTATTTTTTGCAAATATTTACTAGGTGGGAAGTATAGGACTGGTCATCAGTCGAATTTTTTATTTTAACTGTTTGTTTTGTTTAATTATTAGTTAAAAAAATATTTTCTTAATAAAAAATTGTTTCATTAATAAAAATAAATTCATTTAATATTGAAGAATTTATTTTAAGTGTTTTTTCTAATTATTCATTATTAGCTATTATTGTTATTAAATAATGGTTAGTCAGCGTTACCATGGTACCCATTCTCATATGTGGCCAAAGTAATCGTTGATCCTAACTAATTTGCACAATGGAGTTTTCCCTATGTTCGGTTTTCTGTGATACACCCTGTATACAAGATTTGCTCGTTTAATAATATAGGGATTTTAGTATAATTTATTGTTTTATTCATTTGTTTTGTCAAACAATACTCGTAAATTGATTAAAAAATGTTTATAATTTAATTTAAACTATTTTTATTTAGATTATTCAATACTAGCAATTACCCTCGGTTTTGCACGTGTTAATGTTGGTTTTTTGGCTACTGCTGAGCCGCTTTTACTAGAAGTGCGATTATATATAAACTTATCCTGTTTTTTATGTATAGCAAATACCTTAGTGAAAGCCTGATCAAAATCGGTTCAATAGTTTTTTAAATAACCCAGAAGCGAACGACAGACAAAACCTAATTTGATGAAGATATATCCTGTAAAGTAAAAATTTCAATAAAAACTTATAGACAACATGACTATAATTTTGTTTACGGGTTTTTTATACCTACATTAAAAAAATCCTGGTACCACTTGAACTAATATATGAAAAATACATATCGGTATGTGAACACTAATAATATTGTATTAAAGATAAAATAATATTATGAATTGTCATCTTTTGGGTTTAGGTCTGAAATATTATTATGCTTTGTTATCTTTCTCACCTCATTGTAGCCAGTCTATACTATACTTACAAGAGATTTTTTTGTTTCACCACAATTTTCTTTTCTTAAAATTACTGCACTACAAACAAGTACATTCGTATTTTACAAAAAAATAATTTCGTAGCAAATTTAGATTTTCAAACACCCTTCAATATTACATTTCTCTTTACATAACAAAAAAAAAACATGTTTTATATCAAATAATTATATTACAATGTTTAGAAGATATATATTAGAAATCGTGTCCATCGTGATTATAATAAAATTAAGCAAAATCGCAGGATAGTGGACAATATAATTTGATTTATTAAATTAAATGTACGACGTTTCGTCTATAGATTTAGACTTTTTCAAGTACATACATAAAAATAACAATATTTATGAAAATTAATATTAATTACTAACCATAGCAATTAACATAAGATAGGGTACATAAGACAAAAACATGGTAACAAATTATGTTGACTATAAATTTTAACAATCAATAATAGTAATAATAATAATTTAATAAATCAAATTATATTGTCCACTATCCTGCGATTTTGCTTAATTTTGTTTAGAAGATAGTTTTTTGTGTTTCATATTTTCATTTTGATTTTAATTTTTATTGTAGATTATAGACGCGTCGACAACTTAGGTCATTAGCGTCTTTTAATTACATCAAATCAAATAACAAATAAATTAAAACTAAATGACATCACAAAACATCCATGAGCGGAGGTAGGATTCGAACCCACGACAGTGTGATCCAAAGACCTGCTACGCTAACCGTTACACCACACTGTCCTCTTTTTCATTTTGATGCTTTATACATCATGTTACTGTAAGAAAGTTAAATACCTATTTACTAGTTATTTATTGCCTGGTAAATAATCGATTTTCATGTTACGAGATAATTAAGAGATTGAATATAATTTAGTAGTCAGTAAACATATTGTCTCTTCAGTTAGAAGTTAACAACTACTGTTCACCAATAAAATTAACCATTTTACGACACATAATTGATTGTATTTTAATGTCGAGTTATTCTAATTCTAATTTTAATTTTGGTTCATTAGAATAAAATAGTTTGTACTGGTAGTCAATCTAGATGGGTGCAGTTTTATTTAATTTATTTTTCATTTACGTGGATAGTACTTTAGAACGACATGCAATCTAGGTAATTACGAAAAGTTTGTCTAGAAGATTGCTATGCACTGCATAATATGAACTGTACAGAAGTGAAGTGAATTAACTCATAAAATAATTATTTCAGATTTAAGTTCTATTTCAGTTATGGTAGTATTTCAGTTATGGTAGTACCGAACATACGGAAAATACAATGGGATTAATTTTGATGGATCAATGAGACCTGTTATGCTTTTCCCTGTTCTGTGTCGCGTTACCTAGTTTTTTTTATGGATCAAAGATATCTCAGACCATTACTACATTAGTGGCGGGTTGTTATATTAAAGCATTCAGCTCTTTATTTGCATATTTTATTAACTGTCATTGTGGCTTAATTGAAAATAATGCATACCAACATAAACGTAACTTAGAAAAATGTCTTCTCGATAATTCAATATGCCATCGTTGACAGAGTACCGGAAATAATGTTTTTGCACTGGTTAAAACGTCGTAAGCTTACATTTCCGGTAAGCAAAAACTCAGTTCAGAGAATCACATAACTACCACAAATCCTTGGTTACAGTCCAATGTCAGTGTTATTTTTTATTTTCATACAGAAATTTTTGAATTTTTCCGGGCTGTAATCATTCAAAGGTAGCTGACCAATTCGGTATCCGTCCCACCGTTTTATGATGAGTAGAACGGTTATGAATTTTTCAAATATTTAAACGTTCGCCAATTTTAAACAAGGAAGCGGATCAAAATCATACCTACAAGACTCCTTGGGGATATTTGAAAATCTTGGTACCTGTTGTGTTGTTCTACGTTGCGTAGAACAGGAGTTATGGGATAACGGGATAGAATGTAAGAAAAATCCAGGACAAAAGAATGTATATTCTACCTTTTTTAGTCGTATAAAAAAAGAACATTACGTCTTTATTTTTGGGAATAGTGATCTAGGAAAATAGCTGAATGTTATAGCCACGACTTGAACCCGATTCAAAGGTCAACTATTCATTCACTGTTATCTTTCTGTTTTTTAGTGTAATTTTCTGATTCTAATTTAAAAGAAATTGGTAAATGTTGGAAATATATTAGATTTCAGAAACTTATTTAGCTATCGATAGATATAGTTTACTTCAAATGATAGACTTTGGTTGTAACATATACAGAAACGGCAAATGGAAATTGAAATGTCTTGCATACGTAGCAAATACGTAAGGATGGGTAATATCAGATAATATTATAATAATCACTAGTATTTTCATTGTTTATTTAGTGACTTCAATAACTAATTTACATACGCTCTAGTATGAAGATTCCATAAAGTGATATATTTTTAACCTTGTATTTAACCTTGAGAATTAAACAAAAGTATTTAGAAAAATATGCGTGTTAAAACACTTTATTAAGCTTTTTAGATTATTGATCAATGCTCTAAACCAGGGGTAGGTACCAACTATTTTTGATGGAGATCCGTTTAAAAAAATTTCAAGGTTCTGCGATCCGGCAAACTTTAACAGTGACTCTAGACAAAGCCCTACACGCCTAAACCAATTCTAAAACCTGATTTTCTTTCTTTTTGGCAATTTTACTGATTTATTGACAGAAACAAAACAATGTATTTCTAGTAAATAGAACGCAAACTAATAAAACGAACCTTTTTTGCTCTGCTTGGTCAGAAATAAAATTTCATAAAATTGAATTATGCTTGATTTGCATTTTATAATTTTTCGTAATACGAAAAAACTTAATTGGAGATGGATGAGCAGCTAAATAACATAAAACTGAACTTACCAGAAAAAATCACTTTATCAGCCTATGTCACAGTCAGGAAGCGAACCCGAGCCTTTCCAAATGTGTCTGCGATTCGAATGCTAACCGTGGCCCGTTAGTTGATGTTCCTCGCTTTAAATTATTATCAGCCAACTAGTATCCTGCATCCGGCAACTTATTTATATTAAATTAATTTTTGATCATTTCGATAATCTCGATTTCTTTGTGATTTTTTCTCTATCCACTGTGCTAACTAACAATTTCCCCTCGATTGATTTTTTAATAAAACGCATGTGTGAAAAACAAAACGTACAATATATATTTTATGAGTTTTTTGTGATTTGAATATTCATGTGAGTAATGTTATATTCATGATGGTCAAATGTTGTGTATTTTTTATTTCCTGCATTCTATCTTTGCGGATACATTCCTCCGTTATTCTTACGCATAGGTATTAATATATGTTTTGTTTTTTGTAAAATACACGAATTTATGTCCTGGAAAATTTCAGTTTTTTATGTTCACGGGTGGCTGAAATACCTACTAGGATAAAGTAAATATTTTGATTCAAGAGACAAACGTAGTGTAAATAGAAATTAATCGTAATTTTTTTTCTGGAAAATGCTAGATCAAGGTTTTATAGCAGATTGGATCTAAAGTTTATTAATAAATTTCCAGGAAAATTTGAAGACTCCAACGGTACAATTATTTTTTGGCAGTTATTGACGAAATTAATTATTTTATAATGAAATAAACAGTAGGTACTTATTTATAAAAAAAATCGACCAAGTACTTCGTACTTGCACGTGTTTCTGTGTTTCTGAGACACTTATCTCAGAAACCACTAGACCGATTTTGATTAAACTTATTTGTCATTAATTGTAATCGTGAAAACAACATATCTACATAATTTATTGTAGTTATATAATATATTTTACCAAAATTGGCCCTGTTTCGTGGGCCCTCGTTTCCGTATTGAACTAAAAATGAAAGCAATTTTTTTTATTCTACTTGATGAAATCGATGCGTAGACGCTCCACATAGCTATAAAATATAAATTTTTTGCCCATTTTTAATGAAACTTATTCGTCGTTAGTTGAAATGGTGAAGACTTGCCTAAGTTCATTGTTCTAGGTCAAATAGTTTCCAAAAGTGACATAATATTAATGTTCTGTTCGACATAATATACAGGATCCTAAAAAGGATATTGTTACAAGGAAACCATTTTAAATTAGGGGGTTGACCCACGTATTTTTTATTTTTTTAATCGGCAGTGTTTTTGAATTTAAGACTATCAAAATTTTTTTGGAATTTTTAGAAACTCGGAAAGACCTTAAAAAAATAATAAAATTGAAAATTGTTAGTCGGATGACTTCATAGGACTATGTTAGCGCTTTGATTCTAACAGCCAATAAGAGTGTAGTCAGCAGAAAATAAAATACACTGTTAAATAAAATATACTGCTAAGCGTCAAGAAGCGTTTTTATTAGTGTTTTTGTTAGGTATTTCATACATTCAAATATCTATAGTGGTATTTTTACACATTATATTCAGACGTTTTTGCTGAGAAATTAATACGAGTGAGAATTACGAAATTTGACATTTCACATCACAACGATAACATGACAACGCTGTCTCAGCCATATTTCATCATTTCCATGGCGCCCGTCTTCTGATTGGTCCTTTCAGCGACAATCTTAAATTACTGTAAAATTAAATTATTTAAAAAGAAAAAATAATCGGTTCAAAATTCCTACCAAAAGTGGATTTTGATTTTTGATTGTATACCAAAAGTACAATGATATCCGTAAAAAACAGCCACTTTCAGTATAGTGGGACAACCCCATTAAACGCGTTAATTTTTTGTATATTATGAATTCCTTTATTGTTCAAGTTATACTAATCTTTTATCCATTCACAACGTTACAATAAGAATAAATTACCTATATAGGTAACTATTATCTTCAATTAAGCCGATGGGTGGAAAAAGGGCGTAAAGTATAATATGCCTTTTTTGCTAAGATTAGTTATTTATAAAGCAGGGCATATGATTTACCTTCAGTAAAATTTTTAGTTCCTTATCTCTAACATGGATGTAGCTACGAAATGTTACAATTACCACAAAACACCAAACCATAACAAACACTCTCGACGTACGTTTCGCCAACCAAGTTGGCATCATCAGGAGATGATTAATTTTAATTAAGTTTTAATCATCTCCTGATGATGCCAACTTGGTTGGCGAAACGTACGTCGAGAGTGTTTGTTATGGTTTGGTGTTTTGTGGTAATTGTAACATTTCGTATCTTTACACCAAAGGTTCCACCATTTTTTATTGTTTATGGATGTAGCTACATGCACTTAAATGTGATGTCTAATATGCCTTTCTTGAACACATTATCATATCGAAAGGGTAAGTCCCGTTTCAGTACACAGAACCTTAATGTTACTGCGTAGTGCATAGAATAAAATCCACTAAAGTTGTATTTGTTAGATAAAATTAAAAATAGTAAATAATTATTTAAAAGTTAAAATGGATAATTCGTCATCTAATAGTAGTCATAATAGTCATCTAAAGAAGTGAAATCTGATAGTGATACAGAAATGAATGATGATAGTGATGAAGAAATGAAAGATGATAGTGATAAAGAAGTGAAAGGACTAAAAAGAAAAAATGTACACAAATGGAAGAGAGAAATTCTTAAAAATAGAAAAAATATGGGGAAATCTTATAAAACTTATAAAAATAGAAGCAAAAAATTTCAAATTTATCCTGAAGTGTTGTTCGAAAAATTGCCATTTGAATTTTGATAGATTTGTACAAAAAAGTTTACAGTCTGATTTTTGGGGACTAAAGACTTATTTTGGCCTTTATTTTTCACTATTTACATTATATTCAAGAAGGGCATGGGCGTACTCTCACCTTTATTGTAAAAAAACAAAACTAAAAAGTCTAAACATGATTTCAAGTGAATTAAAGTAACTACAACATATACAAAAGATTTTAAAATAATAAATTTCAAAAAAATACGCACAGATGTCTAATTATCAACTTTCAAATTTTTAAACTGAAATATCTCAAAACAGTCATTTTTCACTTAAGCCCATTTTCCACCCATCGGCTCAATTGTTTTGATTATAAATATCACATTTTAGAAGCAGTGTTTAATCTTATATAGGGCTGTAAAAATATTTCTCTACTTTATCGTCTTTAACGTTATTTGTGAAACATCTATTAGTTGATAATGAACCCCAGCCCTAGTAGCAATAAGCAATCGTTCCAGAAATCCGATATGCATGTGTACCCGTCTGCATTTTCAGTAAATTTGTGAAATTGATTTCTATTACGTTCAGAAATTCTCTTCAGCTGTGACAATTTAAAAGAAAATTGTCGATTTGGTAGTTTTAAGTGTTTAAATAGGTTAGAAACACGGGATATATGTTTTCTTCTGTGTAAATGTTCATTATATTAGGTAATAATGTATCTACAATTGAGAATTTTTTTATTCTTCTACATTTAGACGTTTCAAGACAAAACTAAAAGTTTAACTTTAGATATTAAATTAATATAACATACCTACCTATAATTATTGTTAAGATATATCTAAAGCACTCAAGACAGCCAAAAATACTTAACTCTTGCATCTAATTGCTTAAAACTTTTTTACAGTGGATAATAAATGTCAAGATAACATTTAAGTAATTATTGGTATGAAAGTTCTCAAACTAATATTAATTACTGATGTAGTAACACTACAAAGAATTAAAAACCTTATGTTTTATATGAATCATACGGAATTTTAAGTGTTCCGAGTTATTATAAAAACCTGAATATATCGCTCACTTACTGCAATTTTTTTGTTCCCCTAAAAGTTTAATCATGCGCGAACAATTATACACACGGACACCGTCCCTGTTTTTGGTTAGTCAAACTGAATTTTCGCTGTAATAATATCAATGAAATAATGTAATTGTCTCTGCTTTCAAATATTTAACCGGTTTACATTGTTCTGTTTTTGTTTCTAAACTTATTCAGTTTTTATGAGGTTTTTTGATAGTCTAGATTAAAAGTATCCAATTAAATATTGTACAGCGTTTCCCATTTTAGACCCATTTTGATATTTGAATAAAATCTAAGCGAAGTAACTGATTAATTTTTTTTTGTGGTTTTTTGTGGAGGATAATCTGTAGTCTTTGGTATTCATTTTATTGTAAATTTAGCGAGTTGGTGCCTGTCACAATAATAATTTAATTATCTTGTAGAACAGTGATTTTTCTAGGAAAAAGAAACACACATTTTTGACAAAGTAACATTTTAGACTATTATTTAGTTCAATCGCCAACTTTCAAGGAAGAAATCCGACGCTTCAGCAGCAGAATATACCATTAAAGATTGCAGAACAATCCTAGCTTGCCATAGACTTACTAGATAATAGTAGAGGAATATCCAGACAAAAAAGACACAATGTGCCCGACTTACCAGAGTAGTAGTTTAATAATTAAATGAAGTGCGTTTAGTACCGCCATTGGGCGACATCTCACTCTTGCCATTATTCTATCATATTAATTTATAGTTTGCATAGAATGATTACTAATACGATGCAATTAAAAAATAAAAATAAAATCAGTCCAACAAACGTGTATTTTCTTTGGAAATCTACATTAGAACTGGTTCAGTAGAAGTTCGGAATATATTTCGATGGCAGTTGAATAACTATAATAAGGGTAATCCACCCGATTTTTTTCTATGGAGGTATTTGAAGGAAAGAGTCTTTACAAGTCATCCTGCAACAATTTGGAAGCTGAAAGATCGCGCATTAGTGAAGAAATTGTATTGCATTTAGAATTTAAAATTGCCTTGAAGTTGATAGGGGTCATTTAGAAAACGCTATTTTTAAGTTGAACTAAAAGTTGTAGTTTATAGTAAATCCCAAAAAAAGTATAATAAAAATTTTTTTACTCAGCATATAAGGATTTTATTCAAATATTTCAATGGATTAGTTTAATATGGGGAACCCTGTATAATTAAAATCTTGCGTTGTTATTTACATCAAAGGAAAAAAATTGTTTATCTTTTGTCAGCTAAAATGTTAAGTCAGAATTGAATTTAAAAAGAAAATTTCATCATTCCTTTGAAGTTACTTGAGAGCCGAGATCGATAATGGTTCAGTATTTTTTTGAAAAGCAATATCTTTAATTACATTTTGAACATCCCTTCTCATCTAGCACTTAAGTGTGTACTGAATTGGAATCAAGTATTTAAATACTCAAATGTTACTTTTTGTATTTTATGTCTTATACTGTCAATCATTCTAATTTATCTTACACTATGAATGGATGAACCAGTGATTTTAAAACTTAAAAAAATGTTATTTTTTAAAGGAACAACCTCCGCAGTATAAAATTTTCATCTCGCCTTGGATTTCAAGATTATAGCCAGACTTGAATATGCGAAGTCATATTTTGACAGTGGAATTATCTCGTTTCACAATACACGTAAAATATTATGTATAATATATTACGTTTTGCTTATTGCTCAATTTTTGAGTTCGTTTCGGTGATTTTCAATTGTTCAGTCCTAAGATGGCTGCAAAATTTCGACAATTGAGCTAGCTAGACAATGGGGTGATCCAGTTAAATTAAAATTCACGTTTTTGATGTACAGTGTATTATTTATGATAAGTAATAAAATTAAGGAAAATCGCAGGATAGTGGACAAATATTTGATTTATTAAATTAAATGTACGACATTTCGTTTATATATTTAAACTTTTTCAAGTACACAAAAATAACAATATTTATGAAAATTAATATTAATTACTAACCATAGCAATTAAATAAGACAAAAACATGGTAACATGGTAACAAATTATGTTGACTAAAACTTTTTAACAATCAATAATAATAATACAAATTTTAGTATAATTTCATAACATAATTGTACTGACTACTTAAATTTTGAGTGTCTGTTCTATAATTGATTGAATTGTTTTTTCTAATAAAACACATTTCACTGATATTGCGTTTCTTCCAATTTGACTCTTTATCTAATATTTTAACTTCATTGAAAAGAAATTTATGCCCAGTGTCGAAATGATGAGATGACAACGCCGTCTTATTATCACTTAATAAGTTTATGTTTCTACAGTCCATTTTGTGCTGATAAATTCTATTTTTTAATAACTGTTTGGTTTGTCCCACATAACACTTATTACATTCACAAGGTATTTTATAAATAATATTAGATTGATGTGAGTTAGGCGTCTTATCTTTAAGTCTTGTGAATAACTTATTCAATTTATTTAAGTTATAAAACACCAACTTAATATTTGTGTTAGAAAATAATCTGTTGATCTTATAGGACAAGTTCTTCACAAATGGAAATCTAACGTAAAACTTGGTAGACTTAGTTCTTTCATCCACAGTATCCAACGTGTTATTTAGGTGATTTTGGTCCTCTATAAACTTATCAACGCATTGATGTATAAAGTTGACAGGGTAATTATTAGCTTTTAAGATATTTTCAACTTTCTTAAAATTGTCCTTATGGTAGTCTTGGTGACTTAATTTTGTTACCCTGTGTAACAAGCTTTTTATAACACTAATTTTCTGCTGTACTGGATGGTTTGATCGAAAATTCAGAAGCCTGCCTGAATGGGAAGGTTTCATATACCAATTCGTTTTTAATTCTCCCGAAGCTGAGCGTGTTACTAAGGTGTCCAAAAATGGAATTGATTTATCAACTTCTTTCTCCATAGTGAATTGAATCTTTTCATTAAACTGATTGAACCTTTGTAATAAATCATCAATTTTATTTTCGGGAACTGCAATGAAAGTATCATCCACGTAAACTTTTAGTATCGGAATTTTATATGGTAAAGTTTCCAGTACTTTGGAAACAACGTAATCCATCACGATGTTAGCTAAAACTGGACTTGCTGGGTTTCCCATTGCGCTGCCGTCAAGTTGAAGGTAGAAATTATTATTGTAGCTAAAATAACTTGTGTCAAAACAAAAACAAATAAGTTCAACGAGCAAATCAAAAGTTATGTTGACTTTCTTTGACCACGTGAGCCAATTTTCTTTAACAATTTTTAAGACCAATTCTTTAGGTATATTAGTGAAAAGGGAGGTTACATCTAATGACACCAGATTGTAATTCGAATCCAACTTAATTCCTTTTAAAGACTCTACAAAGCAATATGAGTTCTTCACGTTATGTTTAAAGTCTATAATTAACGGACTTAATAATTGATGTAAACATTTCGCTAATTTATAACAAGGAGATCCAATGCAATTCACTACAGGTCTTAGTTTACAACCTTGTTTATGAACTTTTCTCAAGCCATAAAGTTTTGGTGGAACTGCATTATGTGTTTTTAATTGTTTCTCGGTATCTTTGTCAATGAGATTTTTCTCCTTCATCTTGGATACTAAAACATTACTTCTATTTTGGAATTGAGTAGTAGGATCTTTTTTCAGCAATTTATATGTAGAAATATCTTCTACCATTGTTTTCATTACCGTAGTGTACTCATCTTTTTCCATAATTACAGTGCTATTACCTTTATCTGCTCTTGATACAATTAAATGCTGATTGTCTTTGAGAAATGTTTTTGTTGATTTATAGTCTTTCAGGATACTTCTGTTGTCTTTATCACACTTATTAGACTTGTAAAAATTATGAATCACATTAATGGCTCTTGATCTTAAATTATTTTTCTCTTCTGCCAATGTTGTTGCTTCTGCACCTTCTATATCAAGAAAATCAAACCCATATTCTAAATCTTTAATTAACACATGTGAAGGAACTTGCTTGTTTGTAATTGGTATTCCAAAATTTGGTTCCAGACATAAGATCCTCTTCACATCCTCTGGTAACTGAGTATTGGTAAAATTGTAGATACAAGATTTTTCATGGGTGTTCGTAAGAATTGGTGATCTATCTTGACTTAAGTTATTGAGCTTATTGATGTTCAACTGTTTTATTCTTTTAAATTCAAATTCGTACTTTCTGTTCTTCAAAATTTGACATTCATTAAACAACTCTGTTGGAATTAATACTTTTAATGACTCACTGAGTCTATGATTTACTGATCCCAGTTTTTTAATTTTCCATATTGTTATTTTAATTTCTAGGTTTAATATCCTTCTTGAAAAATCCTTACTAAGTTTTTCAGCTTCTTTTTTGAACGGGTGTAATTCACATAACAGCGAATCAATACTTTTCTGATTATTGGTTATGTGCTTGGGGTAAACTCCATGATATCGGCATTGTAAAAGAAAAATACGTCTATTATTAAAATTTGCTAGTTTTTTTGATGAGTTAAACCATTCTTTAATTATCTTACGTACCTGTTGTCCATAATTATCGCCAATGTAGTTAAGAAAACCCCACGGTTGAAAATTTATATTAGAAATCGTGTCCATCGTGATTATAATAAAATTAAGGAAAATCGCAGGATAGTGGACAAATATTTGATTTATTAAATTAAATGTACGACGTTTCGTTTATATATTTAAACTTTTTCAAGTACACAAAAATAACAATATTTATGAAAATTAATATTAATTACTAACCATAGCAATTAACATAAGATAGGGTACATAACACAAAAACATGGTAACATGGTAACAAATTATGTTGACTAAAACTTTTTAACAATCAATAATAATAATACAAATTTTAGTATAATTTCATAACATAATTGTACTGACTACTTAAATTTTGAGTGTCTGTTCTATAATTGATTGAATTGTTTTTTCTAATAAAACACATTTCACTGATATTGCGTTTCTTCCAATTTGACTCTTTATCTAATATTTTAACTTCATTGAAAAGAAATTTATGCCCAGTGTCGAAATGATGAGATGACAACGCCGTCTTATTATCACTTAATAAGTTTATGTTTCTACAGTCCATTTTGTGCTGATAAATTCTATTTTTTAATAACTGTTTGGTTTGTCCCACATAACACTTATTACATTCACAAGGTATTTTATAAATAATATTAGATTGATGTGAGTTAGGCGTCTTATCTTTAAGTCTTGTGAATAACTTATTCAATTTATTTAAGTTATAAAACACCAACTTAATATTTGTGTTAGAAAATAATCTGTTGATCTTATAGGACAAGTTCTTCACAAATGGAAATCTAACGTAAAACTTGGTAGACTTAGTTCTTTCATCCACAGTATCCAACGTGTTATTTAGGTGATTTTGGTCCTCTATAAACTTATCAACGCATTGATGTATAAAGTTGACAGGGTAATTATTAGCTTTTAAGATATTTTCAACTTTCTTAAAATTGTCCTTATGGTAGTCTTGGTGACTTAATTTTGTTACCCTGTGTAACAAGCTTTTTATAACACTAATTTTCTGCTGTACTGGATGGTTTGATCGAAAATTCAGAAGCCTGCCTGAATGGGAAGGTTTCATATACCAATTCGTTTTTAATTCTCCCGAAGCTGAGCGTGTTACTAAGGTGTCCAAAAATGGAATTGATTTATCAACTTCTTTCTCCATAGTGAATTGAATCTTTTCATTAAACTGATTGAACCTTTGTAATAAATCATCAATTTTATTTTCGGGAACTGCAATGAAAGTATCATCCACGTAAACTTTTAGTATCGGAATTTTATATGGTAAAGTTTCCAGTACTTTGGAAACAACGTAATCCATCACGATGTTAGCTAAAACTGGACTTGCTGGGTTTCCCATTGCGCTGCCGTCAAGTTGAAGGTAGAAATTATTATTGTAGCTAAAATAACTTGTGTCAAAACAAAAACAAATAAGTTCAACGAGCAAATCAAAAGTTATGTTGACTTTCTTTGACCACGTGAGCCAATTTTCTTTAACAATTTTTAAGACCAATTCTTTAGGTATATTAGTGAAAAGGGAGGTTACATCTAATGACACCAGATTGTAATTCGAATCCAACTTAATTCCTTTTAAAGACTCTACAAAGCAATATGAGTTCTTCACGTTATGTTTAAAGTCTATAATTAACGGACTTAATAATTGATGTAAACATTTCGCTAATTTATAACAAGGAGATCCAATGCAATTCACTACAGGTCTTAGTTTACAACCTTGTTTATGAACTTTTCTCAAGCCATAAAGTTTTGGTGGAACTGCATTATGTGTTTTTAATTGTTTCTCGGTATCTTTGTCAATGAGATTTTTCTCCTTCATCTTGGATACTAAAACATTACTTCTATTTTGGAATTGAGTAGTAGGATCTTTTTTCAGCAATTTATATGTAGAAATATCTTCTACCATTGTTTTCATTACCGTAGTGTACTCATCTTTTTCCATAATTACAGTGCTATTACCTTTATCTGCTCTTGATACAATTAAATGCTGATTGTCTTTGAGAAATGTTTTTGTTGATTTATAGTCTTTCAGGATACTTCTGTTGTCTTTATCACACTTATTAGACTTGTAAAAATTATGAATCACATTAATGGCTCTTGATCTTAAATTATTTTTCTCTTCTGCCAATGTTGTTGCTTCTGCACCTTCTATATCAAGAAAATCAAACCCATATTCTAAATCTTTAATTAACACATGTGAAGGAACTTGCTTGTTTGTAATTGGTATTCCAATTGTTACCATGTTACCATGTTTTTGTCTTATGTACCCTATCTTATGTTAATTGCTATGGTTAGTAATTAATATTAATTTTCATAAATATTGTTATTTTTGTGTACTTGAAAAAGTTTAAATATATAAACGAAACGTCGTACATTTAATTTAATAAATCAAATATTTGTCCACTATCCTGCGATTTTCCTTAATTTTATTATAATCACGATGGACACGATTTCTAATATAAATTTATGATAAGGATTATAGTCAGAAGAAAATCTGAATTTTATGTGAGAATAAATTACATGCAAACAATAACTATAAAATCACTTTTGGTGCCTATAATGTGACGCATTCTGACTCCAGCCAATAGCGGTATTACGATATCACACGGTAAAATATGAACCGATGGGCGACGTCGAGAAACACGTGATAGAATTAGGCGGTCGTTTGTTTGGCCTTGTTGGCTATGTTTGTATATCCTAAATTTACCAAGCTATAACGGCAGTACCCACATTAGCATCTTTGCATTACTTTTCCCACTTTCCGACGTTGTCGAAAAGCTTGCCTAGAGTCAGTTTCGCGCGTGTTTTAGATGAGCTATTATTGTTGACGACTCTAATTTACATTTCCTCACAAAATAAAAATTCGGCGAGCATATTATAAAGTTTACATAATATATTCTAGGTTAAGTATGATCTGTCTGATGATGCTATAAAAAATACGGGACGGTCCCATTGCAGGCAGCATATATTATACTTTTATGTTTTGAGCATTTCCTTCTCGTTTTGCATTTTGAAGTGTGTACAGTGTACTACCCGATCACAGTCAATAACTTGAATTCGCGAATGTCATATTTTGACAGGAAAATATCTCCGTCCCGCATATCTTAAAACTAATATAGGTAATATGTTAGACGTTTCGAGAACGTTGCACACTTCACTGACTATTTCAAGCGGATTTGTAAAAATCACGTTTCAGTCAAATTGATTTCTGTCGGTATCAGGTTCTTTCGTTTCTTGATATCAATACCAACGCAACGCTGCTCATGACGATTCGTGACGATTGTTCCCTTTTTATTTTTATTTGAATGCATTTCTGTTACATGTAAATTGAAATATTTTTATTAGTGTATTTGCCATATGGCACATACACTTTTAGCGTCGGTCGGAGGGAAGGACTTAGGGGCCGGACAAAAATCTCTCGACGTTTCATAGTCTCCTGAACAATTTGCCACAATTTTTGAAAATTTTTATTGATATATCCATCACCGCACGAAGTCTGTTTAAAATGGGTCCAATAGGACCATTTTAAGGGTGATTTTTAGGGGTAGAAAAATGTTTTGGGATTTTTTACCGAAAAAATTTTCCGAATCGTTTCAAAATTGAAATTGAACGCTTTAATGAAGATTAAAATGTGCTTCTAAAATTTAAAGAAAATTATCCCGACAGGATTAGAGATAAAATTTTATAAAACACTATAGTTTGCGGATACTAATTTACTTACTGAAGGGTTTATTTAATTTGGTGCAGTTGTTGGATTGATAATAATATTACAATTAAGAAAAAATTATTATTTTAAGGCATGCATTTTGTCAAAAAACAAACTTAAGTTCACATGCTAAAGCCACAATGCTTGAGTATTAGTAAATGCACTATATTGTCGACAAGGCTTGGCATTGTGGCCCGAGTTTTTTTTGATTAGGTATTTGTTATTGCCTTATAAACAACCATAAAAATCATTTTAAATGTTTACCAGCAGTGATCACCAAAACATTTTATGCATTAATCTTTTATTGTATAGCCTGTAAATCTTTTATGTTTAAATATTTATAATATTATGCATATTAGATGTCAACTCTATTCTAATAATACGCATCAAACTTTTCCCCTGTCTTCTGTCATTTTTTTTTTATATTATTGTTATTTTATGGCTTTGTGCAGAGCAAATAAATTTTTGGGTGTTTCTATGTGGAGGAAAATATTCCTTTTTGATAAATGGTGATTCACTTTCCGAGTATGATACCTGTGCGCTATTATTATTGTTTAAACGTTTAGAGTAAAAGATTTAAACATTTTTTCAATCATTGAATTTTAGAACAGTATTTTTATTCATTTCAAACATAATTTGACTGATGATGGAAAATATTAGTGTCTGCTTAAAAATTCTGCTTTTGTATAAAGAGGAAAAATAAGTAAATAATCAATTATTATATATATATATATATATATATATATATATATATATATATATATATATATATTATATATGTATATATGTACGGGAAAGTTAAAAATGCTTTTAATATTTTGCGTTTAACGTTAAAAATTTTAAGCTTAGGTCTTTTCAACTGGTCTCTTTGGAGACTGATGCCTTTTGTTTTGTAAACAATATTACTTACTATAAAAGTATCCCGGGGGATGGACATTTTTTCGCGCACTATATATCATTTTGATTGGTTAAATACTTTATCTATTTCCCTGTCAAAACCAGATTTTAACTGATTAAATACTTTGCGTGAAGCGGTCAGTTTCATATTAATTACTGTTTATTTGCGTATTTTGCGTAATTGTTAAAATTGAACAAAAATTCGATATAGCTGCGGAATATTCAGCAGTTTATTTGGAACAAAGGAATATAACGGGTGCGCGGACGGCAAAGTACATAAATTATTGGTTCACAAAGCAAAAAAAATATTGAATGTTCAAATTGGGTTCCGACTACTTTTTGTCAGCTATATCTCGTATTCTTGTATTCACTTTTAACAATTTATAATATCTTGGTAACTGTCAGTGTAAATGTCAAATAATGGCATATTACTGAAATCAGAATTTGATAATCTACCCAATTCTTCAAAAAATTGGGGGGTACCATTAAAAAAAGCGAGACATCATTGCGGAAAGGGATGAGTCTGAATAAAAGCCGACTATCAAAAAAGATGCGCGTTAAAGAAATAAAATTGACGTGTCCAAAAATTTTGATCACAGATGATAGATTTTTTTATATGGATTGTTCCAGACTAAATGTACACACTGTATTTGTATAGATTAAAGAAGAACAACTTGATTATGAAATTATTTCGATATTCCACAAGTTTGTTGAGATTTCTCGAAACTCGTTTTTCGTCTTGACGAGATCTCGATCTCTTCTAGAAATTTGAGACGAGAAAAATTGTTAATTTCATTTCGATATTTCACGTCTAGCAACACTATCCTGGATACTTTCCTCCCGAATCCTTGTTTATTAATAATCAAAACGTCATAAAAATTTTAATTATTTGAATAAGAAAATCACTTTCTATACGCCTAAAATTTCTATGTAAACCGTGTCAGCAGGCGCGGACTGGCTATATTTTTTAGGGATGCTAACCTTTATAGGGGCCCGAGGAAGAGATTTGAGTAATTTGTTGTTTGTTGGGATTGGGGAATGGGAGAGCCCGGACCTTCTCCAACTCCGGGGGTTTGCCCTGGCCAGTCCGCGCCTGGTGTACTTAAATTTCTTTGAAAAAGTGTTTCCATAAAAAGAAATCGGATGAAATAATTCCTGTTATTTTTCATTGTCCAAGAGTTTAGCCAATTTTCTGAAAATTAAATCTAGTATATTTTTATTGTATTGATTGAACGTTACTGGGAACATATTGTGTCGATGTACATCACTGTGCAACAATGAAGGTTACACTTTGATAACAACTCGAGGATGTCATGATCGAAACCTTTTCAGCTTCTGTACTCGCAACATTGCCTATGAAAGCGTTTTTAGAGATTTTACGTCAATTATCTCTTATTAAGTCTTTGTTTTATTTTTTTCGGTTTTATTACGAACATGTCAGAATCTGGATCGCGGTTCAATGAAAACGTATATGAATTACTTCACTTCCACCGTTTACACCCGTACTTCCACCGTTTTAGTTTATGCAAGCCATTTTTAAAATATCTGCAGAGCCGACTGCAATCATGCGCAAGCGGTGCTGTTGCACAAGACTCTGCAGGGGCAAGAGGGGCCCCGCAAAGTACATCTCACGGGATTTGAATGAGGCTTAATTTTTTGTACTATAATTAAAAAAAATGTTTGTAAGAAAAATTCAGATTCTTCGTTTCGTTTGAAAGATTTTTTGAAAAGGGCGTCGCAAATTTTGAGGTCACGTTTGCTTATGTGGTCTGAGCTTTGCAATCAGTTGACTGTTCTATTCGTATAATAATCATATTATTTGTTTATTCTTCAAAGCTATTGACATCATAAAATTTAAACTCCAAATCCATCTTAAAATTAAAAAAAAATGTGATTCTCGAATAAATTGTTATGAAAGAAAACTTGCAAATTGTAATGATTTTTATAATGTAAGTAACCTTTAAAGAAAATTATTAAAAATGGAAAGTTCATTAATGTGCTTTTCTCATATAAACTACATTTTTACAAAGCACCAGTAATATAGAAATGATTAATATGCCGAAATTTATAGAAAATGGTTTGCCATATTCCTTGTAAGCATTTTTTGTGATAATTTTTACAGCTTTTTGCAGAAAGAAAATATCTAAACTTAAGAGGAGTGACTCTAAACCACCAAACTGTAACATTCAAACCTACAGCTGTGTTTCCGCGTCTAGTGACTAAACGGTTAATCGGTCGATAAAAGTTAACCTAAGCAAAAATATTTGTCACTAAATTTAAAATAAAAAGTGTCCTATTCATGATACAGTTTATCCTAAAGGTAGGCCTACAATAGAGGTTTAAAGTGAAATATAGTTTTAGCGCGCAGCGAAAAATGCGCCTGTCGCGATTTTTATTGTGAGTATTTCAAAGAACAGCTGAGAAATAATGCATTTTATGTGAGCAGTCTTTATTGCACAAATTATCGATATGGTCATTTGAACAACCACAGTGCATCTAAATTGAAACCCAGGGTTTTCATAGTTTTGCTTTTCCACATTACAGAAATAGTCTAACGCCCTGTTACAATAGAAAGAAAACATTAGCGTATTCTCGTTTATTTCAGCAAACTGCAAATGGTTATGGGCCTGTTCTTTTTGTACAGCGGTGTATATGGACCGTGCATGTATATTATGTGAGCGTGTGCAAATCCCCTAGGGACGTTTCTCGTCTGCCGCAAGTTGGGGAAGTACAGCGCAGCGTCCTTCTAGATCCTCCCAGCAACAAGGAAAATTGATTGCGCTCCTGCGATATACCGACAGAGCACAGTTTCTCTTCACTAAAACATGACAGACATATTGACGTATGACGAGAGACGAACACTTGCCGGTTTCGTTTGACATATAGTGTGTTCGCTGACTTGCCTGGATTGTTGTTTAAATTGATTGCTGTGCTGTGGTACCTTTCAGAGTTATAAGTAGACAGTAGGTAACCTTGAAAATTGTAATATATAGTAGGCAATAATGTTAACAACAAACCAGCGCTTGTTGATGGGATTGGGCAGATTATTGAAGTGTAACTTATTATGCGAGTTCTGGCCGTTTAACTTTTGCGTTAAATACTTAACGCTAACGGTGTAACCATGGCTTCGATAAACAAATTATACATAATAGATATTATATTTTTCTGTAAATGTCAATATATAACTGTAACATGTAGATTTTACGTAAATCAGTTTAACTTCCGTATCGTGTGGTGTAAACAACATAATATGACTGTTTGCGTTTATACAGTTCGACCGTCGCCGGTCGAACTTTTCCCACTTACAAACTTGAGTTCCAAATCGTTAACTATAGAATCACTGCTTGCCGGACATCTTTCATAGCTTTGCTGCCACTTACAACATTGCGTTCCGGATCGCTGACTAGAATCCCTGTTTGCCGGACGGTATGTAGATTGTGCGTAAGTTTCACTTCTATAGTGTGTAGTGCAAACTGAACTGAATTTGATCATGCAACATTTGCATATTGCATAAGAACTTACACTTCCTACGACATTCGCGACACAATTTTTGAAGTGAAACTTCTTTAGCGAGACAGTGAATCGAATTTCGAAATGATCTCGACACAAAAAATTAAACGACACGGAAATTCATGTATCTATAACTCTGTTACACGTTCATGCAGAACGACTCAGATGGCTACGAAGAGAAACGCATTTAGTGTATATGTTACTGTAATACCCCGAACTTCGGTAAATCCTAAGATTTTACAGTAAAACCTAAGATTTACCAACTCTTAATGGTAAAAGTCCGAACTGCTTGGTGATCATCGTTCATTTCGAACTTTTACCACCATTCACTCGGTAAATCTTAGGTTTTACCTCAGAGACATGGTTAATGTTGAAAGGTCATGTCAAGACGTGTTCGGCGCATCGTCTCGTATTCGTGGGCCTGCAGTCTGCAGACCCCCATATGATTGGATTAGTAAGATCTGAAGAGGATTTAGAGAATTTGTTGCTTTCGCCATAATAGCTCTCCTTGTTGTAACAAGTAAAAAAATGTTTACCTACTATAAATGACAATGTATTAATTGCATTTTTTCAATTTGTTTATTTAAAATACCAAATAATAAGAAAAGTACTGATTTAGTTAGCTTAGCCAACGTAAACATTATGTTTGTGAAGTATTTCAGTTTTATTTGTTTTTTATTATTCAAAAAATATTTTGCAGGTGTTAAGAAATACTAAGAAATAATTATAATTAAAAATATATCATAATGATAATTAAAATATGTAAGGTTTTGACTGTTAGTGAGTGGTAATTGAAATAAATGATTCAGATAATTAATTCATTGTTTTATCTAAAAAAAATTCAACTTTTACCAACCGTCATTGGTAAAACTTAGCATGTACCAAACTATAATAGTAAAAGCCCGAAATATTGTCTCTTTTTTTAAAATCCTAACATCTACCAACACAAGTTGGTAAATCCTAAGATATACTAGTAAAAACTAAGATATACCAATATACGGGCCTTTACAGTAACATATATATACGGTGTTTAACATTGCAGGTTTGAGACGCGCTGAGAGTAATTCGAAATATTAAATTTATTGTTTTTTTCTTTATTTATTGTGAAAAATAATAAATTGAAAAAATGAAATATATATTATATATACCCAATCATTATTAATTTATTTATTTAAATTCGCATGGTTGACGAATGACTAAGACGCTACAAGTTTCACTTTAACCCTGCACTTATAATGTACAGGGTGAAGGTACGCATTTGCCTTTTTAACTTCCCATTGGAAGTTATATTGTAATGGGTCCGAAAATCGAAATCAAAATGTATAACAAATTGTTATGTTTCAAGGTCACTACACTATTCTTACGCTATTTTTAGAAAGATGTCTGTGTGTGTATGTGTGTGTACGTATGTACGTACGTACGTACGTACGTATGTGTCCATTTCTTTCTAAGACGAAATGTCAAAAATGAAGAATGATATCGACTACGTTAGGATGCCAATCGACGCGTATTAACGTAAATATGATCTGAAAGAAATTTTTTCAAAATCGGTTTAGTCGTTCTTTTTACTTTTTCTTAACCAAATAGACTCCAAAAAAGTAGATTTTATACAATATCTCGAGAATAAAAAATTATATCGACTTCGTAAGAGTGTCAATCGAGGCGTGTTAACGTCATTTAGATCCGACAGAAATTTTATAAAAATCGGTTCAGCCGTTTTTTTTTTTTTTTAATTATTGTTAAAAATAAATAATAATTATGTTTTAATGATTAAAATGATTACTTTTCTATTTTAATTATTATTATTAAATATTTATCAAACTGGAAAGTTCGTCGTGTGGACCTCAAGGGTCGCACTTTAGTCCTAATAAACGACCCACCTCACGGCTTGTTCTTTTTTGTTTTTGACTGACAAGCTTCCAAGGTCAACTATTTTTATGTTTTTGTATTTTCGCCAATATATTCATACTTCTAAAAGACTACTTCGCATGCGCCATCACAAAATTTAAAACGTAATATTTTTAGTTATTGGTTGATAAAAGGAAATATTGAACTTTACCAATTGAACCAGTTCTATGTCATAGTTTTCGTTGAAAGCTGACATTTACCTGTAATCGAATTTGCATTTTGCGTAAACTTGCTAGCTTTATTCCTTTTATTATAATTAATTAATGCAGATTAAGTTAGCCGCTTTAGTACGCGCCACATTTCAAAGTTCAAAGCGTTAATTCCAACTAGGTACAAATCATTTTATCTCGTTCTTTCTTTGTGACGAAAAGAGATGAAATGTCTGATACGTAATTACAACGATTATTTTGTTTATTCGCTACTGCGCACTTCCATTTCCTTTTGTTACAGAGAGCTTGAATCCATTTTATCAGTCAACTGTAAGGTTGACCCAAGAGGAGGTCACATAGAGGAAATATGTACGTTATTATTTAAATAACACTACATTATTATTTTTAACCATTATCGAACGTTAACACAAATAGCCTGTTTTATTTTATACTAGCCGTCCGATCCGGCTTCGTCCGGGTGCTATGCATTTAATGCTTATTTTGACATTTAAAAATGCAATAATATCTTTTCCAAAATACACAAACATATACATGATGCGTAACTATGGAAACACCATATAGGTATGCACTATGCATAGTACGTCTTTGCATAGTACTGTGGATCGGATGACTTGAATGCTCTCCCTCGGGAACAATTTTCCGGGATAAAAAGTATAGCCTATGTATTTTGTCGGACTTCAAGGAATCTCTTTGCCAATTTTCGTCGAAATCGGTTCAGTGGTTAAGCCGTGAAGAGATAACAAACAGACAGACAGACAAACACACTTTTGCATTTATAATATTAGTTAGGATATACATATTATATGCAGTAATGCCAGCACGAAAAAATTGCTACTAAAAAGCTTGTTAAGATCCTCCAAATAAATTTCAAATAGGATAACTTCTGACAAGTTTAAATTTTATTTTGTTTACTGTATTATTTTCATTAAATTTAACTAGTGTATCATACGGATATTATCAAAAACATCCGTACTAATATTATAAATGTGAAAGTAACTCTGTCTGTCTGTCTGTGTGTCTGTTACCTTTTCACGCCTAAACCGTTAAACAGATTTCGATTAAATTTGGTAGGGAGATAGATTACATCCTGAGGAAGGACATAGACCACATTTTGTCTGAAAAAAAAACCGGCTTCGCCCGAGTGAAAAAAATGGTCTCAGTGAACCGATTTCCAAATTTTTTTCACTGGCCGATAGGTGATTCATTGCTTTAAGACATTAGCTATAATAATAATTGACCGGTCCGGCTTCGCCCGAGTGAAAAAAGTAATCTCAGAAACTACTGAATCGATTCTAAAAATTTTTTCACTAATAGAAAGCTGCAGTATCCCTGAGTGATATACGCAATATGTTATTTTGAAAGCTACGCGGGCGGGAGATTCTCGCGGGGGAATAAAAAATTAACAATATACTAAATATACGTGAGCGGAGTAATGGGTGACCGCTATTAAATCATAATTTCATACCACCCGGGTCCGCTATAAATCATAAAGTCATAGCACCCGGGCGAAGCCGGATCGGGCCGCTAGTATATTATAAAAAATAATAGCTGACTCTCTGTAATTTCGTTTTCCTTTGCGAATTTTTCGGCTGAACTGATCTGGATAGTGAAGCACAAATGATACCCAAACTTAAACTATTAGATACTTTCTACCCGGTTAAGCTATGGGTAAGATAAACCAGGGTAAGATGTTTCTCATCAAAAATGATATTTTCGAAGACAAATCTGCGGACAAAATCAACGTTTCTGTGAGCGAAGCCGCGGGAAAAGACAATAGACATAACTTTTTTAAACTTTTTATATTGCAAATGACATTAAATTAACGTTTTATTCGCTAACATATGTTTAGTAAACAGATGATGAAATTACAATTTGTAAAAATTTGATTTCATTGTAAGGAGAATATAAAGTTTTTTATCATAGCCTGTTATCTGTTTAACGTGATTATATTTATATTTTATTTTGTTGTGAACGAGCTGAAAAGTTATAATAGAATTTTAACTTTATGTACCTAGTTGGCAAGCCTGGTTGGTCGTATAACTCACACCAATAGAGCTTAGGGAAATATTAAAGCTTTACTTCAACGCAGCTCAATCTTATTTTCACTTAAGTCTCACCTTTTACAGTTTTCGTGTTGTTTTAGCTTTTATGATAAAACTTTAAAATTAAAATAACATCAAGAAAAATTTTGATCCATCCTAACACGAATTTCCTGTGCTAAAAAGCAAACAGGAGCGTAGGAACCAGGAAGATATTTTTGTGATTTTGATTATTCACAATAATATTATATTTTTCAGTTTTATTGTTTAGGCAATCAATCAATTTCCACATAGGTTTTCCTTTTAAACTTTATAATTAGAAATATAAGTGACATAAAAGGAACTTTCACTAAAACTAATTTATGCACTGCTGAGCTAAGAAATATAAGTGTAATTATATTAATTACTTTACATTGTCAAAGGAAAGTGTAACAATTAACTGTGAAGCTTTGAGGTTTGTTTTTGAAAACTTCAGATATTTAAAGACTTTGTACTTTAGAACAGGGGTATAGCGAGTACTTTATACTAATTACAATTACTATACTTTCAAAAACTTTTACTTCCATGTTCCATAAAGAAATGGTAGGTGATAGGGACAATTATCATTTTTACGTCCTGTGTAAATGTGAACAATCCAAAATTGCGACTTTATTATGTATTGTGACTGCAGCGCGCTGTATTTGGATATTGTATCAACCACAATAATTTTTCATTAGCGATTTCAAATATAATCTGTTATGAATTTGGGAAATGGCAGCAGCTGTCCGGTTCTCACACTACGGCTTTACATCGTGCTGACCAGGACATAAAATATATAGAGGAGATCGGGTACAAGTGTAATAATTTTTCATTGTGAATTTTTTTCGAAGTTATTTCTAGTTATAAAAATAGACTGATAATGGTTGAACATCCAACTACGACCCAAAATAATTACATTGCTGCGCGTCTATTTAGAAAATTGTGTCATTTCAGATAATGAGCAAGATCAAATCAACAAAAAATGCCTATATATTTTATATAACAGATGAATATTATGGGCGTCTGTAATCTACAATAATCAAATATAAACATAAATGTTAACAAAATATCAACTCTTGAAACAAATTTAATAAAATTATGATATGAAGTAATTTTAATTTCCGTCGAATCTGTTCTTTTTCATCGCTATTTTTTTGGTTGTGTTTTTCACCGATTCTTTTGGCAGTGGCCGATTAACAAATACCTACTTCCAAAGATCTCAAAATACTATTGCCTGTACTACAAAATGGTTTGATCTATTTACCGCTCACAAAATATTAATTGTTCTTAAAATATATGAACAGGTCAAGAAACACGAAACTTAACAATTTTACCTTTGACCAGAGCTGGGCAAAGTTAATCTAAAATTTAACTTCGTTAATCGATATTCCGTTACTCAAAAAGTTAACTTCGTTAAACGTTAAAGCGTTAATTTATTGAAATTGTAACGCAAGTTAAAGTTGAGCGTTACGTTAAGTATAGAATATTTTTTAACGTTAAATCAGTGAGTCAACCAAGCAATAGTTTATTATTATAACATAGGTTATACACTTATCAGCTCTGATATTATATTATAGGTAGGTACTACTGCTTATAGGTAAGAAAGTATGGTAGGCTACATAAAAAGGTAGGCTACATAAAAAGACATACATAGGTACAACTTTTTGTTTGTTAGTAATATTTTTTGAATTTTTGAAGAATGTGCTTTAATATGTTAAATTTGTTAGAGAATAACATTTTTAGAGAATATGTAAACCATAACTTTTATTCCCACAAAAGTTTTGTAAATAAGGTTTTGTCATTATCAAAGTCAAAGAGACATTTCAGAGGTTCTGAAACCGGGGGCCAGGAAAAAAATTCTAATTTCGCGGACATGGCTGATCACTGATGACATGACGTACATCGCAGTACTTAAGTAACGGTTAACGGATTTATGTTAACGGAAGCTAATAAGACCGTTAATAGTTTTTGAGATTAACTTAAAAGTTAATTCGTTAAACAAAAATTGTTAACTTTGTTAATTAACGATTAACGGATTAACGGTTTTGTGCCCAGCTCTGCCTTTGAGGAATCCTTAAAACAAACAATTAAATGTCGCCGTCTATAAAGCAATTCTAGACTGGCAAAATTACTTCATCAGCTATTCCTAAATTTGTGCAGTCTTATTTTGTGTTACCAAATATAAAAAAACTGGCCAAGCGCGCGTCGGAATAGCGCACTGAGGGTTCCATACTATAAGTAAAGGTGTAATAACATAAATAAAAGTAAAACATACACTAATATATGTTGTGAGTTGTGACGTTGTCTCTGATCAGTGTATCCAACTTGTGTCGAAATATTTTTAATCGGCTATTAGCTAATTACGTGTTTTTCAAAACGTTGTTGATGTTTAAAAAAACCGCCGTTTACGACCTAAAAGCATCTTATAGACGGACATACAAAGTTTCCAGACCAATAGGGCTTCGTTTGAACCCTTTGGGTATGGAACCCTAAAAATGATAACTGTAGTTTTCAGAATGATGTAGATATTACGATTGTACCGCGTTCCAAATATACCCAATCTCCCCTACGTATCACTTATTATTTGACGCATAGTCTATACTAGGGATGATCAATAAGTTTTTCATAAAGGTTCATTATTAATTTTTATATTATTATACTAAATACCTACGAATTTAGTTTACATTAATATTTTTTATCTGAAATTACATAACACAGTTAAGTGCAAAATATATTTAAAATTTACAATATATTGAACAAAAAATTTACTTTTACTGTTTTTTTGTACCTAAAATTTCCCCAAATATTACTATTATTTAAAAAAAAAAATATATATTGTTATGAATATCAGTAGAGGTGGAAGGGAGAGCCGGCCGTAGTTCCCTGATACAGGCAGAGGAGGACGGTATGAAGGGAAAACAGTACACGGTTCGGGACTGTACCGCGCAAGCAAGCATGCATAATATTATGTTACTGTGACCAAATATCTGGATAATAATAAAATATATTATTAAAATAATTGAAATTAGTAGATGTTTTATTTTAAGAACCTGTAGCGTTCTAACAATATATATATTTTATTAATATTTAATGCTGCATTTACAAAGAATCGCTATAAAAAACTTTTTTGGCCTACCCACTATAAAATAGCTGCTTTAAATTCAAATTCCTGTATGCACGTAAAGTGACTTCTTAAACAGATCGGTATGCGGGAACGTAACTTTCCCGCACTCGTGTGTGGGTAAATAATTATTTTCATAGTAATTTGTGTTGATGCCTATACTACTGTTCGCCCGAGTGCTACTCTTAGCCTACTATTAGAAGTGAAATCTGCTACAGAAATGAAATGTAAAAATTTTTGAAAATACTGAAAATACAGAAAAAATCAGCTATTTTATAGGGGATAGGACAAAAAAATGCCATATAATATCTCTTGCGCAATGATATTATGACTCGTGTGACTGCTAAATCTCGCTATCGCTCGTTTTATATAGGTACTGTCAATACTCGTCAATAATACACCTCATTACGTCACTAGATATACAATCTACTATTATATTAATAGTGTAGTCGAACAGTTGGGGCTGAGTGTAATTTCAAAGTGCTCTGTATTTTTGTATAAGCACTGATGAGTGATGAAAAATACAAAAGCACAATATTTAACGTTTCTTTAAACTTTAAAGAATAGGTACATCTCGAGGTACATGTTTCTTACGCAATATTATTTAAAATCTTAATTTGTTGCCAATTGCCATTGTAAAAACATTACAACCAACTAAAACTAATATTTCCACAGTTTATATAATATTGTAAACACCAACATTATATTGTAATATGGTTATCCGATTACTTTGTTATATTATAAAATAATTAATGTTTTAATTTACATTTAATGAATTTAAAATGCTTCTGGACGTATTTATTTACGGATCTATTGTTACTAATTTTAAGTTGTGCTTTGAATACATTTAATAAATTCCTCTTTCACCGTCAAGTTCTTTTTACGATCTGTTTAAACTGAATTACTCATGGCTCGTTGCCTACATCTCCTTTCACGAGCGCTCAAAGTGATATTTTCATTTTAATTAAAATTTCTAGCAGCAAAAAAATCTTATTCCCTGTATGTTATCAGTTCCCGGAACAAAATTATTTGAATATTGGCGAATGAAGGAACGAACGGCTCTCATAATGCATCAAACTAAAGAGCATTTGCTATTTAATTATTATAGATGTCGAACGTTTGTTGGCATAAATGTTTTAATAGTAATTTATGCAACTAGTGGCAAATGTGATGGATTATATGACAGTCGCGATTTTGCGATACGAGCCTAAGATTATGTTGCATTTATTCCAGAACGAGTGTGTGTTTACCGCGCGAGCCGAATCTAATGGCAAGCGACTAAAATACGTATTGTAATGCCACTAAAAGTAAAAAAGAAAAAACTTTTTAACAAAAAAAATCAGTAGTTCGGTTGATTTTAATAAAAGTGAGTAACGGCGTTTGATTCCTTGGTCACTTTTTGACACATCACACAGCGTAAGAAGTCGGTTAATAAACTACGTATTGTAAAGCCACTAAAAAGTAAAAAATAAAAAAATTTTCAACAAAAAAAATCTCCTTCAAAAAGCCACTAAAAAGAGGAAAATAATAAAACTTTTAGGTTTGCGCCAATTTAATAAAATATGAAGTAGGTTAAAAAGTGCCAATTTAATTAATATTCTCTTTTTAACCGACTTCATATTTTATTAAATTGGCGCAGACCTCAAAGTTTTATTATTTTCCTCTTTTTAGTGGTTTTTTGAAGGAGGTTTTTTTCCATCGACATATTGGAATTGCAAGTAGGTACTTATATTTGATGTTACTATCAAAATGTTTATTTCTTTACAATATTCTGCTATTCTTCATGGTTTCCGGGCTTGTAGAAATACCACCGGACCACGGCCTACAAGCCCGGAAACCATGAAGAATTGGAACAATGCCGGCCGTGAAAGCTTGCACACTTGAATATTCTGCTATACTTACTATATTCTCCAATCCTCGTAATTGCATTAAATATTTACAATGTGCTACTCTTCTATTTTTTAAGTAAGTTAAAAGCATTTGGCTTCATCTGGAAAAAATAAATTCCAAATGAAGCCATCCTTGGCGAAACGTCGACATTGTACTTAAAAATTGACAAGATGGTATTTTATATAAAATAATATTCATATAAAAAAATGTCATGAGGTGTCGTGGGACACGACAGAAGCTATGCTTCTTACGCATTGTATATGTAAAATCGAATTTATTTACATATAAAAGCTATAAAAACTACAGTAACAATACGCGCTGCCCTGCAGCCAATGAGACGCGTTGCATCCGTCGCGTTACATCGCCTCGTTCCAAACTACGTTCCAAGGCCGCTTTCGTGACGTTTTTTTTATATTTTAGGTTCCCTATGCCAAACGTGCGTAAAGAAGTACTTATATCTTCAAAAATCTTTTGGCTGCAATCTTTCTAAAATAACCTCAACATACAACCCAATCAGCCGTGCTAAATTCAAATTCAACATATTTTCTTGTGTGGGAATTCAATGTTTTTTAATACTCTCGCCCTCGAAGGATTTTTTTGCGTGCCCCAGGCCAATTTCTTTTATTTTCGCAGAATGGTCTAAGAAGCTAATAATTTATATTTTAGAGTAGGTACCTATCCTGGTAAATTTATTCCCCTAAAAATTCAAATTTTGTGTGGTGTATCAAAAAAGACACACCGGCCTGGGACTATGTTTCACACAACACCGCCGAGTGTATCATTTTGTTTTTTATGCTCAGAATTATTATTTTTTGTTTTTTATAAATTTTAAGAGTACATATTTTATTTTCAAATAAATTTATTTCAACATTCAATTGCGTTTTATTTAAAAATTATTATATTACACAACATAAAAATAACTCAACTTATATTACAAAAAAAGTCGAAGAACATATCTCAGGCCAAAGTTCTATACACCGTTGCTGCGCGCTACGCCAGGGCATTCAGAATTCATTGCGAAACAAACGCAAAATGTACCGAGAAAGATACACCATAGCTTAAACGAAAATAGGTATGAAAATTTTTCGTTGGAAAGCAGCCAATTATATAATTGATTTGAAACATATTGGAAAAAATCATTTTACCAACCATAGTCACAGTCAGGATTCTAACCTGAACCTTTCCACTTTCGCGGGGGAATGAGCTAACAGTACTCAACCGTGAAATGATTACCAAACTAATATTTTCCATATATGCTTCGGAATCAATAGATTTTTACTACATGCGAATGTTAATTCAATATGTAGCTAGGTTGTAGAAGTGTAGCTATATTGGATTAACACTCGAAGCATATATGGAAAATATTAATTTGGTAATCATGTCACGGTTGAGTACTGTAAGCTCATTCCGCCGCGAAAGTGGAAAGGTTCAGGTTAGAATCCTGACTGTGACTATGGTTGGTAAAACGATTTTTTCCAATATGTTTCGAATCAATTATATAATTGGCTGCTTTCCAACGAAAAATTTCCAATTGCAATTCAGCCGTATAAATCTTATTAATTTATCTGAAAATAGGTATTTCAATGTATCTTTTATGATACACATCAGCTATATACAGAGTGTATCATAAAAGATAGATCGGCGGTAAGATGAAATATAATTTCGATTGTAATTTTGGTGTCGAATTTTTTTCTGTCGAAAATGATATTCGCGTGGTGTGCGTTGAACAATAATTCGAATCACTTCTAATGACGCCGGTTTGTAAAAATTAATTGCATTGTCAATGCCGACATCAACACGGTGCATAAATAATTACTAGTTATGTGAGCTGTCATGTTTAATAGTAGTGATTGGTTACAATTTCATACTAGGACTGCACAAAATTTTTAAATTATCAATGTTGACATCGAATGGTATACATCAATGTTTTTCCCGATGCATTGGAAACTCAACATTGCAATAAATTGATGCAAAAATATAGATTTTTGTGAGCAAAACATCGATAAAAAATAGTAATACTGGAGATCTCCATTTAGTATTGAAAACAAATTACATTCATAAATTTAAATTTAAAGCTGAAAGTCGTATCAGAAACCAGCTTTAGATTACTGATACATTTTTAGAGTGTTGGGTGTCCAAGTCACTATATGAAGTATTAGAAATATCTTGTATTTTTTGATGTCCGTCTTGTGACTTCCTGTGTTCTAACACGACGCGTTTTAGCAACGAGTTGCTATCTTCAGGTGTGGTTAATTTTTTTAAAAAATTACACATTGAGTATCCGTAACACGTTATGCATGTGCTTAATATTATAACGTGTTACGGATACTCAATGTGTAATTAAAAAAAAAATAATTAACCACACCTGAAGATAGCAACTCGTTGCTCAAACGCGTCGTGTTAAAACACAGGAAGTCACAAGACGGACATCAAAAAATACAAGGTATTTCTAATACTTCATAATATTAGAATTCTGTCGATGGAAACTAAAAAAAACAACAATTAAAGGCCAGGTATACAATATGAGTTTAAAGCCAGTTTAATTAGTGATCGGAGTTTAAAAGTAAGCTTAGTTTATATTACTTTTTTGTATCAGTCGTACAGCCCAAATCACTTAGCCGATTTCGAAAAAGTTCTTTTTATTCGATTTCTTCTGAGGTCTAGTTATGCCTTACGTCGCCCGATGTTTGAATTTTGGTGCCAGAGGCGAGCAAATTTGAAACAAGCCGTGAGGTGGGTCGTTTATTAGGACTAAAGTGCGACCCTTGAGGTCCACACGACGAACTTCCCAGTTTGATAAATATTTAATAATAATAATTAAATTAGATATTACACAGAAAAGTAATCATTTCAATCATTAAAACATCAATAATTAAAAAAAAAACGGCTGAACCGATTTTTATAAAATTTATGTCGGATCAAAATGACGTTAACACGCCTCGATTGACACCCTTACGAAGTCGATATAATTTTTTATTCGCGAGATATTGTGTAAAATCTACTTTTTTGGAGGTTATTTGGTTAAGAAAAAAGAACGGCTGAACCGATTTTGAAAAAATTTCTTTCAGATCATATTTACGTTAATACGCGTCGATTGGCACCCTAACGTAGTCGATATCATTTTTCGTTCTCGAGATTTCGTCTTTGAAAGAAATGTACACATACGTACGTACGTACACACACACACACACAGACATCTTTCTAAAAGTAGTGTAAAAATAGTGTAGTGACCTTGAAACATAAAATTTTTTTTTCCTTTTTGATTTCGATTTTCGGACCCATTACAATAACTTCCAGTGGGAAGTTAAAAAAAACGATGTTTTGTGCTTATAGTTCACCAAATTCTAATGTCAGATTGGCTCGAAACCTGTCTACGGAAAAGGAGAAATTACCACATATATTTAGTACGAGTATATTAGAATGTGTTACCCAGCGATGTAGCTTAGTGGTACAGTACTAGACTCGCATTGGGAAGGTACTGGGTTCGAATCCCGGCGGGGGCAGATGTGACTAGGACTTTTTCCTACTGCCTCACGTCGAGAAACGGTAATTCCTGTACCGGCCATCTTGTTTGAGGTTTTCCATGGTTTCCCTCAATTATTCCAGATGAATATCGAGATGGTTCTTTATTCAAGGCCATGGCCGATTACCTGTCAAACTCCTATAATGCTCCCAAAATTGCCTACCTTATCCTAATTTCCTATAATTCCTCCATTCGCACATTGCTATTAATAAAAAAAAAAGTTGAAGTTTAAAAATGTAGAAAACAACGGGAAGTGGTAAAATGGAAAATAGTAATGGTGCGAATGGCGTCTGTTATGACATAATGTCGAGAAACGGACGTTAAACGCATTATTATTATTTTTATTATATTAGAATGTGCTAAAACAGTTTTTTAATACAGATTTATAAACAAGTTGTTTCGGTTGTCGTCTATTATACAGGGTGTCCAAGACTTGCGTTGTCGGCCGATATATTGATTTTTAGAAATTTTTGACACGTGCAGACCTTTACCTAAAATTCGACATAGCCAAAACAGAAACCTTTATCAAACTGAAATTTTGAGGATCACTAGATAATAGACGGACAAATCAATATCTGTCCTAAAAAAATAAATTTATTATACAGGGTGTTCAAAATAATGTACTTCTTTTACTTAACTTCAATCACGTGTAACTTTTGATTGTTAAATACAAAGAGGTTATTTTTTTGCTGGAATTGTATTCTTTAGGATATTTACTAACACTTTTATTAAGGGTTCTCCATACCTAAACCTATTATTTTAATACGGAAATTTTAGGTTTAGGTATGGAGAACCCTTAATAAAAGTGTTGGTAAATATCCTAAAGAATACAATTCCAGCAAAAAATAACCTCTTTTTATTTAACAATCAAAAGTTACACGTGATTGAAGTTAAGTAAAAGAAGTACCTACATTATTTTGAACACCCTGTATAATAAATTCATTTTTTTAGGACAGATATCGATTTGTCCGTCTATTATCTAGTGATCCGCAAAATTTCAATTTGATAAAGGTTTCTGTTTTGGCTATGTCGAATTTCAAGTAAAGGTCTGCACGTGCATCAAAAAGTTCTAAAAAACTTGAATAACTCAAAAATTACTGAATTTTCGAGCATGGCTTCCCTTACAATTTCTATTCACATATAGGTACAGAATTGAAAAAAAAAATAAAAACATAACTTTGATCTGCCACGCTTAAATGGGACAGGCTGTATAATTGAAAATGTTTTTAGGTTATACACCATTAAAATTTATACAACTTTTGTATTTAAACTTCTTTTCTATCTTCACCCAAAATCAATATATCGGCCGACAACGCAAGTTTTGGACACCCTGTATAGTTAAACTCAGAATGTAAAACACTATATTTTAAACTAAATTCAACAGTAATTAATATATTTTTCACAACGCCGCTATATTGAAAATTCGATTTTCGGTACCTATTTAGCTGGTTGAAACTCTCAGTTTCAACCCTAGGGATGAAACTTATCAGTTGTCGGTTTTCTCCATTTTTTAACGTTGTTAAGAGAGGGATAGAGAGATTGAGTCGCACCAACTTCAATTCGCATATAATACGCGAAAACGTCAAAATGACAGACATAACCCCACATAAATTTCACATGGCTGGGAACCACTGGATTACGTAGCTTCTCGATGGTACTGGCCCTGTTACCATAGTTACCATTCATAAAACTATAGTAACAGCGCCGGTATCGCTGAGAAGTTACTTCAGAAGTCTGGCATTAGTGTTAATTCTACTTAACTTTACGTTTGGAGTCAATGTTACGTTCCTGATTATTCAGTTCCATTTTATGTGTAATTTGTGAATGTTGAACTGTTGTTTAATATTGTATTCAGATCAAGTATGCCGTTTAATTTGTAGTACAAATAGTGTTTTGTTTAGTTTTACTGCGTGGATGTTAAAACGATCCATTGACAAACGGTTTTTTCTTTATATCATGTCATTGTTCGATTAAAAAAAAAAACTCGGGTCGCAGTGCCAAACCCTGCCAACAATATAGTGTATTTGCTAATACAGATATTGTGGCTTCATTATGTGAACTTGAGTTTGTTTTTAAAAAATTTAACCGCTTAATACATCCCTTAAAATAATAATTTTTTTCTTAATTGCAATATTATTATCAATCCAACATCTGCACCAAATTAAATACGCCTTTCAGTGTAAGTAAATCCGTATCCGGAAACTATAATGAATTGTAAATTACAGACGCTCGACAACTGAGGTCATTAGCGTCCCGTAAATTATAGTGTTTTCATAAAAGTCCGGTCCTATGCGGGCTGATTTTATTAAAATTTTAGCAGCGCATTTTTATCTTTACTATAGGGGTTAAATTTCAATTTTTAAACAATTATAAGAATTTTTTCGGTATTTTTGGACCCAAAAACATTTTAAACCCCTAAAAACCACCCTTAAAATAAATTATCTCTTACGAAATTTATTATAATATATTATATTACCTATACCTATATCTACATACTACATATATAAAAACATTTCCAAAAATGTTGCCAAGTTGTGCAGAATGATGTGAAACGTCGAGAAATTTTGGTCCGACCAGGTCCCGCCATCCGACCGACGCCAATAGTGTATGTGCCATAAGGCAAATACACTAACAATGATTAAACTAAAATATTATTATTATTATTATTGGGTATATATGATAGATAGATAGATAGATAGATAGATGTCTTTATTTGATTAGTACAAATGTACATAAATAGTGTCAAACAGAAAAAAAAATTATAAAAACTCGTTCAATTTGTAGTGAGCTTTAGATAATAAATATTTTTTTAAATTATTCCTAAACTGTTGATTGGAATTTGCAATTTTATATTATTGTGTTATTGTATTTATATTATTGTGTTATTGTATTATTTAATAAGCTTTATATTGTTACCAATAGTATTTTATAATATTATAGATTTTGATTTTATGAACAATGAGGAATAATTTAATGCAAAGCTACATCAACCATACTTTTTTTATTCGCTGTGTTCATATCGACATTGAGTTTCTAGTGAGGGTAAATATTCTGCTCTAGTGACTACTTCATTAGTGTATTTGCCATAGAATATGGCACATACACTATTGGCGTCGGTCGAATGGCGGGACCTAGGGGTCGGACCAAAATTTCTCGACGTTTCATACTCTCCTGAACAATTTGGCACCATTTTTGGAAATGTTTATATATATATATATATATATATATATATATATATATGTACACGATAACTCTCGACAGACTTAATCGATTTAAACGAAATTTGGTACACACATTGGAACCCATCACCGCAAGAAGCCTATTTAAAATGGGCCGGATCGGATCATTTTCAGGGTTGTATTTAGGGGTTCCAAAAAGTTTTTGGGCCCAAAAATACCAAAAAAATTGTCAAAATCGTTTCAAAATTGAAATTTAACTCTTTAGTACAGATTAAAATGTGCTGCTAAAATTTTAATAAAATCGGCCCGACAGGACCGGACTTTCAAATTTTATGAAAACACTAGTTTGCTGATATGGATTTACTTATGGAAGGGTGTATTTAATTTGGTGCAGATGCTGTACTGATAAAAACCATGTCTAATATCGAAATTTAGAAAAAATTAATTATTTTAAGGGATGTATTAAGGGGTTAAATTTTTATTTTGTCAAAAAACAAACTTAAGTTCACATAATAATGCCACAATGCCTGTATTAGCAAATACACTATATTGTCGGCACTGCGACCCGAGTTTTTTTTATCATGGGCCCTAGACTGACCACTGATAGAGGCCCTTTATTGGCTTTCGCGTATACTGTTGTTACACAAAATGAATTGATGTTTAGACATCAATTGTAATTGTACCGCCACAAGCTTTGTTAATTTGCATTCTGATTGTTGATGCAAGTGGAAAAAAAACTTGTGGGCCCTAGGCACTTCATATAGCTGGTGGCTATTGTGTCTAGTGGTCAGCCCGGTTCTATATTTTATCCTTGTGTATAACTGATAACATATCGTATATTTGGAAATAAATAATTAATATGGTAAATTTATGTGAACAAGAAGTACGAGTGTCCCGGGACCTGATGCTTATATTTTCAGGAATACTTAAAAAATTAATTAAAAAAATATAATTATTTTGACAAATAAATATATTTGCAACGAAAATGCCAGGTCATTTTTTTTAAAAATACCTACATAACTAAGAGGATTATTTTATTAAACAAAAATTTGGCTCCCACTGATAAAAATCATTTGAATTTTTTAATGGAAAAGTAAGAAAAGTAAAATTAACTTATTTATTTATATATATTATTAATTAACGACAGGAATCAATTTAATACAAAATGATACGTAATTAGTATTCACAAAAAAGGACTGATATATCGTGTCCTGAGAATCTAAGGATATTTATATCTAAGTGAAAACTTAAAATAAAACTGGCGAAGTGCGTGTCGAGTCACGCAAAGAGTAAGGTTCCGTACTATGTAAGTTACGTTTACCAATTTCTTTTTTTTCTAGTATTTGTTGATTAACTAGGGGATATGAGTGATACTTGACGTGAATTACAGTTTCATAGGTAATGTAGGTAATGGTGTTGTTAAAATAGATCTGGTAATAATATAGGTCAAAAAAATGCAACTTTGACAGTCTCTAAAACCTACAATTTTAATAAAATAAATAAAAATAAAAACACATTCATAATTTACTCAAAAGGCTCTTTTAAACGACACCCCACTTATAGGTGCAAAATTTTGTTACCCGTTTAGACACGTATTGTCGAGGATGGCGGTCATTTGCGAGAATATAAAAAATATGTGTTCATTTGTTTCATTTATTCAGTTAATCAAGTTTTATGAGCTGTTTAAAATGGGTCATACAATTTGCCGGACACTGTATTAATAATTATTTCTTATAAAAAATATTATTAAATAAATATTGACGTTTGACAATATAATATCTTTTTTCAGTTATTTGCGAGAAAATTACTTACAGTATCTTATATTTAGTTAACAATTAGATTAACAATCAATATTGTTATTACTTCCTATACTGTACAAATTCCCTATTTTAGTGAAATTAACATAAGGACATCAGACGATATTAATCGCCATAACATGCCCTTATTAATTATTGTAGAAAGGCTACATAAGAAAAATTTAAATGCACCGCCGGGAATCGAACAAAATGTTCCGGGTTCGATTCCCGGCGGTGCATTTAAATTTTTCTTATGTAGCCTTTCTACAATAATTAATAAGGGCATGTTATGGCGATTAATATCGTCTGATGTCCTTATGTTAATTTCACTAAAATTGTGAATTTGTACAGTATAGGAAGTAATAACAATATTGATTGTTAATCTAATTGTTAACTTAAAATCTTTTTTGTTTTTCTCTTCCGTGAATACTGTACTGTTAAACTCAGGTTATTGTTACATTTACAAACAAACATACGTTAGGTTATTTATATATTAATTACTTTTAAGTTAGCAGGTTTTTTTACAGACAAACATAATATTTTGGTTTATTATGTTTGTTACTGGTCAACGTTTTGAATATTAGTCCTCTTTATCAAGATACAAAAATATTTTATATAAAGTACCTATAAACAATCCTATACTTTCTATTTGAAGTATGTATTTCATAAAAGTATACATTATAATAATTAGCGTCATAAAAGCGATCGAAAACATTAAAGCAATATTGGTGTAAGCACCAGTAACTCAATCTCTGTCTGAGGCCTGAGGCCTGGAAGAGACAGGCGACTAGGGGTGCTAGGGCCACGGCGCAGAGACTCCGCTGCGGTAGGTATTGCGTATCGATACCACCACGGCCCTATAATTCACGTATAATTGGGGCTGCCGCTAGATATTGAGTTTCATATATAACCACGACACATCCTAGCACTCACACGCCTCGTTGGTCCTTCGAGGGCTTTTCTGACGCGCCACGACGACGACGTCCGAATCGAACTATTTAGGGTTGGACAAATAGCCTCATATTTCGATCCGTGCAGTACATAGTTTATCTGAAGTTTATATTAATATTCACATTTAGGAACGTCTAACATCATACTGCAGAACGTACGACGTAGGGTAAATTAATCGAAACGGTATTTTAACCGAATCGAATTTCATGTTCACTTGATTCGGTAGTTTTTTCACGTAACACTTCTTCTTGTGGCCATTTACCGTTTAATAAACTAATCGAATAAGGTTTTTTACCGTTCATCTAAGATGTTTCCGTTGAAAAAACTGAATGTCAAAAGTGATCAAATCGGTCATTTTACCGTACTCGGTGGCGGTATTATCGTGTGAACATACGCATCTAAATGTACGGTGAAACAACGGGTACGGTGAAACAACCAATACGGCCAAGCCACTAATTCGGTGCAGTGTAAACAAGGTCTAAGCCCTGTTATAGACGTTTTTTGACGTGATGGACTGAACCAAGTTTTAAATTGCTGAAACCTAGGGATATACACGTGCAATTAAACTGTACAATAGATGGTCAATATATTCGACAATTATATGTATAATAATAAAAATAATAATGCGTTTAACGTTTCTCGACATTATGTCATAGCAGACGCCATTCACACCATTACTATTTTCCATTTTTACCACTTCCCGTTTTATACATTTTTTTACTTCAACTTAATTAATAGCAATGTGCGAATTGAGGAATTATAGGACATTAGGATAAGGTAGGCAACTTTGGGAGTATAGGGATTTGACAGGTAATAGGCCATGGCCTTGAATAAGGAACTATCGCGATATTCATCTGGAATTATTGAGGGAAACCATGGAAAACCTCAAACAAGATGGCCGGTACAGGAATTACTGTTTCTCGACGTGAGGCAGTAGGAAAAAGTTCTAGCCACATCTGCTCCCGCCGGGATTCGAACCTTGGGACGTCCGCCATTTTGGATTTAGAACGATATTAGATATACTATATTGCATTGTCACCGGACTTATACACGTGTGCAAAATTTCAACTCAATTGGATAACGGGTAGTAGGTCAAATTTCAATAATTAAATTTGACCTATACGTCATGTCGAACTTAATAAAACCATTGAAAAAGACATCTAGTCTGACATGAAACTTTTGAAGGAACTTGAAAATAGTAATAGGTACATGTGTTTAAAAAACTCTTTATGAATGGAACTCTGAACGATAGCAATGAACGAATTTGAGCAAAACATCTTTTTTTCTGTTGACTGTTTGACATTGTAATTTAAACGAACCATGCTTTAAACTAGACTTCTTTATAATCATAATCATAATAGCTTTATATCATAATAGTACAGTAAATAGAGACACAAAAAACGCGTTTACTTAAAAAAAATACTTAATGGCTGAAATTTTGAGGGGATGTTCGGGGGCATGTACTGAGTCTAAAACCGAGTTTTCGTATTCGAGGGGGTGGGGGAAGTTACATCCCCCGGTCAGTATAGGGATAAGTTTGTTTTATTTTTTTATCTTCGTTGCTATTACCCGTACAGTCAAGTCCAAGAGATCAAACTTGTAGGAAATGAAATTATCTATCCAATGATAATACAATCAAGGTCATAGGTCGATCAGGTCAATCACAATGGCCGGTAAAAGGTCAAAAGTGAGGGGTAGTTTTTGGTTTTTCGTGAATACCGTGAAACCGGTAAGTTTTGAAAAAATTAGAATGAAAACTTCAGATAAGGCTTGTAATCTAATTCTTTCTATAAAAGTCGATCAATTTTCTGACATTTCAAAATAAAACTTAATAAAAATTTATTTTTCTATTCCAATTTCTCAAGAACACTGTTATTGTATAAATTTTGGACATCCTAATATCTCAAATAATAATATTAAACTAGGTTTTATTTTGAAATGTCAAAAAATTGATTGTTTTTTATAGAAAGAATTAGATTACAAGCCTTATCTGAAGTTTTCATTCTAATTTTGTGAACATTAATGCCTGTCTTGAAGAATATTTGTTTGAACATTCTCCACATACGCACATACACTTTTCACCTTTTACCGGCCATTGTGATTGACCTGATCGACCTATGACCTTGATTGTATTATCGTTGGATAGATAATTTCATTTCCTACAAGTTTGATCTCTTGAACTTGACTGTACGGGCAATAGCAACGAAGATAAAAAATTAAAACAAACTTACCCCTATATTGACCGAGGGATGTAACTTCCCCCACCCCCTCGAATACGAAAACTCGGTTTTAGACTCAGGACATGCCCCCGAACACCCTCTCAAAATTTCAGCCATTAAGTATTTTTTTTTAGTAAAATATACCGTTTTACTGTACTATAATGCTTTACTTATGGTTTAATAATATGTATTTTTTACGGCTGAGCTCAGCGTCAAGGGCTCGTAAAAAGGCAATAATTAATATGCGACAATGTTCTGTAAAATATGGTAAATAATTACCTATTGTTTATTCGATATTTATATCCAATATTAATTAAGAGCCACTTTTATCCAGTAAAAATCGGTCATCCCTAGTCTGCACTGCTTTATATGGTGCCGATTTAGCCCCTTCCCCTATAAACTTATGAGTCACTGAAATTCTGTTTACACTTCACAATATATTTTATACTAGCCTTTACCTTTTAAATGGCGGTTTTTTGTCTACCACTCACAGCTACTTTTAATAGAATTGCGATTATCTATATAAATAATATAGGCTTTTTCATGAGGGTGCGGTGGGCTCACAGCTTTTTCATTCATGTGGAGGTGATGGACGATTAATTCCTTAATAATTTCTTCTTCTACTTACGTCATTTATTAGACCTGGAAATTTACTATTTAAATCAGAGTTTTTGGCTACTAGTACTCAGCCTCTTTAGTACAAGCACGATGATAATATATAATCTATCCTTTTCCCAAATGAATAGCCGAGCGTGTAGCAGCGCTGTTGTTTACATGGCGTTGCTATGGTTCTCTATTACAAGTTCCCAGTTCTCGGGTTCTAGCCCGAGAGCTGGTAAGAGTGTCAGTTGGATTTTCAATTTATTATTAAAAAAAAAATAATGAATTGAAAATATGAATTGGTGCTAGGCCCAAATAACATTAGCTGTTGGTGGTCTTTAAAACACAATTTTTTAATAGCAAACACTATAGTGATAGTTCGATTAATATCGGTTCAGTAGTGTTTGAATTAATTCAAAACAAACAGACATAACAAAATATAGAAAATGGCCAATTCGGTTAATGCATAGGTCGAAATAAATTTCGTTAAAAACTTAGATTACAATTTTATTTAGTAGGTATAGGTAAAATTGACATCCAAAATCAACTAATCAAAATCTATACTGTTATTAAATATTTTTAAATCGAAATACATATACGTAAATACTATAGTTATATAAAGTGGTAATTTCGCTTTTTGGCGTGTTTTTAGGGTTTTTTGGGTGTTTTATATGACACCAAAAGGAAAAACGTATTCTTAAAATATAAGAACGCCTAGGTACCGCTTTGATGAAACTTGGTATATTTGGCATCGATATACCCAAAGTATAGAGTACTTTTTGCCTGACTATGTTTACGTTAAAATACGGTTTCCGTCCAAACCGGCATTTAAATATCTAACTTAATTCATTGAAATGCCTTTTATCATTATTAAAAAAAAACATCTTTCATTTCTACAAAATATTTTTTTCTATATTTAATGTATATTTAAAAAATACGAGAAATAATAAATCTCTGGGATTGAATAAAAAAGCTTATTTGTAAACAATAAATAACAATTTAATATAAATAACATTTTTTAATATAAAAAATAGAAAAAATCGTAAATTGAGTATTATTAATATCAATATAAATTTATAATATATATGAATTTAAATTTCGAAAAAAATAATTTTCGTAGATAATGATGCTTGTATTAGATGCAAAATTGGAAATACATCAGACGGATCTTTTGTATACCTAATAACTTATGTAGTACATCGTGCTTTCATATTGTGTTCAGGGCTTATACAAATATATATATATACCTACTTAATATATGTGTATCTGACTATTGTTTTCCTTTAAATCCACATATAGATTTGCTTAGAAACCAATTAGAAACTCTATGTCCGGAGATTCTAATCCACTACCAGATGAGCTGAAGAGTTGACTATTTATAGTGCCCAAAATTAACGCGGAAAGTACATTTTTAAACCCAAAGAATACCTATATAAAGTAGGAGCTAAAAGTATTTTAATAAAAACAGAAAGAAAATAGACGAAAAGTTTTAGCCGTAGGTATGCAGTGCAACATTTTGAACCGAAAACATGACGGCAACCCAACAACAGTGTCCGAGTGCTTTCAGTGGGAGGCCTGACATTACCGACTTTCTCTCTGTGTGCAATTTCACACTTATTGACAGCTCTGCGCATATTGTATAGTCGTTTCTCATTCGCACCAACAGTACATCGAATACGTGCGTCTCTCTATACACCTATTGATGTAAAGTACGGTCACATGTCTTTGACAATAGTAGAAAATAATATATTATATTATTATACCTGTATTACCGACCGAATGTACAGGATGGCAGGATTTATTTATAGTCCCAGAGGCGTACATTGTTTACACGGCAGAGATTTTATAAACGGCATAAATTAATGTTTAATTTCTCGGACCGTTACAGATCGAACGTTAAGCATTATGAATTTATGACTTATTAACGTAACTTACCTTTAAAAATTTCGGAATATGCGTTAAATTTATCAGAACGTTTAAACTTTAGGTACCTACACTTTTATATAAAACTAGCTTTTATCCTCAGTTTCACTCCCGTAGATGTCAATTTTGCTCGCAGATACGTTCGCATTATAAATACCGGTTTTAACAGTAGGTACGCTGTATTTTAATATACGTAATATAAGGGCTATTGGAAGTCAGCCAATTAGGTATATAATTTTACATATTAATATAGAAAATTTCATTTTTTAACCAACCTCTTTGAGTAATTTGAGTAATTCTTATATATTGCTTTACCTGCAGTCGTACTAAATTCATAGCTATATTTTAAGTTTAGCAATTATTGATGGTATAAAACTGCAGATAAAATGTCTTCTGTATTGCGTAAAGAACTTGAAAATTTGTTGAAATACCGAAATAACACTCACTCTTGTTTTTTTCTGAATAAGGTGTTAGTACAGAATCGTGCGCCAATGGTTTTTACAATTTACAACGATGTGAGTTCTATCAGGCGAACGCAATTTTGTCTGGGGAAGTAAAACAAAGTATTCAAAGGCTTGTTTGCCAACTGCATACAGCATGTTGATTTGACCAACTGCACAAAGAGATTTCAATGTTATTTTTTACAAAGTCGATTACTTGCTTCCTTTTCATAAGGAATTTTTACATTTGCAAAAAACTATTTCTGCAGAATTTAATTTAATATAGGTATTTGTTAACAATCGTTTGCTGTTTCATTTTTGTTCTGAATTTCATAGTTAAAAAATCTATCTATTCTATCTTAGATTAAAATATTTTTTAAATTTATAAAAAGAAACCATTAAGATTATTTTATTCAAACACCAACTGCAAGTTGATGTGGGCCTATCGCCAGTCATATTTTCAATTTATTGTTACTGTTTTTAAATAAAATTCGGTTGGATACCTCTAACGACTTTCATATTAGAGCCAGAAAAGTCAGGGTTTATAATCGACAAATCATGGCATAGGCCATAGATGATCTTGGCTCTTCTAAAACCTTGATGCGGATTTCTAAACAATGACTATAAGTTAATATAACGGCACTTCTCTGTGCATGTAATTTAATTTTTTTATACATTTTATTGTAGTTTCTATTTCTATGTATTAAAAAAATTGTAGTGTATGCCAAACTCGAGAACCGGTGAACTGATTTCGATGAAACTTTCATTAAAAGTTAGAAAATAGGCTATGTTTAATAGGTTCAGTGGTTCATCAATTAGATAACGCGGGTCAGCTATTACTATACATAGGTATAAATGCTTCATGCTTCATGCGACTAAAAATTTTTTTGAAGTATTCGCTATTTTTGTGCTTAACTATTATTACAACTTTTGCCTGTTACATTTTCGTAAGATGGTTTATGATGAAGACGTTTGCTGAACTAGCGGAAAAATCAGACAGCAGTAAATTTTATTCGTTTTTCACTTGAGCAGTTATTTAACTGTGTAGAATACACTTTACTTTTCCAATAAAATAGATGATATACGATTGATTTTTTAATTAAAATTTTACAACCTTCACCATTTTAATAAATATCCTCAGCAGGCATTATATCAGCAAAAGTTGATATCTCCATTTTAAAACCGAACACGGGAAAAATTTTATGCACTTTCATATTTAAAAACTGCATGAGTTTCAAATCAACATCATAGTTATTCACAATGCAACTTAACGAACTTATTTTGGATTGCAGAAAGCTACCCAGCATTAATTATTGTTGTATGATAGATAATAGGTATTTGGACAAAAACAATGAGCCATTAGGGAAGTATTTAATTATCAGTAAAATAAAAACGAATTTCTGAAACCGATTTATCATTTTTGATTAATTTCTTGCAGTTACGTTTGTAAATTTCAAATGCTTTTAGAGGGAACTTTTCGTACCGATGTTATTAATAATCGCATAAATCGTAAACTGCTGACGTCTGGCTTTAAACATTCCCAACACAAAGCACTTGCTCGAAAGAAAATAAACTAAAATAATTGCTGGGGATTGTATGTGAACAAAACTCCTATATTATTTGACAAAGAAGTGCATTAATATTATCAGTAATAATTATATTATGGTCGACTATAGATTGTATTGGTAAGCGGATCTTTGTAAGCTGCATCTACCTACATAGTTTTTCCATTGATGTTGGAAATGCTTGATCTATAAAATAAAATCTGCGTGGAGAAACATTTTTCAAAATAATTTTTAACTAGCTTTTAAGTCGAAGGTGTTGTGGAAAAGAGTGCACAATATAATGAAAAATATGAATTTTACAATTTTAGATTTCGCGATATCTCACGAACGATCAATTCGTAGGAAAACACTATAAGGACCTTTTAGGTTGGAAATTTTATGGTCTACGAATTTTATAATAACTAGTTTTGCAATAAAACTTACCGTTTAAACGATGTTAGCAAAAACTGTTTTTTTTATCTTTGACTTTGAATAAAATTTTTAGTAGGTACAAGCCGGATCGATGGTGATTCAAAATGATGATTTAAAGGTCTGTGTGAATTTTAATCTCTATCGGGATTTAGATTCTGATTTTTATTAGAATAGGACTTTTTATATTCAGCAGTCGCAAATACCCCTAAATAAAGTTATTTGAAAAATTTAGTTTATAATAATCAAGTTTTAGTTTCCAGACAACAGTGTTGCCATGATTGCTACAAATTTAAATGTCACTGGAAGTATGAATTATCAGTGAGAGTTACCGAAAAAAATCGAAATGTAAATTTGACTTATAAGACAGGCGCGATAAAATCAAAACTGTCAAATTAGCAAGTCTTTATTAACCGGCAGCTCCTGAAATCTTAATTAATCGAAAATATGGCATTTTATTAAGTGGTAATAAAAAATATGTCGTTTTCAACACTGGGAAGGAAGTTATGATGGCATTTTTAGTGTATTTGCCTTATGGCACATACACTATTGGCGTCGGTGGATGGCGGGACCTAGGAGTCGGACCAAAATTTATCGACGTTTCATAGCCTCCTGAACAATTTGGCACCATTTTTGGAAATGTATATATATATATATATATATGTGTTAGCACGATAACTCTCGAAAGACTCAATCGATTTTAACGAAATTTGGTACACACGCTGGATTACATCACCGCACGGAACCTATTTAAAATGGTCCCGATCGGACCATTTTAAGGGTGGGTTTTAGAGGTTGAAAAAGGTTTTTGGGCCCAAAAATACCGAAAAAATCCTCAGAATTGTTTCAAAATTGAAATTTAACCCTGTAGTAACGATCAAATGTGCTGCTAAAATTTTAATAAAATCAGCCCGGCACGACCGGACTTACAAATTTTATGAAAACACTGGTTTGAGGATAGTGATTTACTTACTGAAGGGTGTATTTAATTTGGTACAGAGGTTGCATTGATAATAATATTGAAATTAAGAAAAAAAATATTATTTTAAGGGATGTATTAAGGGGTTGAATTTTTTATTTTGTCCAAAAACAAACTTAAGTTCACATAATAAAGCCACAAGGCCTGTATTAGCAAATACACTATATTGTCGGCAGGGTTTGGCACTGCGACCCGAGTTTTTATGTCTTATTGTTATTCAAGTAATTATTTTATCTTAGTTTCTAGTAAAACAATCATATTTGCATTACGGTTTAACGAGCTGGGTACGACGACAAGGAGGAGCATGGAGGAGAGCTATAAAAGGTCTTGTGATTACATTTTGATAACGGATATCATATATGTATGAGCATAAGTAATGGCGTCAGTTGTGTAACAATGGGACATATAAACAAGCGTTATCATGTCCTAAAGCACGAAGGTGAAACTGGATACTTCTGTTATATTGCCTTTCAGATTATTGAGTTAGGCTTGAGTCAAACTAAGCCAGGATACTATCGTCACAGCATAGACAATATAGAAATACCAACACATTCACTCAATTTAAAATTTAATGTTTGTCAGCCAATTTCTAAGATCTTGAGCACAGTTATATTATATGTTAAGCTTAGGCAAACTCCGCCCCTATACTTTTTATTACTACACGACTTATACGACAATTTGCACTTTGCGTCAGAACTGACAGCGGTGCCTGCAATAGTTGATTTTGCTGGTCAATTTTTACACGATCTCCATCACGAAATATAGAGTGTCTACTGTTTATAATCTAGTCTCTCTCTCTTTCAATCACAAAAATGGCGTCATTCCAAGTAATATGTTTTTTTCAGAATATGAAGATAAAAGTCTTTCGTATTTAAATTGCTCTGTGGTGCCACTCAATAACGTGATAAAAAGCAATTTAATGCACACACTTTTGAATCACTGTCAAAATAATTCGTTAATTATCTTAAATATAGCAGAATGCAGCACTTACCATTATTTGTGCAGAAAACTTTTTCAACTTTTTAAAAAGAAATTAAATACGTAGGTACCAGATTTTCAAGTTAAATTACTAAAATTTATAGTAATATAAATTTTACGCTATTAATTAATTATTTACTCTCCAGAAAGCGTATGTGCCTTTAATAAAGAAATTTTTTTTAGATCATTATCTTATTTTGATCTTTATCAACAGAGTAACTTCTTAAAAAAAGCCACTAAAAAGAGGAAAATAATAAAACTTTGAGGTCTGCGCCAATTTAATAAAATATGAAGTCGGTTATAAAGTATATACAGGAAACCGAACATAGGGAAAAGTACACAGTACAAATTAGTTAAGGTCAGAGATTGCTTTGCTCTCTTTTCATATAAAAAACCATGATAATTAATTTAGTTAAGTTATAGACCAAGAGGCGGGCGTTAATATATGAAGCTCATTTGTGACAGGATGAAATTTTCAGGGAAGGTAGTATTTATTATGACAAAGAAAAAGCGCTAGGGTTGCCTAGTCAAATCCTGGTGCGACGGCCGGGATAAGCCACTTCCGGTGCAAAATGTCAATTTTTATATGTATATGTATATATGTATAAATTCAAACAGCTCAAAATTACAAAGTGGCCCTTAGTCCAGCATGGTAACCATAGTTTTTAAGAAAATGACATTTCGAAAATTATAAATTGTTAATAACTGCTCAAAATTGGATAAAATATAATAGTTAAATCCTGTATCACGGAAAAGAAAAGTTATACATTTTGTAAAGTAGTATCAGTATATGCAAAAATTTAAATTTTTGATGTGAAACATCTTTAGGTACCGGTGTAAAGTCGTTTGAATGGAACGTCGCCAAATGTCATTTGTTATTGCATTTTGAAACTACGTGGTCAATAATTATAGTTTTTTTACTAACATTATCAGCGGTAATGTGTCATGCATCTTTTTTTTTTTTTTTTTTTTTATTAAAAAAACAGATAGATTATTATGTATTGTTTTTTTTCTTATTGAAAAATTATTAATGTGATATTTTTTAGCACCTTACCTATATTAAAAATGTTAAAAATTCAATTTTCAACAAAAAATATCTCGCATTATTTCTAATTTAACTAGTATAAAGAGATACCTTTATTAAAAAAAATATATATAATTTTTATTTCATGATTTTCTTGACTTTTTTTCAAAGCAACTACCTTAAACTACGTTTTGTTTAAAAATGTTACATATTATTGTAAAAAAAAAATAAATATTTTAATAGCACGTTAATATAAGTATGCTTAGAATAAGTAATTTAATAATAATTCATAAAATGTTATTGCCTTTGTTCGGAACATTTTTGAATAGTTTAATGTATAGTAAACTATATTGAAACTCATGTCGATCACTCACGTATGTAATATAATAAAATTAAAAAACCGGTTGATTTGTGAATCAGAATTGTCAATAATTGGCAATGTTTGCCTCCTTCAGGCCTAAAATTACATAATTTTAATAATGTAATTTTAGGCTTGAAGAAGGCGACAAAATAGTTGCTGAAAAGTTGCCATAATAAAGATTGACAATTAGGAAGTTTCCATTGGACGAAAATACTAATTATGATACTGTCACATCATTATAATAAAGATAACTTTAAAAATTCTGAAAGAATTATTTTGATATCTTTAATTTCAACGGAGATATTCAATTTCTTGTACGTGGGGTCGCAAACGAAACTGATTTTTGAATATGACGTCACGCGGTACAAGTTTGCTGTTTTTTAGCTTTGTGAGTAATTAGAACCGAAGTTACTTAGTAACTATTTTGTTGTAATACAGACTTTTCTATTTATATTAAATTAAAATTGACTGTCAAAAATTTAAATATGTCAATATTTTCTGTCATCAACTGGTTTGTTTTTAGTGTTTCCATAACATTTTACGAGTTTATAGAAAGAGATTTATCGGAAGTTACCATGTTAAATTACCACACATATAAACTGAAAATAACTCTTAAAAATATCGTGCCGCGTGACGTCACCCGGACTGAAAATGGAATTTCTTGGAGAATTGTCAATTCAAAGATTGAAGTAGCATAACTTTGTTGTTTTTAAAGATATTTAAAAAATTCTTCCGTCATTAATTTTATAATTTTTAGAACTATGATTTAGACCAAACAAATAAAAAAGGGAAACTTCCTAATTCTGACTCACAAATCAATCGGTTTTTTCTTTTATTATAGTAAATTATTATTATTTTCCATTTTTTCATTATAGTTATTTTGGTTTTATATTCGCTTAGTTTACTTTATACCTGCGTCTGATTAAGTTGAATTTCAAGAAAAAATATTAATCGAGGTTCAGTAAAGTCAAATGCTTCAATTAGTTTTTAGTGTCAAACCAAATTTAAAATCACAAACAAAAATCAACCTTTTTTCTCTTTTCGAAACAAACTCCAAACTACCTTTTTAAAACTTTTATTACAGGTTACTACGACCTTCAAGTAAGTAATTTATACTAATTTATATAAGAGGTGCACGTTGAATTACGTTGAAAAATAAAAATAAGAAATTGCTACCCTAAAATACATAAATTCTTGGGAAAATTGTCAATACCAGATTCAGGCAATTCCTGCGTAATTATACGAATATGAGTTAGAAACCAAATGCGTTGAAAACATAAAGTTATAAATAACTAGACATACGTATGAATGTTTGCCAAACACAAGGCCGATAACTCATTTCAGAACGGTTACAATATATAAGTATACATATATACATAATGTTATTTGACAGCTTTAAAAATGTCAAAAAAACAAATATAATTTATAAGTTTTCAATGTGTTACCCAAAATTTCCTTAGGCAACCCTATGTATTTCAATACAGCTCTTCGAGATCTACAATATGGCGTCAATTGTATGCTGTCATATAATGACGAAAGATAATTATGAGCTAATGAAATATGTATATTTTGCACCGGAAGTGAGCTCCTCCCGGCCTTCGCACCAGGATTTGACGAGGCAACCCTAGCACTTATTCTTTGTCATACTAGATTCTACCGTCCCTGAAAATTTCATCCTGTCACAAATGAGCTATATAAATTTACGCCTGCCTCTCGACCTATTAGCCATGTGTATTCTATCTTTGTCACGCTATTCATTTTGCTTATATTTTCCTTGTAGCACTCATTACTTTTCTATGTATTCAATCCTGTGATACACCCTGTATAGTGATTAATATCTTCTTTTTAACCGACTTTATATTTTATTAAATTGGTGCAAACCTCAAAGTTTTATTATTTTCCTCTTTTTAGTGGATTTTTTGAAGGGTTTTTTTTTTGGTAAAATGTTTTTTATTTTTTAATTTTTAGTGGCTTTACAATACGTAGTTTAGTCTTTTGGCAATAGATTCACTTCTACAAACTTCTTAACCGACTTCTTACGCTGTGTGATGTGTCAAAAAGTGACATTTACCTTAAAGGAATCACACGGCGTTACTCACTTTTATTAAAATCAGCCGAACTACTGAATCGATTTAAGTAATATAGGTATACCCTATCCAATAAAACAAGAATAATCAAAATCGGACTACTCTGTAAAAAGTTATGCGTGGTCATACATAAAAGAAAATATACGTGTCGACTTGAGAACCTCCATCCTTTTTTTGAATTCGGTTAAAAATCGATATTATTTAATGTTTAAGCTGAACTTCAGATGTTTTACAATAACATTTGACATATTAAATTTAATGGCTTCATGTGGAGAATATTGAGCAACAAATCGATTAAAACTTTTAATAATAACGTTGATCGAACTCAAACCGTCATTTTACAGAAAATAAAATTTGAAATTACACCTGTGCAACTGTTGAAATTACTATAATTGTTTAGTCTACAATTTGCTTTAGGCAGTTCTGAACATACGTTCGAGTAGACAGTTTCGATGAACTTTATTTTCGGCACGTTTTATCCACCTATATAAGATGAAAGTACTGTAATACCGACTCACTGATCACCAATTTTTTTTAACAACTTTGGCTATATGCATCAAATACAGCTATGTAGTTTGTAATTGTTTGTGGTTATCCTTCCAGTAAACTACAATAGTTTGGCATAGAAATATTTTCAACCATAAAGATATTTTCTGTTTTCAAAATATTTAAGAATACACTAACATGTTGGCTAATACGTCGGCCATACTTCATACGGCTAGCATACACCACGGCCCATGTTGGCTATTTGCTTGAAATCATGACAAAATATAACTTTAAAATTTAATTAATGGCAGACGTGGAGTTGGCATTCTGGAATTTAATTGGTTATTAACATTTCAAATGTAACTGGTATGAGCCAAAGACCATTTTTGATAGTCAAAGCGGTAAAAGTAGTTTGTCACGTATATTTAGTACAATCATATTTTGATCTTATTTCGGGCTCCATTTTCCTACTGAACATGGAAGTAATTGACATAGTTTTTAGTGTGGAATAAAATGAATGGATTACATTATGTTACATTCACGGATTCACAATTGTATGCTTGTTAATTTATTTTAAATAAATAATTTAATATCGTTTGTGTGGGAAGTTGGGAACTGTGACATTAAAACATTAATTAATGTGTATTACGCATTTGTGTTCTCTCTTGAGCTACAACATTGCGATTTGGGGTAATAACAGCCAGTGTAATCGGATTTTTATTTTGCAAAAACGCATTATTAGGGCAATCTTTAATATTGGCCGCAGGGTCTCATGTGGCACCTTTTTCGTTAAAAATAATCTGCTGACTTTTACGTGCATTTATATATATGAAATTTGTAAATTAATTAAACAGAATATATCTGACCTTACCTTTGTTAGCACTGTTCACAGTCACCAAACGCGTCATAACAATGAGACTATCATTGTACGGCAGAGAACCACTTGGTTCTGGGTGTAAAATTTACAACAGATTGCCTATATCAATTCGAGACAGCAACTTTAGCTCTTTTAAACGCACATTGAAAAATTTCCTGATTGTGAATTGCTTTTATGATTTGAAAGAATTTTATGATTTCAATTAACATATACTTATTTTGACTTGTCACATACATTCTGTCAGTGTCGACTGTGATCAAATAAATATCTATCTATCTATCTATCTAAGGCTTGTATACCGGAATTACGAAATTTCGAAATTCCAGAATTTCGGATCAGTTCCGGAACTGAAGAAATTATATCGGAAATTCGAAATTAACAAATTTTAGCTTATTTTGCAGATCAGAAAGTCAATAAACATTTCAATTATAAAAAAGATGTCTCTTCTCTACATGCAGTATTTTTCTCGTTCCGGAATCGGAGAATGATCTAATATTTGATGCCCTAGGGCCTAGTGCAACCCTGCCAAACTCAAAGGCTGAAATGGGCTAAATGAACAAAGTCTAAGTTTATGTGGGCCGCAAAAAACTAAAATTCAAATTTTTATTGAATAAGATAATTTGAATGAATTGACGTGCAAGTCGGCGATGACGGGACGACTGTCGACTTGCCTCCACATATAAAGAATTAATCAGATGTTAGGTCAAATACATGCCCAGTACCGCAGGCTGGTGCCTAAATCACCGACCGGTCCGGTTGGTGCAGCTTTAAATACATAATCTGCACCTTAGACTAGCGCCTAAATCACCGAGTACCGACCGGTCGGTGCAGCAGACACTCCCCTGTGAAAATAATTATTAATCCATCTTAAAACTGCTTGCAGAATGCACGCCCGAGCAACTATTGTATAATAACAGTAATCAATGTCTGCAGTTATTTTTGTTGAATTCAGCGCTACGCATTCAAGCGCGTTCATTATTATCAGCAGCTCCGCACGTGACTGGATTTACATAATTATTGTAGAACTCAACTATGATTGTAACTGAAACTCCAAATCATGACTTTTCATCGTTTACTTCCTCTTATATAATATTATATCTTCAATTTGCCCTATTTGTTTGAGAATTATATCTTTGTTTTATGATTTTTATGCCATTTTTATCAAATGTTTTCAAATTAGTGTATAATACTAGAATAATAGAAATTTTAATAATACTAAATATATTGTCGGAAATTTTCGATAAAGTACGTACCTACTTTATTTTTTAGACGTAAGTTTTGTAATTTTATTTTCTATTAATAGTAGCTTATACATCTAGTACAATTAAGTATAAGACGCGAGGGGTGTGTTTGACACAACACACCCCTCTCGTCTTATACTTAATTTATAGATTTATAGATTATTTTTTGTAACACATATTTGAAATGCACAACATTCAACTTTAAGAGATTTATAGAAATATCAAACACCATAAATTCACTGGCAGCATTACATAATATACTAAAAATATTGACTTTGACCCAATATTTATTTACTTCGTTACCATAGCAACGCACGCTACCTATACTGTCGTATGGAATAAAATATTGCATTATTGTACGCTGACGTCACAGTTTGTATCTTACGCACGCCTGACTATACTGTCGTATGGCACAAAATATTGTATTATTGTACGCGTGTGCAGATATATATTATTATAATAAAATAATAAGAACACCTTGGTTATAATGATTGAATAAAGTAACAACAGGATACAAGGCTTATAATTTAAAAACAGTTATTCACTTATCATTTTTAATGGCCAACGTTTCGGCAAACATTTTTTGCCTTCCTCAGGACCTATAACCAAAAATAGTACAATGAATTACTCTAAACCATACCTAAATCTTAAATGTAGAAAAAAATTTGTTTTAAAAAATTTTTAAAAAAATTTATATTAGAAATCGTGTCCATCGTGATTATAATAAAATTAAGCAAAATCGCAGGATAGTGGACAAAATAATTTGATTTATTAAATTAAATGGAAGAAACGCAATATCAGTGAAATGTGTTTTATTAGAAAAAACAATTCAATCAATTATAGAACAGACACTCAAAATTTAAGTAGTCAGTACAATTATATTATGAAATTATACTAATTTTTGTATTATTATTATTATTGATTGTTAAAATTTATAGTCAACATAATTTGTTACCATGTTACCATGTTTTTGTCTTATGTACCCTATCTTATGTTAATTGCTATGGTTAGTAATTAATATTAATTTTCATAAATATTGTTATTTTTATGATTGTACTTGAAAAAGTCTAAATCTATAGACGAAACGTCGTACATTTAATTTAATAAATCAAATTATTTTGTCCACTATCCCGCGATTTTGCTTAATTTTTTTAAAAAAATTTTTTAAAACAAATTTTTTTCTACATTTAAGATTTAGGTATGGTTTAGAGTAATTCATTGTACTATTTTTGGTTATTATTATTATTTGCGTCCTGGGCAAAGACGATTTGCAGCCTCCCTTTCAGTTCCATTTTCTTTGCGTCCCAACACCTTGCTTTTGATATTTAAAACCGGCACGATTGTTGTGCCGCCCTCTCAAGTCTGCCGCCCCAGACAAATGCCCTTTTCATCATATGGCAAATACGTCTCTGTCTTTCTGTAATTTCGTCTGATTTTATTGTTTTTACTGTCGAGGTGGAAGAGTAGGTAGTGAATTTTTCTTTTTGATTTATTTATTAAATACGCGATTTTTGAGTTCGAATAGTACTATAGTAGAAAGATTTAAATATTGAATAAAGTTTTCAATATTTTCCATTATCAAAACTTTTTCTTTCTGAACTGCTGGACTCGACTCGGTAAAAAATCTAGTATCGATCAAATATTCGGTTCTAAACGAAAAGTTCATTTCTTATATTATAATACCTATTATGTGTTTTTAACCTTTTCCAGAATGTATTGTTCTCCCTCACTGCTTGATTCGATTCAGAATACTATAATTCATTTTGGCTAATCTACTAGGTTTATTCTTGCAGATCGAGCAACCAATAAACACTGTACTGTTGTTTACATTCGGCTGCTTTTTTGATCATTTTTTCTACTCGAGTCAACGATTGAGTGTTTAATTCACTATTCGACCGTTACAATTGACTATTAGAGTGTTCGCATAATTAGTTAAATATTTTTTATCTGAATTCGGTTCAACAGTAACTTTTTTAAAACATATATTATAGAATTTTTTGTTGTCAATTAAAATTTATCTAATATGGTATATACTACCTTGCTAAAACAGAATAACGTATGATACATTTTTAGTGTTGGGTCTCCAAGTCACTATATGAATATTATGAAGTATTAGAAATCCTTGTATTATGTCCGTCTTGTGACTTAGCATCATAATATTATATAGTGTTACGAATTTTCAATGTTTGTTTTTAAAAAATAATTAACCACACCTGACGATGGCAACTCGTTGCTGAAACGCGTAGTGTAAATTCACAAGAAGTCACAAGACCATAATACAAGGAATAACGTATGTTTAAAATTAAAAGCATACAAATAAACGTTGTTCATCTTTAATGTCTACAATCTACATGTCTAAAAATCGCCATATAATTTTTGCATAAAATTAATTGCATTTACACAATTTATACATAGTATATTATAATAATATAATTTATATCAAAAAAAAGAAGATTTTATTATTTTTTCCAAAGAAAATCTAATATTTAATTTTAAAATAATAGACGAATGGGTGGACATATTTTGAAAAAAAAAAACTACAAAAAATAACCATTTTTTATGCAAACTGATCAGTGTGACAAAGATATTCGTTTATTTATTATTGTTGCTGTGGAATAAATAGTAAATTAAAATGTGAAAATACGATTTTTTGTGTATTTCGTACTTCTAGTTGATGTACTAAGAATAATAAAAAATTGAAAGTTAAACCGTTTGATTTAATAAAGTCAAGAATGAAAAAAAAAAGAAAATGAGCAGTGGTTTTTACGACCAAGTCATCCAAAGTTTGTTCATCACGTGTTTTATTCGTTTATGATAAAAAGAAATAAAAACACGCGGAAGTAAAATAAAGTTTATTTTTGCTAGCGACATAAAAACAAAAAGACTAAGATTATACCTATTTTATAATGTTCTTGAAAATGAAAGCCCCCAAGGATACAACACACATACATATTATTTTTAACACGTCCTCTGCTACTATAAAGATAGGAAAGTCATCTTTTAGGGAGAGGAGGTTATAAAAAATCGTCTACTTACGACCCAGGAAACACATAAAAAACAGATGCGTTGCGTGCACTTTAAAATAATAAAAGCGAAATTGTTTAATGATAAAATATCAGTTTCTAAATAGACCTATTATATTGGTATCCAGTACTGTTTCAGGAAATTTTTCATTGCGATTGGTAGGTACTGATTATTTATAATATGAAGAGTCAGTTGATTGATTAGAATTAGTAGAATAAAATATAAATATATTTGAAAATGCAAAACAGTATAATACGACCTCTTTTTTCTATTTGTATAACAGCAAATTAAAAGTATATATATTTTTTATTTTTAACTTCCCGCTAAAAAAATTGAAAATTTTCAAAAATAGGGAAGTTATTGATTTCACCCCGATTTTCGAAAATCGAGTTTTCATCAGATCTCGACGTTTTGTGATCCTAAGAAGCTATTCTGACTATTTTTAGGATGATGTCAGTATGTCTGTGTGTGTGTGTGTGTGTGTGTGTGTGTGATATGTAAACCTCTCATAACTTGTGAACGGCTTGACCGATCGAATCGCAATTTACGGCATTCGAAAGGGTTCCATTGAACTTAGATTCCTTGGAAATTTGAACCGATTCGGCTTAATAGATTTTGAGAAATTCTAAAAAAACCGAAAAAAAGTTGTTAAAACGATGTTTTTTCAAAATAACTTCTAGAATATTGTACCGATTGATTTCATAATCTAATCAGTTCTTCTCCTCAGAAAACTGTGTCAAATGCCGCTAAGCGGATCAAAATCGGTTAATCCGATCGAGAGATTACGTAGTCAACCGATTTCGAAAAAAGTGTTTTTTCAAAATAATATCGAGTTTTCTCAACCAATCGATTTTGTACCTGTTACAATATTTTTAGAGCTTAAAAACTGCGTCGAATGCCGTTTTAAATATAAAAATTGAACAACGCGTTCAAAAGTTATAGCTTTTCAAAAATTAAAATAGTGTTTTCAGGAGCTCAAAATCTACTTTTGGGTATATTATCAAGTGCTTCGAACTCAAACCGCTTGAAAATAGCGGGAAGTTCCAGTGATGGCCTGTAGGGTCAACCGATTTACAGATTTTTTAAACAACAGTGGATATATGTGCACCTACTGCTAAATTATTTATCTAGTAGATACCTACCTAACACCACCATGTCTTAAATATCCATAAAATTGAAATTTTAGATTTTATTTCAAAAGTTATAATGCAGGCGCAAATAAGATATTCCGTACTAAAAACCCGCTGGACTCAACCTTTAAAATTCGTAATCAAAGACGAACCAACGAATGATAGCTCATTAAATCTAAATGTGCTGATGATACAGTAGAAACTTTACTTAAGACTGACGATAGCAAAATCTGCTGCGAAAACGCAAAATACCTATCTATAGTCAATCTATAGACAACTGTATAAACGCCGTCTGGCAAACAGTGATTCAATAGTCAGCGATCTGGAACACAAGTTTGTAAGTAGACAAAGTTATACAGTTCGACTGGCGACGGCCGAACTGTATGAACGCTGTCTGATAAGCAGTGCGATATATTGTTTATAAATACATGATTTGTTTTTCGATGTCATGGAGGCACAAATATGTATTTAAGTAACTATGCTAAAAGATACCAGCATACTGGATTTTTTAGCTAAAACTTTTACCCTGGTACATGTTGTCACACCAACACACAGATATAAATTATGATACTTATGACTACATACAAATAAAGTAGAAATATAGGCACCGTCGCATTTGAAAGATAAATCTATCAATTTAGTTCTGAAAAGCGGTTTGTAATAATATGTTAAAAATGTTTTTGTCATACCCACCACAAAATAGCTACTTTCTATGTATGTATAACGACCTTTAATATATTAATTATTCTTATAAGTAACATGAGCAGACATGTTTCTTGTATTTTAATTTTAATTTAAATTTTAATATTTTTGTATTTTTATGGTACTTTATCAAAATATTTTAATGATGTATGTGTTTATTATTGTATATTTACCTATATGTTTTTTAGGACAAGATGAAAATGGCTTCGGCCATTCTTGAACCTATAATAAAGATCATTATTATTATTGTTATTATTTAATGAGTCATTTAATAGGTAAGTGTGCGGAAAGTGTTTTACTTACCGCACTAGAGTTAAATTCAAATTTACTACTTTAAAAGAATGTTTAAAATGTATGTCCTATAGAAGAAATTCCGCCCCGGTTTATTCGCTCTATACGTCTGCGTGCGCCTGCCATTACTTACTCATGACCTTCACGGCATACTATAGAAGTAAAGATGGCGACGCAAATAAACTGTCAAATTTTTTTAAAATGAAGTGAAAAGTACCTAGGTATTTTGTACTGGGTATGACAAATAATACCATATAGGTATATATCTCGCGCGTAATGATATTATGACTCGTGTTACTGTAAAAACTCGCTATCGCTCGTTTTTACATACTATCATTACTCGTCGTAATATAGTCCTTTACACATTGAGATATACAATCTACTATTATGTATGAGAGCGCTGTTGCCAAGCATACTGCATAAACACGAATTTTATAATGTATGCCATTAATAATTTGTTTGATACTTTTCAGCAATAATCTTTTTTCCTCGTGATTGACATAGATGACATACATAAAATTTTGACCAAAGCTTGTCAGATATGTAACGAACATATTCTAAAATTTACAAATTTTTCTCGGTGATATTACTATGTGTTTTACCGATATTAAACTATGAAAGGCGATTTTTCCATAAGACCTCATGTTAATTTTATAATTATATCTTTTCAAACTATTCGGTAAGCCGTTCTGAAATATTGTGTAGATACTTATTTTAGATATATTAAGAAGTAAATTTACAAAATTTCATTCATTTCTCGGTAGTAGTAAACATTTCGTATAATTAATTAGGCAACGCGGCAAACAGGGAAAAGCTTGCCTTTTCAGCCTCACAGGTTTCATTGATCCATTAAAAAAATCTCATTGTATTTTCCCAAAAGATCTGATAATAAATTATAAAATTTGTGATTTTCCCTACGTTCACTACTACCGTGTTTACACACTGTATTAATGGCGATCGCGACAATTTTGCTAATCTCTAAGGGTTCCATAGGCGAAAAAGTTTAAGAAACGCTGCTGTACAGCGTCGCAACAGAATACCCGAGAGCTTAGTGTTGTGACCGTTGTTTAGTTCCTTCTTTCTGGCACACTATTGTGAATCGCTCCGGTGTCTTTAATTCTGCTTTAGCAGATGCTCGTGAAAAGTGACGCGTTTAACGACAATTGTCGAGCTGCCGAAACAATTCCGTGCACGCACAATAACCCGCGACTCCTTCATTCTGTTTGAATGCTTGATTTAACAAACGATCAGTTGTATTGTGTTGGTTTGATCTCTATTCAGAACGACGTGTTGTCGTCAACTTCAACGAAACACGTTCTATACGTAAATAATTATATTTTGACGTCAAAATTGTGATCAAAATTTCGTGACATTTCGATTTGTGAGCATATCCGAAATCAAAGAGATGTCGTTGCTTGTGTGATATTTTCATTAGTTCCTAATTCGTTTATCTAATTTGATAACTGAAGAATCAGCTGGATTTTAATATATTACTATGTATTAAAAAAAAATAAAAAAAAATTTTTTTGTAAGAAAAGCTTTTATTTAAAAAAATGTTCTAAAAAGTTAAAAATAATTTTCATACATCTGGAAACTAAAAGCATTGGGACTGTCTTATAACACTATTGCATAGTTATTTTGCTCAATTGACCGCCCCAAAGCTTTTAGTTTTCAGATGTATGAAAATTATTTTTTACTTTTTAGTAGATAGGTACATTTTTTTAAATAATAGCTTTTCTTTTAAAATTGTCTTTTTTACTTTTCAGTCTTTAGAATGACGTCACCTATAGCTTATCGTATTTTACTCGTCAAACCCTTTCATTTGATACACATATCAAGGGGGTTGTAAAGAAAAAGGTAATCCGTCATATTGGGTTAAGTATGACGTCATATAATTTATCGTATTCTACTCGTAAAGCCCTTTCATTTGATACCCATATCAAGGGGGTAGCGAAGAAAAAGGTAATCCGCCATCTTGAAATCGTCCGCCATATTGAATTTAGAACGATATTAGATATATTATATTGCATTGTCACGGAACTTATACACGTGTAGATACAAAATTTTAAAGCTCTAGCTCAATTAGAACTAGTCGAAGTTTTGATTGCAAGATTTGTAACAGCAAACAAGTAAAGTTAAAATATACAACTGTATAGTCGTATTTATGCATTGTGGGATATTAAATTTTTACTTCCCACCTCTACTATAGTAGGGAAGTAATGGATTCAGTCCGAAAACAATATTTCGAGATTTTAACAGATTTTCACGTTTTGAGACCCTAGCAATCGTTTAAGATCATTTTCTGACTGATGTCTGTATGTGTGTGTGTGTGTGTGTATGTGTGTGTGTATGTGTGTGTGTGTGTATGTGGTCGATTTTTCGCCTTCGATATCTTAAGAACGGAACAACATACGGGCATGCCGATTGTTCTATTGTGTTTATCAGCCTTTAACTTAGATCTGATTAGATTTTGAGTCAAATCGGTTCAGTGTGTCCTGAGATATTCAAAAAAACGTCCTCAATGTCACGTATTAACATAGGTAAAAAAAAATATAAATGAATTCTAGATGTTATAATATAAAAAAAATGTAAATATTTTTTTTCTCTAAAATGTATAGTTTTCGAGAAAAAAAATATTTTACTAAAAAAAATAAAAATTGTACGTAAATCAAGGTAACCATGATTTTTGCTATATTAAGTTAGCCATCAGTAGATCACCAAACAAAAAAGAGGGCCATGCTTTTTTCAAAGAATAAAAATTAAATTGTGTTTTAAAGACCACCAACAGCTAAGGTTATTTGGGCCTAGTCAAAGAATAAAAAAAAAAAAGAGTGTTTATTTTTTGCAAATATTTACTAGGTGGGAAGTATAGGACTGGTCATCAGTCGAATTTTTTAACAATGACTAAAGTGACCATCCGTCCCGATTTAGGCGGGACAGTCCCGATTTTGAGCCACGAGTCCCGATTCAACAAGCGTCCCGCTTTTGTCCCGTTTTCATTAAATTACGTGCATTAAGAATGTTTATTTTTTGTCATTAGATATTTTTACCCACTCAAAGTATTTTATTTATCAATAATTATATAATTGATACCTACCTTAAAAAATAAATAATATTTAAAACAAAAATAAAAACTCGCTAAAAACCCTTAAAAACTCGCTAGAAACCCCCAAAAACTCGTTAGAAATCCCCAAAAACTCGTTAGAAACCCCTAAAAACTCGCTAAAAACCCCCAAAAACTCGCTAGAAACCCACAAAACTCGCTAAAAACCTTTAAAAACTCGCTAGAAACCCCCAAAAATTCGCTAAAAACCCCCAAAAACTCGCTAGAAACCCCCAAAAACTTGCTAGAAATCCGCAAAAACTCGCTAGAAATCCCCAAAAACTCGCTAGAAACCCCCAAACACTCGCTAAAAACCCCCAAAAACTCGCTAGAAACCCCCAAAAAATCGCTAGAAACCCCCAAAAACTCGCTAAAAACCCTTAAAAACTCGCTAAAATCCCCCAAAAACTCGCTAGTTTGGGGGTTTCTATTTTTAGGGGTTTCTAGCGAGTTTTTGGGGGTTTCTAGCGAGTTTTTGGGGATTTCTAGCAAGTTTTTGGAGGTTTTTAGCGAGTTTTTGGAAGTTTTTAGCGAGTTTTTGGGGGTTTTTAGCGAGTTTTAGGGGGTTTCTAGTGAGTTTTTTGAGGGTTTCTTGCGAGTTTTTGGGGGTTTCTTGCGAGTTTTTGGGGGTTTCTAGCAAGTTTTTAGGGGTTTCTAGCGAGTTTTTGGGGATTTCTAGCGAGTTTTTGGGGGTTTTTAGAGTTTTTTGGGGGGTTTCTAGCGCGTTTAAGGCTTTTTTGGGCGTGGAACCCAACAGTTGCCTGCGCCGGGTTTTTATAGACCTTGTCCCGCTTTTTGATATTCAGGATTTGGTCACTTTAACAATGACTGCAGTTTCCTGTGGCTTTTTATTTTTTTATTTAGAATAAATAGTTCCGTATGGGCGCTGGTATAATCTTTAATTTGTTTTGGGGTACATGATGATTTTAATCAGCACTCAGTCAGAACCATTATATCAAAATCAAGTTTTAAGTTTTCTAACAAGATAATGAGTTCATCAAAATTTTTATTGTTGCTTCCAATATATTACTGAACTTCTAAATAGTGGTTTTCGTTTTTGCGACCTTGTATCTAAACATTTTAAGATATTGAATTTCTAGAGCTACAAGCAAGAAACAAGGTGATAGATTCGTTACTATACGTATAAATACACCTCCGAGTTTGTATAAATGTTGTTCATGCAAATATTGAAGTAGGGAATTGAAGATGTGCGTCCCACGCCATTCCCCAATCCCCATTCAGCAATTATACAGACCGCAATCAACTTGAACTGAAGTGTTTCTCTTCAAGGGCTGGCCAATCATAACTTCTTAAATTCTGTACAGAGAACCTGTTAGATCGAATAATTTTGTATAAATTCAATTACTATTGGAGTGTTGATAGATTTATATATAAATTTAAAATATAAACTCTCAACACTAATGATGAAGGTATTTTTATTATTATTATTATTATTTTGTAATTTTTTTACGGTTTCTCTATAGCATCAGGTCATTTTTTATCATAAATTATAGTAAATATATGAAAAAGAATAAAACTAGTCTATTAAAATTGAACAATTTAATTGTTTTCTTAATATTACATTAATTATAGAATTTGAAACGTAACTAAATTTATTTTTTAAAATTTATTTATTTCTGTCCACTTTATTAATTTTTTAATTGTATTCGCTGTAGTATACCTATATATTATCTATATTCTATCCATCTAAACTAATATAATATAACAGAAGTTTATGTCTTTGTTACCTTAAAACTCGAGAACCACTAAATCGATTTGAAAAAAAAATCTCTCACTATTTAAATGCCTACTATTGACGATCAACATAGGCTACAGCAAGGGGGGCCAGCGATTTGCACCCGGGCTAACCGAACCGGGCTTTTTAAAAACAGATCTAATTTGAACGAGAACTATTTCATTATAACAATGAAATATCATGAAATGTTATGAAAAATCAGTATAACGAATTTCTAGGCAAATTTAAATTTTTCAAGACTATGTAACCACAAAAAAGTTTGATATTTTTTTAAAACACAATGTAAATCACGTTTCATAAATCCGTTTTATAAATTGTTCAGCTTTCCTTCACATTTGATAAATATTTTTTTCTTTAAACACAGAACCCACAATAAATATATAATATATATAAAAGTACAATTTTAGATGGCTGTGTACCGTTTGAAAAGTGATTCTTTATGAACGCACTCAGTTCTATAAAGTTATATTGTTTTGTTTTACTTTATAACACACGTGCGTAATAAAGTATTTTATAGATTACTTTGCTATATAATGTCATTAATAAAATATTTATCCAAATTGTGTTTTATTTGCTTAAAATTGAACTTTTGAAGCAGTTGTTGCAAAAAATATTGTATGTAACACGTGGCAAAAGTGACGGATTATATGACAGTCGCGATTTTACAATACTCTCGGTTATGTTGCATTTATACCAGAACTCGTGTGATTATCGCACTCGCCTTCGGCTCGCGCGGTTAACACACACTCGTTCGGGAATAAATGCAACATAACCTTAAGCTCGTATCGCAAAGTCGCGACTGTCATATAATCCGTCACTTTAGCCACTAGTTGCATAAATTACTATTATAATTTTTGGTAGATTATTTCTGTTATCATAAAGCAAAGTTGTTTCAATCGTTTCTTTGTAAAGTTAGATTAATTAAGAATCAACCCTCTACTTTCCCATTCTTCACTGCAATAGAAAGAGAACATGATCGCAAGCTTTGAAGCACTTTTTACTAGACAATGATCATGCACGACAAGTCTAGCGAAATTAGTTCACTAAAATTCATTTTAAATCTAAATAATCTTGCAAATATTACGAATCCTGCATCCCCCAGGGGGAACATTGAAATGTGGTTGTTTTCGCAATTGCATTCCGATGTTCTTTGAGAATTGGCGTTTCCAGGAGCCCGAGCTCGTACCAGTCGGTTTGTGTATGCCGGCTGACAGATTTTAATACACACATGGATTATTAATTGTTGTGTTGAAGACGCTAATGACCTGAGTGGTCGATGCATCTATAGTCTATAATAATAATAATAATAACAACGAAGCCTGCAAGGAGAGTATTTCAGGGCATGGGAGCAGTGCTATCTCTTTTTATTGCAGCTAAAAATAAAAGAAAGAGATCGATATACGCCAATTTATTATTTGCCTTGTAGCCATATGTACCTATCGTTGACCTTATTTACCACTCAAATTAAACGAAAACCGGCTTCATTCTGTATTTTACACAAGTCGATCTTGATTTTGTTTCTTTTTGATATCCCTGTGGAACCTATGTGCATGCATAAGAGAACATATCCCTTGTGGTAGCCATGGACATAGCCTTTGGGCTTCAGCTGGTATCAACTGTGTACTATACAATGTAAGAAATAATTAATGTAGCTGAGTCTAGGCGACGTTACAAAACATTCATGACCAGAGCTGGGTTTCGAACCCACGACAGTCTGATTCAAAGGCCTGAGCGCGCTAACCACTAGATCATGCTGTACTGACACATGTTATTACAGAAACTAAACTTCCGTAATATCGATATTTTGTATACTATGTCGCAGCTGAATTGTAAATTTAGCCCCTTTTGTAAAAAAAACTAACTAACTTCTGAGTCGAATAAATTTATAGAAATATAAAATGATTCTATTGAATTCATTTTTAGGATTCCGTACCAGAAAAGAAGCCTATTGTTGTGTCTTCAATGTCTGTCCGTCTGTCTGTCACAGGCCTCTAACTTCTAAACGAAATGAGATAGGGTCTTGAAATTCACACATAATATGTATTATCGCGGTCAAAAGACGAAGAGAATAACAAAATATCAAAAAGGTTTATTTAAGGCGCCCATGCAAACGGGAGTCAAATAAATTTTTTTTCTTGTGGGATATTGTTAAAAAGGGTCTTTTGAGTAAATTATAAATGTGTTTTTATTTTTATTTATTTATCAAAATTTAGGTTTTTAGAGAGCGTCGCAATTTTTAGACCTATTTCGTTGCCAGCTCTATTTTAACAACGCCATTACCATCCTCTATTTAATCAACAAATACTAAAATCAAATAAAAAGAAAGTGCCCATACATGCAGGGGAGGAGGGCAAAAAAATTTTTTTTTTGTACCTATTTTTGTGGTATTAAGTATGTACTCGTAAACAAAACCGTATGTTTTAAGTTGGCAGCTTTGCCAGGACAGCGGGAAAAAACTATCTCGTGTGTAAACGCCAGTCCAAGCACTTGCTGGAGAGTGCAAAATATGGCTATCTGGATAGCAGTTGCCGAGAGAGCTTGCTCAAATTAATTGCTTGTGTGTAAACGCTTGCGCAAGTTACTCCAGGAAGTATTCTAGCAATTTAGTTGCTCGTGTACACGGACCTTAAGACCAGCACGCCAACCCTTACACCAAGCTACCCTCTACGCGGTATTATTGCAGAGTGACGTTTAGCGGTTTTTCAGGATCACCGACTAAATGTTATTTGGTCAGCCTTGTGCCTTGGCGCAGCAAAACTCATCAAAGGGCGTTCTTATTTGATTCACGGCTCCATACCCACTCGCTACAGTAAATAGATTTTAATCTATTATTGTAATTTTAATCTATTATGATAGAAGGTGATTCCATTAGTCTTGTGTTGCACTCAACAACACACCGCATTCTTAAGGAAATATTATTAATGGTCTTGCTTGCATAATATCAATTTTAACCTTGGAGTGGTCGCGTACCCTTTCGCAACAAATGTTTTTTCCACATATTAATAGTAGATTGTACAGGGTCCGGCAACAGGATTGAACGGTTTTCAATAGGCCACTGTTAAGAAAGAAAGAATATATTTTCACTTATTATTATTACAACTAAAAACACAATTCTGAAAATTTCTTATAAAAATTTTATTTTGCAAAGATCACATCCCTAAGATGACCACCGACTTCTTCTATACATTGCTGTAATCTGTTTATGAAATTGACCATAATGCGTCTGAGTAAATCTTCGTTTATCGAATTTATCTCTTCACGAAACCTTTCTTTGAGTTCCAGAAGTGTTTGGGGACGGGTATAATATACTTTGAACTTTAAGAATCCCCACAGAAAAAAATACGGGGGACCGTCAGGTCGGGTGATCTTGCGGGCCATGCAAAGTCGTCAAACCTTGAAATTAGGCGATTTGAGGAACATACGCTGTAAAACAGCAATGGACCGTCTAGCTGTATGCGCTGTGGCATCGTCTTGTTGGAACCATATTTCATCTTGGACCATTCTTTGAAGAAAACGGCCACACCGTTACAGTCAATTTTCGGTACGTTGAGATGTTGGAAAATAGTTGTGGCTGTGGAACTTCAAAGAATGAACCAAGATGAAGTATGGTTCCAACAGGACGATGCCACAGCGCATACAGCTAGATGGCCCATTGCTGTTTTTTACAGCGTATGTTCCCCGAATCGCCTAATTTCAAGGTTTGGCGACTTTGCATGGCCCGCAAGATCACCAGACCAGACGGTCCCCCGAATTGTTTTCTGTGGGGGTTCTTAAAGTTCAAAGTGTATTCTACCCGTCCCCAAACACTTCTGAAACTCAAAAAAGATTCGTGAAGAGATAAATTCGATAAACGAAGATTTACTCAGATGCGTTATGGTCAATTTCAGAAACAGATTACAGTGATGTATAGAAGAAGACGGTGGTCATCTTAGGGATGTGATCTTTGCAAACTAAAATTCTTATAAGAAATTTCCAGAATTGTGCTTTTAGTTGTAATAATAATAAGTGAAAATATATTCTTTGTTTCTTAACAGCGGCCTATTGAAAACCGTTCAATCCTGTTGCCGGACCCTGTATATCTAATTGCGTAATGTCTTTGTCCTTAGTCTTTTGGACTCATAAGTAGTGATCGAGTGTTTTGATTATTAATTTTTAATGTTATTTTGTGTGCTTATTATGGTTATGTGGAACTCAGTTAATGATACAAGGCTCTGTTAATAATACAGTGTTGTGTATAATAATTCTAATGAAGAAAATGCATTCATCTAATCTAATCTAATCTAACTTCTAACTATTATTATATATATATATTATATAATATATAATATATAATATATAATAATATAATATATAATAATATAATATAATATAATATAATATAATATAATATATAATATAATATAATATAATATAATATAATAATATTATAAATGTGATTATAAATGTGAATGTTTGGATGTAAAGATGTATGGATGTTTGTTACTCAATCACGCCAGAACGGCTGAACGGATCTGGATGAAATTTGGCACAGAGATAGATTATAGTCTGGAATAGCACATAGGCTACTTTTTATCCCGGAAAAATGTACGGTTCCCGTGGGATAGTTTTGTTTTCGTTTTTCACAGAGCAAGGGATCGACATGATTTTTTGCATAGTGGTAGTTTAGGGGTCAGAGAATGTTATAGACCACTTTTTATCCCAGAAAAATTTGCGGTTCCCGTGGGATAGATTTGTTTTTGTTTTATCTCTGGAACTACTAAACCGATTCTAAAAATTCTTTCACTAAAAGAAAGCTACGCAGGGGGGAGGAGATTCTCGCGAAGGATAACAAATTAGGGGGAAGATTCTCGCGGGGGGTTAACATATTAGGGGGGAAGATTCTCGCGGGAGGATAACAAATTAGGGGGGGGAGATTCTCGCGGGGGATAACAAATTAGGGGGGAGATTCTCGCGGGGGATAACAAATTAGGGGGGAAATTCTCGCTAGGGTGATAACAAATTAGAGGGGATATTCTTGCGGGGGGATAACAAATTAGGGGGAAGATTCTCGCGGGGGATAACAAATGTAATGTATTATTAACATTCAAGTGAACGAGCGAGGCGAGGGAGTAATGTATTAATAAAATTCGAGCGAACGAGCGAAGTGAGTGAGTATTGTGTTATTAATATTCAAACGAATGAGCGAAGCGAGTGAGTAATGTATTAATAAAATTCAAGCGAACGAGCGAAGCGAGTGAGTATTGTATTATTAATATTCAAACGAACGGACGAAGCGAGTGAGTAATGTATTAATAAAATTCAAGCGAACGAGCGAAGCGAGTGAGTATTGTATTATTAACATTCAAACGAACGATCAATGGAAGAATTAATAATATTCAAGCGAACGAGCGAAGCGAGTGAGTAATGTATTAATAAAATCTGAGCGACCGAGCGAAGCGAGTGAGTTATGCATTATAAAATTCGAGCGAATAAACACTACAAGCCCGGTTTCGCTTCGCAGGAGGAGAATTTCTCGCGGGGGAGATAATAAATTATAAATCGTAAAATACGTGGGCGAAGCCACAGGTAACGGCTAGTAAATCATAAGTAAAGGAAAAAAACCGTAATTTTTTTTAGTATTGGTATATAGGTATTTCTGTAATAAAAAAACTTAGGTCATGCGTGCACTTATGTACGCGCGTTGGAAATTATACTCCTTTGATGTGATTAAAAACTAATTTTTAATTCCCTAGGACCCGCTATCCGACCGACGTCAATAAGTTACGTATTTCTAACTCAAATCAAAAATCAGCCGTCAAAAAATTGAATGATTATATTAGAATATAGCATTTTAAGACAGGGCATACGCTATCTTCCAATTTCCATATCACACTGTGCAACAGAAAAGGACAACGGAAGTAAGTTCGCGATTTATTAGGTAAAATCGAATTTATATAGTTGAATTTGCATAAAAATATGTATAAAAAACTGTTTTGACACAATCTACTATACGAAATTTATTTAAAATTTTATCCTCTTTAGTTTAAGACAGGTTTCGAATCGATCTGACTTGAATTGAGCTAACTGTAAGTAAAAAACACCGTTTTTTCTAATTTGCTCCTCTCTGAAACCAAAATTAAAAAATGGGCGACGTTAGGATCAAATAGACACCGAGAGGAATTGAACAAAAAATGTTTTTTAAAATCGGTTTAGCCGTTTGGCTCTACGACTAATACAAAATTTTGTCACAGTTTTTATGTTACCGTTTTTGTGTTAAGTACATTTTTTGTGTCACTGCAAATTTTGAAAAATTCACTCTTATCATTTTTTCATAACGCGCCTGAAGAGTATTATAACTTTAAAAATAAAAAAAAATATGTTCTTGATAGTATTTTCGTTAGTGTTTTTCTAATCATTAAATGTATTTACGTCAACTTTTATTTATTTATTGTAGATTATAGACGCGTCGACATCTAAGGTCATTAGCGTCTACGTCAACTTTTTCTGTTTATTCAAGATTTATGAAAAATCAGTTCAATTTTAAAATTTAACACGTAAAACGAAAATATAAGGAAGTTGTTTTTAGATGCAATGTAAACATTTTTTCGTGTCTTTATTGATCACATTTTTGACGCTTCAATGTTTATAGCCATCCAGGATATGCGTGGAAAAATATTATTGACACGTGTCGTATTTTTGTTTTTATTACTTAGGGGAACCTCTCAACCTTTATAATTCTAAATTACGATCATGTCGTGGAGTTGCAACTAGATTTAGTTGCCTGTGACTGTGAGAGGTTCGTATAATACAAACTGAACAGTGAACAACCACTCAGCTACAAATGACGTGGCTGTTTATAAGTTATGGCATTTTCTCACAAACAGAGGTTTTCAGTACGGTTTGACTTAAAAACATTGGTGTTAAAGTTAAAAAACATTCCTAAAAATAAAACTGCCTATTATCTAGCAAGTTTTAGTTATTTCAATAATTTATAATTTTATAGAATGCGGAAATTGTTTAAAATCAAAGTACAGTAAATCGTATAGGTAACACGATAGTTTCTATAAAATCTGGTGGTGCAAAATACTTACACCATTTTATGTTTATGTCACAAAATCATTTTTTTTTTTTAATTGTAATAGTCCAAGTGGAATCTGGTGCCTGTCGGTACCTAACGTGGTCAGGTATTGTTTAAATATAGAAATTGTTTAAACAACTGAGCAATATTGATTTTTTTATATTCTTTAGCTTAATAATTAGTATCTGCAACTAACATGTTCAATGACTTTTTATTGTAAAGTTAATATAGTTTTCGAGTAATAATATTTTTTTTTTTATTTAAAAACACATGTGACATGAATTTGTCAATTTACATAACTCCTTGAAAGTGCATACCTACCTAGAAATGTTAAAAATATATTTTTGATCGAATACTATTTTTTAACTGAAACTCTTCTTTCAACTATGTCGAATCTGTAAGAGTACTTAATGAATTTTTTATTTTTAACTTTTGTTTTTTAATTATAGTAGAGATCCTTATGCTGCGCGCAAGTGAGAGAGACGCAACTAGTTACAGGTGTCTGCAAAAAAAATTGAATGCGAATAATTTACATTATACATTATACGGGTGATCTAAGTCTATTTTACGTGATTCATCAAAAAAAATCATAAGGCTAATTTGAATCCAGACTAGGAACGCGATGGTATATTAATAAAGGAAGACACATTTTTCAATCCGCCATTTATTGATATCGTTCATTACAAATATTGGTACGCAATGCAATAAAAAACCAGTAGGTAACAAATTACACCTAACTAACCGATATAACGATAGCCTTCCGAGCAATTCTCTTTATTGACTGATGAATTACACCAATGACTTTTAATGTGCAGTAATTCATTTTACACGACGAATTCATTACCAGTTTGCGTCGATTATTTCATGAAGATTGATTGACGCACTGCGTTATTTTATTTACGTATAAAAAGAAAAATGCTTTTGAATATTACCATTCATAAAATTATTATTATCATTGATTTATTTTTACCACCGCCTAAAATGTTCCTGTATTATTCCGGGCTGTTTCCCACTAAAAAAATTCGACTGATGACCAGTCCTATACTTCCCACCTAGTAAATATTTGCAAAAAATAAACACTCTTTTTTTTATTCTTTGACTAGGCCCAAATAACCTTAGCTGTTGGTGGTCTTTAAAACACAATTTAATTTTTATTCTTTGAAAAAAGCATGGCCCTCTTTTTTGTTTGGTGATCTATTGATGGCTAGCTTAATATAGCAAAAATCATGGTTACCTTGATTTACGTACAATTTTTATTTTTTTTAGTAAAATATTTTTTTTCTCGAAAACTATACATTTTAGAGAAAAAAAATATTTACATTTTTTTCATATTATAACATCTAGAATTCATTTATATTTTTTTTTACCTATGTTAATACGTGACATTGAGGACGTTTTTTTGAATATCTCAGGATCCACTGAACCGATTTGACTCAAAATCTAATCAGATCTAAGTTAAAGGCTGATAAACACAATAGAACAATCGGCATGCCCGTATGTTGTTCCGTTCTTAAGATATCGAAGGCGAAAAATTGACCACATACACACACACACACATACACACATACACACATACACACATACACACACACATACAGACATCAGTCAGAAAATGATCTTAAACGATTGCTAGGGTCTCAAAACGTGAAAATCTGTTAAAATCTCGAAATATTGTTTTCGGACTGAATCCATTACTTCCCTACCATAGTAGAGGTGGGAAGTAAAAATCTGTAAATCGGTTGACCCTGCAGGCCATCCCTAGAACTTCCCGGTATTTTCAAGCGCTTTGAGTTCGAAGTACTTGATAATATACCCAAAAGTAGATTTTTGAGCTCGAAGAGCTCAAAAATATGAAAATTGCTTATAACAACACTATTTTAATTTTTGAAAAGATATAATTTTTGTACGCCTTGTTCGATTTTGATCTTTAAAACGGAGTTCAACGTAGTTTTTTAAGCTCTAAAAATATTCTAAGAGGTACAAAATCGATTGGTTGAGAAATCTCGAAGTTATTTTGAAAAAACACTTTTTTCGAAATCTGTTGACTACGATATCTCTCGAATGGATTAACCGATTTTAATCCGCTTAGCGGCATTCAACGCAGTTTTCTGAGGAGAAGAACTGATTAGATTATGAAATCAATCGGTACAATATTCTAGAAGTTATTTTGAAAAAACATCGTTTAAACAACTTTTTTTCCGATTTTTTTGGAATTTCTCAAAATCTATTGGGCTGAATCGGTTCAAATTTTCAGGAAATCTAAGTTCAGTGAAACCCTTTCAAATGCCGTAAATTGCGATTCGATCGATCAAGCCGTTCAAAAATTATGAGAGGTTTACATAAAGTTCGCTAAGACAATACCAAATTTCAGCTTTCTAGGACTACGGGAAGTACTCTAGATTTTAGATGATTGGTGAGTGAGTGTGTGACGAAATAGCGAAATTTTGATACCAGATATTTTCTGAACTATATTTATTAGAAACTAGTAATTTGGGGATTATTAGTTAAGTACTTTAGGTACAATCTCTAATGTAATTTTCAGGCTTCTGCTTGCATTTGTAACAGAGATATAGAAGGTTTAAAAGTGCCGCGAGTTGCTTCGAGAAAAGGGTTCCCGGTGGCGGCCGTTTGCTCGACTTGGCAGGGTCACTACCGTGGCCCCAGATTTGCAAGTGAAATACACCTCAAGCAACATATTATTATGTGTATTGTGTATCTCATTTAAAAATGAATATGTGCTGATTTCTCTTCGCACCGACACAATACATTACTATCAATTAAATTCAAAACTGTAGACAAAAAATAATTATAATTTTCTTTATTGCATAATATAATATGTTATGGAATAATCGACCAAGGGTTGGTGCTCGGGAATTGATCCAATTACCCTATATTTTGCAAAAAAATAAAGTGCTATTTTCTTTGTCAACATTTTGCATGTTTTGCCTCTTTTATAACGTTTATTGACCTTAGAACGTGCGTGAATAATTACAAGAAAAACTAGTCAATCTTAAAAATCGCTTAATATCAGTCTATTAGAATGCGTTAGCTGAGCTAGGTCTCCAGTCTTTTAGCACGTTCTAGCATTTTTACAATGTAATCCGGAAATTAACGCTATAAAAGCAAAAAAAAACTGAAATATTTATTTTCTGTACATTTGACCTAGTTGCCGGCGGACGGCGCTAGCGTTCGGCGCCGCAGGGTGACGTCCTAACGCTGTACATAAAGGGTCGACCTCTGTATTGCTATAACGCCAGCTGTGGCAGTAGGCAAGCGTGCTCAAAAACATTCTGTCTTATTTTGCCATCACGTATAAAGGTTACTGCAACTAAGGCGTGACAAAGAATATTATAGCCTGTACAAGAAAAAAAAAATGAAATCGTAGATACGTTTAATCCAGACGGAATGCCCGCCGTCGTATGAAAAATTATTCACATTCAATATTTTTTGCAGAATCATATGCAAGATGTTGCCGGCCAGTAACCTGGTACGGGGTAGTGTTTGAATTAACATTATTTAAACAATAATTGAACAACATTGGTTTTTTAGAGATATTATTCGTTATTTATTTATAATGTTTACAGAAATTGTGATTTTGTAAACAATATTCTAATAAAACATAGCAATATTAGGAGCCTGATGAAGTCTTGATTAAAGACGAAACGTCAATTTCATAATTTTTCATTTTTAACCCTTATTTTTTCGTAGAGATTCTACGCGAGAGAGACGCAACTATAGAAATGGTTAGTGGCGTCTCCCAAACAGACGAACAGCCTTTTTCCAAAATATTTTTTGGACTCCAGGGACCTCAAAATGAAATGTAAAATTGTGAAGAGTGGATTTTGACCTAAATTAGTAGCATTCCCCACTTGTGTGAAGTTGAAATGGTAAAAAAAGACTCACTGTATAGTAGATATTATGCACTATCCAACGAAAGGGTTTAAATGTGTGGGCTGTACTAATACGTAGTGTAGGTACTATACAGACACACGTCTCTGGTACTATATTATCTGCAGTAGGTAGATATACCTATGTGAGGTGGTGTGTGTGTGTGAAAGGTACGAAGAAAAGGTTCGACAATAAATTCTCCAATAAGCCAATAGCTATCAGATCAGTGAATTGACCGAGGCATGGCGAGACGAGATGAGAGAGTCGAATGCGGGAATGATAAGCTACTTGGCACTCACCAATCGACCTCTTTATAGTCCCACAACCAAAATATAACAAAACCGAACCACATTAATATAACATATCGTATTTATTATGACGGTTTTTTTATGCTTACAGTCTATAAGCGAAAATAATATTCATTTATTAATAAATTTAAGTGCAATTTGTAATTCAGAATCTTCAATTATTTGATGATAGTGTAAGGCCAAGTCTTCACGTGGCATATGGATCGGAATAAAACCGCAATGATGATATTTAGTTTGGCATTTAATTATTATCTAATTCTATCGTTTCGACTGATTTTCTGTCATCTTCAGAGAGGCGGCAGTTTATCTCTGAAGATGCAGGGGAACGTTGTTAAAACTTTAAATTATTAAATTCAAAACTAAATATCAGTACTGCGGCTTTATTTCGATCCTTACGCCACTAGAAGACTTGCACTATCAAAATAGTTTCTCCTAAACTTTCATTTAAAATGTATTCCTGGCACCAAGAGATGGATAGAAAGAATTATTCTCACGAAAAGTTCTCTGGGGAAGGTACATTTTTGGAAAATGCCTTGAGAATAGTCGAGATCGTAAAGACGTCATTGTTTTTTATGTAACTTATGCTAACTATAACTTTTACTAGTATAACTTTGTTGTACACCTCTGAAGATCGATTTATATTATCCAGTCAGACACGGTGCAGGAACGTAGCGTTAACGTTCAGGCAAAGACAGTAGGTATTATCAGACACCAGACGAATTTAATTATGATAAAGGTGCTTTTTCACCCGACTGCAACACAATGGAGGGTATTGTGTTTATCAGTCTATGTATGTATGTTTGTTCCTTTGTGGCACTATAGCTAGAGACCAAACGCGTGGAGCGATTTTGATGATTTTTACGTCAATCGATTTGTCTTAACTGTCCGAATGTGACTAGAGACATGACGGTAATCAAAACTTAATATGACGACAATGAGACGCCATATATATACAGGGTGTTCTAAAATTGCTGGGACACAGAGCTACCACGTGTAGTAGAGGTCAAAATAAGTCGATTGAACCCAATTTATTTATATACCAAAATGTACCGTTTGCCCGTGAGAAGAGTTCAAAGTTTACATAAAAAAACACATTTTTGTACGCTGTTCAGAAATGAGTGAAACAAATTGAATGAAATTTGACAAAAGTGCATTTTAGAGGATTACTCTCCTTTCGGTAATCAAAGAAACCCAAAAGAAATTGTAGAAGGGTTAAAATCACCCTCACCCCCTGACATTTTTTTCAGAACTTTCTTAGGGGTGGTAAAAGTAAAGTCGGCGACGCAAATGGACTGTTAAAAATTTTTGAAAATACTGAAAACTAAGTGAAAAGTTACTATTTTGTATAGTGGGTATGACAAAAAATACCATATATTTCTCGTACGTATAAATGATTTTGCGACTCGTATGACTGTTAAAAAACTCGGTAAATCGCTCGTTTCAACATACTGTCACTATTCGTCAGTAATATACTACATTACGACACTAGAAATACAATCTACTATTTATGTGCTGCGTGCCCTCAACCCTTGAGCGTTTTGGCGCTATAACATCTTCTTTCCTCTTAATTTTAGGGAACACCGTGGCATTACACGCTTTAATGCGCAGAGATTCTATGCTACATGTCTAGAATCTTTGCAAAATTAATAACAAGGAACAAGGATTAAAAATGAAAAATTATGAAATTGCTCTTACACTGATTGTTCAGCATAGTTAAAAAAAGTTGAAAAAAATAGTAGCCATTAAAAAATATTATTTTTTAACGTACTTTCAAGGAGATGAAAATAGCCAAAATAATGCATTTTTAAATTTGAAAAAATATTTTCGAAATAAAAAAATGTATGTTGTTCTATTGCTTAAACAACGTTCGATTTAAACACTACCGCACCAGGTTACCTGCTGGCAACATGCACTTTTAAGTGCTATATCCTGAACATGATTCTGCAAAAAACTTGATTGCGAATAATTTTTCATACGACGGCGTTAATTCCGTCTGGTCTAATAAATCCTATTAAAATTTAAAAACTTATTATGATTACTGCATGACATAAAATTGACAAAATGAACTTACGTAAGAGGACAAATGATTATAATTATTTAATTAAAATACATTATTAAAATCTTAAATCCAATCTGCAGTCACGTTTTTTTTTCAAACGAAAACATTTTTAATTCTACACAACTTAAGGTAGTTTACAATTATTTAGTATTTCGGTCCTATGAAATTCCTAATGAAAGTTCATTTCTTATCCTTTGCAATATTGCACACTTGCTTTCATTAATTTCTTTTCTCCTATTTTTAAAAATCATTTTTGTTTTAATCGGTTTGACGTATCTGAAAGTAAAATATTAATGTTATATTTAATTACATCAGTTTTTAAAATTTCATTAAGGTTTCTTTCTTGATAAAATTTCTAATACAACACAAAAGAGCATCGAAACTTCGTGGTACGATATAGAATTTCATGAAGTCAGAAACTACAGGGTTATTGGGGAAGATAACCGACTTAACGGAAGCCCCTTCTCTTTATTTATTCTTATACTAAGGGGAAGGACTAAAAGCGTTGCCTTAACGAGCAATGACTTTAGAGATCCCACTGTATCAGTATTTTTGTATACCATTGCTCATGGTATTACAAAAGTTCCTAATGCAAGTATATTTTTACACGTTTATCAACTAGGTTATATGCGTGTTTTATATATTATTATGTTCAAGTATTCTTCTTAGATATATTTTTTTTAGAATATACGAACTAATACCTATTTTACTTTACTGCATTGTTCATAAGTAGTATTGTTACAGTATTGCAACCCTGTATTTTTTCAGTTTCAATCACAAATCAACATAATATTACAAAATATTAACGATGTTTTCGAACGTCTTTCCTATAGATCTAATGTTTCTTTTCCATCCTGCCAGAACATCGCAGTTCTCGTGACAGAAGAATATACTAATTATATTTTGTATTATTATTTGATTTTAAATATTTCCATTCACTATTATTTAAAAGAATGCAATTCGAGGCAAATAACTGATCAATAGTAACGATAATTATTTATACGAAACTGCTTATACATATAATAGTAAATAGTTATTACAAATATCAAACAAATGCTAATGACTATGTTTTTGTTTCAGGTGGGCAAATAATATATCATATTGTATAATCTACATGGAGCATTCTCTGTTTCTAACAAAATCTGGTAAATAAATTGTTATTATTCAGCTCTTTTATAATAAACGCATGATATATCTAGAATAGCTCTACTGTTTGGGGAGGGAAATTTGAGCGTTGAAAAGATTACTCATATAAAAGAAGTTTTTGTTTCAAAAACATGATTAATGGTTGAATTGATGCGGACATTTGCACATACGGCTCGTTCTAACTGCGAACATCATCCATAAATGCAACTGGCGCGCATAAAATGTTTTTATTATAGTCGTCTGAATTACGAACTCTATATTATGTGTTTGAAACGGTCATTTTGATCTAAATAAGCTATATTTATAGTTAAGCTAAATCATTATTGATCAGTGACTCCGGAAACGTGGGGTCATCGGAGCTCGACCCCCCACTGAAAAAAGTTCAAATCGAACATTAAATAGTTTTAAATATTTAAATCAATGAGTATCAAGTAGAGACCTAATTCTTGAATCGTCTAAAATTGTTAAAAAATATACATTTTTGTGTGAATTTCACTAGTAATTAAAATCTTCGATACTGAACTGACAATTATACAATAATTGATGTATTTGCTCCATTTTTAAAAAGTAAAATAATCAGTTGCTTAAAATTATTATAAAGTATATAATGAGAAAACAATAATCGAATATAAACATCTATTTCTTTAGCATTTTTAGAAGCCTGATACTACGGTATTGAGACTAAAATTGTAAAGGCGCCTCTCTGTCTGCAATTGAGTTTTTTTTCGGGTATTCGGACAGAAACGAGAAATCACGTTTAAATTTTTTGTCTGTTTGTAACCGTTTGGCATATTAGTATTTACGGTACACTAATTAAGGGTTTCCCAAACTTACTTTGTTGAGGAATCCCTGAACGAACCCATATCATAATAATTATATTTTGCGGAGCCCCCCTCCGTTTCTAATATGATATGACATTATAAAAAATTGATTTAACGACACACACTTCATTTGAATACGAACATAAACGGTTAGTGATCTTAAAAAAACAAAACCAAGTATATAATTTTTATATTATTAAACAAATTATAAACAAACATAATATACTTTTTGCAACAGTTGCATCAAAAATACAATTTTAGATGGTTGTGTACCGTTTGTAAAGTGAGTCTTTATGGAAGCTTCTGATGCGTTCGAACGGTAGTGTTTAAAGTAAATTTTAACGCACTCCGTTCTATAAAGTAATACTGTTTTGTTTTACTTTAAAACACACGTGCGTAAAATAGTACTTTATTGATTACTTTGCTATAATATCACTAACAAAATATTTATCCAAACTGTGTTTTATTTGCTTAAAATTGAACTTTTGAAGCAATTGTTACAAAAATATTGTATGTAACGCGTGTCTAAAGTGACGAATCTGACAGTCGCGATTTTTCAATACTCTCTTAAGGTTATGTTGCATTTATACCAGAACTCGTGTGATTACCGTACTCGCCTTCGGCTCACGCGGTAAACACACACTCGTTCTGGTATAAATGCAACATAACCTTAGGCTCGTATCGCAAAATCGCGACTGCCATATTATAATCCGGAACTTAAGACACTAGTTGCATAAATTACTATTAACTCTCAACTAAAATTACAGAAATAAAAATACTGCACTACTTTTCATGTCGTAACTGCAGAGATTTTACGAAAAAAATCATTTATATACTTAAACAGTACTCGTAATTATTATTTTGTGTTTTATTTTTATTTCATTAAAAGTTTTTCAAAATAATTTTCTATCATAGAAGTTATCTTATTCATCCCTGAATTGTTCCGTGGAATTAGGGTGACTAATCGAAAGATGTATCAACTTCGACCCATCAGTGTTGCAATGTTTAAGTCAACACGTAGGTACAACGGTTACAGCATGCCGTTCTAAACGTAGACATGCGGTTATTACCTTTTCTCGATGTTATCGTAGCACGAGAATGTTTGGAGTCAGCAACACGTGAACATAAAATAAATATTACCTATGTATGTCATTTATATGCTAATTGTGTTTCGGTGAGCTTTAGTTTGATTACTTTACAATAATTCGTCCTTTTCGATGTACACCGAATTCTAGAAGGATGAAATATAATATGTACTTATTTCTTGTAAAAGGTACCAACTATACAACACAATTAATGGCGATCTTCTTGTTTCTAATTAAACTCTGAGCTCGGTTTCGTCCGTGATAAATTAAAAACTAGGTACTTTTTTAAAATTAGTAACTGTGATGTAGTTTGTTCAATCAATATTTCCTTGAATGTGAGAAAAGTAGCTTAAAATTAGCTGTCGTTTTTTACTGTTTAGTGTAGCGTTCCTAGATTGGTGGTTTTTACTGTTTCTTATTTTAGCAGCCGAAAATAGTCTATCAATATAGTTAAAAAAACATTATTTTCAATTAAGACATACAAACCAAACATATTTATTAAATACATAAATACAACAAACCGATTACAATAAGTTACACTCGGCACGCAATATTTTAATCACGCATCTTAGCCTAATTAACGTTCTTTGCAGAATTCGTGAGAAAAACAAGACAAAATACGAACAATCGAAACGATTACGCGATCGAAAGTCCATACGAATGGCAACGAGTTGATCCTTTTCGATGGAGTCAGAAGCAATGACGAGATTGACGGCAAATAAATGCTGAAGCCTGCACGAATCGATCTAAAAAATACAGTTCTTGTGTGCTTGTGAATCTTCCCTATTGCCGATTCGCACACGTCAAAATTAGAGATGCGCCGAATAGTGGTTTCACCGAATGACCGCCGAATACTATTCGGTTTAACCTTTACCGAACCGGATATTTGGCCGAATTATTCGGTTTACCATTTCATTGTTTTGCCGCGTAAACAGGTTCTAACATGTACGCTACGTGTCGCTGCTGGCTAGTTGACAAGCAAGCCGTACCTCACCGCCCGCCACCCGCGCACACCGCGCTATCACTTTGCTGCAAAACATCGTACGATTACGTCAAAAATACGAACAAAGGTGCTTATTATTACAAAAATATTGATAATATTAACTAGAAAATAGAAATACTCGAACCGAATATATTTGGCACCAAAACCGAATAATTCGGCCGAATACAAATAGTGAAAAAGATGTCGAATACGCCGAATACCGAGTACCAAACGAATATTCGGCGCATCTCTAGTCAAAATGTATTCAACACGCTGCAGTTATCATTTATCAACATGGTTATATTTGGAAGGCAGATATAAAAAATGTGTTTATCAATATTGTAATTTTGCATTTGGATACAGTTTTATAAAATACTCCAAATTACTACTACCGCGATTGGAGATTTTTCATTTAATAACAGCCAAAGACAAATTTGTGTATTTCGGTTTCTTTTCCGGTAAAACGTTACACCAATTCTGAACTACGATTAGTAGTGTTTCATTTTGGGTTAAATCGCTTCGGTCACGCTTACTCCACACTGTTCCCAGAAACGCAATATTGTACCAACTTTTACAACAAAATATAGAAGCTATTTAACAGCGTTTTAAAATACTAACGGATTCGTTATTAAATCCACATCGTTTCAAGCGTTTTTTTAATATAATTAATTTTTCCGTTAATATCCCAATGGAAATTGTCATCCATTTGCAGTCCCTAGGTCCTCCAGCATTAAGAGAGAAATTTATCTCTGGCATATTAATTTTATGAATGGCACAATTTCATAAATGACGATTTTCGGCAAAGACAGTTTTTTAGCATTCTGCACGCGAACTTGAAAAATGTTTTATATCCACGGCGTTGTTCCAAATCTTGATAGATTCCGGGATTGTAGGCCGTGGTCCGATAGCGGCTCATAGGTAAGTGTGACTTACCTGTGAGCCGCCAAGGAGAACACTTCGACCGCTGCCACATTGCCATCGAAAATGTCTACCGCAGTTGTAGACGACGAAACGTCAGATAGAAATACCATCGACCCATGGCCTACAAGCCCGGAAACTATTAAGATTTGAAATGTTTTTTATCTTGATAACGCACAATAGCACTTTCTTTTTGAACTTGCAATAATAATTATCTGTTATATTTATGTGTTCATTTCGCACTGAAATACCTTAACGTTGATACTGAATTAGGAAGTTTCCTTTTTTATTTTTTTAGTCTAAATCATAGTTCTAAAAATTACAAAATTAATGGCGGAAGAATTTTTGAAATATCTTTAAAAACAACAAAGTTATGCTACTTCAAAGTTTGAATTTGACAATTCTCCAAGAAATTCCGTTTTCAGTCCGGGTGACGTCACGCGGCACGATATTTTTAAAAGTTATTTTCAGTTTGTATGTGTGGTAATTTAACATGGTAACTTCCGATAAATGTCTTTCTTTAAACTCGTAAATTGTTATGGAAACATTAAAAACAAACCCGTTGATGACGGAAAATATTGACATATCTAAATTTTTGACAGTTAATTTTAATTCAATATAAATAGAAAAGTCTGTATTACAACAAAATAGTTACTAAGTAACTTGGTTCTAATTATAGGCTATTGATTATGTCCTAAAAAGCAGGGCAATAAGGAACTAAGACGTTCACGGTTTTTATTGCACGAATCGGTCAATGGGTCATTTAAGAAGAAAAAACCGCGGAGTGCTATTAAATTAGAGGGTGGAAATTGGAGATTGGGATGAAAATGCACCCTTTTCAGTTTTTTCAATATATCTCGCAAACGAAGCAAAATTTCGATATACTTTATATGAAACTTTTAGTAGAGAATTGAATTTCCCATCGAAATGGCTTATTTAAAAAATTTTAAAACATTTTTTATGCCAAAAATGTTCAAGCAAAAAGAAAACAAAAGCCAAAATTTCAGTTTTTGGCTTTTTTTGCTTTTTTGCGTAGCACTTTTTTTGGGTCAGAGATAGGTATAGGCATTGCTTTGTAGGAAAAAAAGTAGACAAAAATTCCTTTAAAATGCTGGTTCGAAAAATTTTTTGGGCTAAACATTGACCGAAAGACCACTTGAACATAGTTTTTTTTTTCGATTGATTGACAGACAACGCCCAAGTTAAGCCGCTGAAGATATAAACTTGAAATTTGGAGAGTAGGTTCCTTTTGTGACGTAAGCACCCACTAAGAACGGATTGTTCGAAATTCAACCCCTGAGAGGGTTAAATAGGGGATGAAAATTTGTATGGAAGTTCGTCATTTTTGAAGTTAGGAACATGAAATTTTGCACACGATTCCTGCAATAAAAACCGGTGAACGTCTTAGTTTCTTTCTATATGACATAGTCAATAGCCTATTACTCACAAAGCTAAAAAACAGCAAACTTGTACCGCGTGACGTCATATTCCTAAATCAGTTTCGTTTGCGACCCCACGTACAAGAAATTAAATATCTCCGTTGAAATAAAAGATATCAAAATAATTCTTTCAGAATTTTTAAAGTTATCTTCATTACAATGATGTGACAGTATTATAATTAGTATTTTCGTCCAATGGAAACTTCCTAATTCCTTCAATTTACATGACCTATATATATTTTTTCACGTAACGATAATAAAACTAAATGATGTGCCTTTTTTATAAGAAAGGTTGAGAAGTGATAGGAGATATAATTATTAATAAGACACTAAATTATTATTGAAATTCGGATGATTCACCTGAAAAGTTTGTACAGCCTTGTGTAACGCCATATAGGACAGTAAACATTATATGCATCGTTTATGTATGACAACACGTTGAAACGAATTACCGGAATGTTAACATTGCAAACATCAAACGAAAAACCTTTTGCACTTACCAAATAATGAAACTTGTTTGTATAATGTTGCAGCACAAAACTAAATATTCACATTAAACACCAATGATCTGTTCAAAATTAGATGATGGAAACTTTTGAAGTCATTAATTATATGTTACTATTTAAATAATAGATAATATTTTATTTCATTTACGTCAAACATATGAAATGCGAAAAAATTCAAAATAGATTTGTTTCTTAACTTCCAAAAATTACCAATAGTTCTGATTCAGTACTATTCCTCTTGCGACAAGAAAAGATGAAAATGCATACTTTTTCCGTGTCACAATATGGATACGGGGTAATTTTGACATTTTCATATCTAAATTCTGCCGTTATAAAGCATGCAAAATTAATCGTGTTTATTGATTTAGATGCAGAATAAGCCCTACACATTTATTTGAAGCATTTTTGTATAAAATAATTTGGGGAGCAACGCGCACGGAAAAACTGTTTTTCCATGTTAATTTACTTGAGACCCATTCAGAGACACCACACATGGCTATCTTCGAAAATTAATGACGAAGTGGGGACCCCGCAAAGTGGTACAATATTGAGTTTATTTGGAAAATTTTGAACTATTTGACCTAGAAACCTGAAATTTGGTTGATATGTACTTCTCACGACTAAACGGTGTTGGTACTTGACCGATTTTATTCTGTTATATTTATATTTGTTTCACTGTAGATATTGCTGTTCCATGTTATCTCACTATATGATTTCCCCTAAAACGTACCTACATAATTATTAATAGTAAAAATAACTCTAACAATTTAGAGTACTGGTGATCCCAACGTTTAAAACAGCATAACAATGATATACAAAAATACAAACAATACTTTTATCCGCATGCAAACCTCACATCTTTAGTTCAACATAACAATAATCACGTATTTGATTTTAACAATAATAATACATATTATATTTATACAAGAATGCAGTTATTTTAAACGCTTATTTTAGAAATGGTTTTTACAAAAACATTCAAAAAGAGCGTTAATAAATGGACATACGTTGAGAATCTGTCCTTTTTATACAGTAATTTGATTGACAACACAACTTTTCTTACACAAGTTGAAACCTATCAATGATTGTCTTTTTTAAATCTGTGCACATTTTTTTTTATTTCAGTCTCAAAACATTTGTAATTTGAAGAGGTGCATTTATAATAATCATATCGTTGGATTATTTTTCTAGTTAAAAACTTTTGAATTCATGATGTTAAATATTATTTTTTCTTTTCAAAAAAATACTGATAAAAAGACAGCATTGGTAAATTTCTCTTGTTTTTTTCTAATTTTAATCAATTTTTTTATTCAATTTTAACTGTTAAACTTAATTGTAAAACAAAATTAAGGACATTTTTCACATATAATTTCTAGATGCTCTGAGGATAGAACAAAGAATGCCGAAACGTTTGTTTATTAAATGTAAATAACTTAAATTAGTGTTGAAATTATTGATCCTATGCTAACGAGGTTTCTTCCTTCAATCTACAAAATAATTATTAATAAATCATATAATGACGTGTATTTATCTACTTTGTTATTTTCTCGTCGGAACAGATATGATTTGCTGGTTGTTTAATTTATTTTAAAACGTATTTTTGTATTTGACAAATATCAAATTACTTTTTGTCGTTTAAAAAATCATTTTAATTAAATTAGTCCAATGAAATATGTTACATTTTTTTAGGCTAAGTTTGCGTATGACAAGGTTTTTTTCGTTGCGTAGAGGGGCCGGTGTAAGTTTGAAATTTTAAAATTGTCTATTTTAAACTACATTTAGCTTAATGTAGCTAACCTTTGTAAACACTTAAAAAAATAATTTGAATGCTGATCAACGACATCGACACCGAAGAAAAAAAAATTTGAAACATTACTTTTTAAAAATCTTTTCAAGTTACGATATGAAATATTTTGAGACATTTGGTATATTTTTGTGCAGAGCAAAAGGGCAAAAAAAAGGAAAGGTAGCAGATGCCCAGCATCTAATCCACGTAGATATGTACATTCTAAAATAAAATTATTCGCATGTGAATTTCCGTTTTCCAAATATATGAGATTTTCTTTTATCATAATATGTCAGTGTACAAACCACCGTGCAAAATCCGTTACTGCTTTTATGTTTATTTTTGTCAGGTAACGAAATATCTAACCACGGATTTCTATTCTCGCTACGTGTTCACATGGTGTGGTATTAAGAAATGTAAACGCTAATGGCCTAAGTTGTCGAACGTTTATAATCCTAGTGGATAGCGTACTTGGTACCAGCCTCTAGACTAGACTGTCGTGGGTTCGAATCCCATCTGCGCTCATTGATTTTTTGTGATGTTATTAACTTCCCATTGGAAGTTATTGTAATGGGTCCGAAAATCGAAATCAAAATGTATAACAAATTTTTATGTTTCAAGGTCACTACACTATTTTTACACTATTTTTAGAAAGATGTCTGTGTGTGTATGTGTGTGTGTGTACGCCCATTTCTTTCTAAGACGAAATCTCGAGAATGAAAAATGATATGGACTACATTAGGGTGCCAATCGACGCGTATTAACGTAAATATGATCTGAAAGAAATTTTTTCAAAATCGGTTCAGCCGTTTTTTTTTTCTTAACCAAATAGACTCCAAAAAAGTAGATTTTACACAATATCTCGCGGATGATTAAAATGATTACTTTTCTGTGTAATATCTAATTTAATTATTATTATTAAATATTTATCAAACTGGGAAATTCGTTGTGTGGACCTCAAGGGTCGCACTTTAGTCCTAATAAACGACCCACCTCACGGCTTGTTTAGTTTTAAGTTAGTTGTTATTTAATGTAACTTAAGACACTAATGACCTAAGTTGTCGACGCGTCTATAATCTACAATAAATAAAATAAAATAAATAAAAATATAATCTATAAAAAAGGTAGTCATTTTTAAGGTTCCGTACCTCAGAATGGAAAAAAGCGGAACCCTTATAGGATCACTTTGTTGTCTGTCTGTCTGTTTGTCTGCTCGTCAAGACCCTTTTTCTCAGAAACGTCTTGACTGCTAGAGGTACATCCAGTTGAAATTAATATCAAATACCGATCAAATACTAAGGTCTACAACCCCATAGTCCGATAAAAAATTAAGCTTCTAACTCAATGCAATAAAAATATAAGGCCATTCAAAAATCACGTATTTTGATGTTGACTCACTCATCAGGGCTTGAGAATGGCCGAGCGTGTAGCAGTGCTGTTGTTTACATGGCGTTGCTACGGTTCTTCTATTACAAGCTCCCGGGTTCTAGCCCGAGAGCTGGTAAAAGTGTCAATTGGATTTTCAATTTATTATGAAAAAATAATGAATTGAAAATATGAATTGATGCTAGGCCCAAATAGCCTTAGCTGTTGGTGGTCTTTAAAACACAATTTTGACTCACTCATCAAAACCTATAGGGTACTCCCCGTTGACCTAGAATCTTGAAATTTGGCACGAAGAAAGGTCTCATAGCATTAGTGAATGAAAAAATTCGAAACTCATTAATTTCTTACTAATTCTGTGTGGAATTATTACAATCTATTTTTTTGAGGTTGTCAATAAATTGTCAACTTTAACAAAGTAATTGTCAAATTGTTATAATGGTACGGAACCCTCATGGAGCGAGTCCTACTCGCACTTGTCTATTTGGTTGATGTTGTCGTGTATCTATGGTAGAAAAAAATAATTTTCTTTATTAGGGCTCGGGCAAGCCAATGTTTATATCTTTATTAATTTGACGAGTAAGCCTGTCTCCGATTGGCAAAATCCAAGTCTAAAAATCCTAGATGTGTTTGATGATGAAGATACAGACGCTAATGACCCTTGTTGTCGAGCGTCTATAATTCACAATTCATTCATTCATGAAGACAAAGTAGAGGGCGTAAAATAAATGTTTGACTACTGAAATTTTTTTAAAAAACGTCTCTAAAGAGCCTTTCCGGATCATGCCCCGCTGCCTCTTTTGATAAAGAGCCTGATATTTAACCGTTTTTTGTTTCTTAAAACATTTTCCTAAATAGATAGATTCTTATGGAAGTTAACATGTTTTTTCCGAAAAACTCTCCTATTTCTGTCCCTGGGGACAAAATATAAAATACGGCTCCGTTAGGTTTTGTCTTATATGATCCTTCAGCATAGTCCATAAGTGTGCATACAGCATATAGTTTAAACTTCCTAGGCCAACAAGGGGCTTCTGGGGTGCGTGTGTGATCCACAAACACACTAGAAAATTTATATTAGAAATCGTGTACATCGTGATTATAATAAAATTAAGAAAAATCGCAGGATAGTGGACAAAATATTTGATTTATTAAATTAAATGTACAACGTTTCGTCTATATATTTAGACTTTTTCAAGTACATAAAAATAACAATATATAGACGAAACGTCGTACATTTAATTTAATAAATCAAATATTTTGTCCACTATCTTGCGATTTTTCTTAATTTTACACTAGAAAATTATACGTATAGATTGCTAAAACTTCAGTTAATCTATTAATTACAAAAAATTGAAAAAGCATGCATTCGATATTATGTCTGGATATGGCTGACCGTAAAACCATACATCACTACATATTATAATAAAAGAAGTCCCCAGCCGTGTCTGTCTGTCAGTCTGTCTGTTTGTGCCCGATTTTCTCCGTAACTGCTGAACGGATTTTGTTTCGGTTTTCACGATTAGATAGATTGATTCACGCGGAAGTTCTAGACGTATAATTGAAACTGGCCGGCCCGGTTTCGCCCGGATGAAAATCGGGAGTAATTTCGGAAGACCGATTTCTCCATACCAACTGAACCGATTCCAGTTTTCACGATTAGATAAATTAAATCACGAACAAGGTTTAAATGTAAAATTGAAACTGGCCGGCCGGGCTTTGCCCGGCTGAAAATCAGGGATAATCTCAGAAAACCGATTTCAAATTTTTTTTTCACTGTTGGATAGGTGATACTTTGCAGTCATAGAAGCCGGATCGGGCCGCTAGTATGCTATATTTAATACATACCTACTCATCAACAAAAATATTTACATGTCCAGTCACGGAACAATAAATTCTTATTCTAAAAACATCATGACTATGATACCAGAAATGATTCAGGGCACGAACATGCTAAAGATGGCGCGGTGTAGGTCGATGCAATGTCGCGGTTTCTACATTGATATCATCTCTTTGTAAAACAAAATATAAATTAAATGTTCTTACGAGACCGTACATAGCAAATATGTTTCACTTTCAGCCTCAATGCAAATACCAAAATAAAATAGTTTATTATTTTATCGAGGTAGAACTCTAGGCATCGCGGTAAATGCAAGCTTATTGGTCCACATTAATCACGTGTTACCACTCAAGCCGAATATGTTAATAAAAAAATGTGATTCCTTTAAGAAACAAAGAACATTGATATGGAGCATCTTCGGTATGTTCGCCCTCTCATCGATGTTAACATTGATGTAAATACGACCTAAACCTGCCTAAACCGCGCCGGCGCCATCATGACATCTTTGGCATATATTCGTACCCTTAGGCTATTAATTCCTTTTATTTTTTATTTCTGTCATATAAAGCTAGGTGCTAAATAATTTTTAGTATAAGGTTTTAAACTGTGCCACTAAATATAAGAAAAAAATATAAGAAAACATTATAAGAAAACATTATATTAAAGTATTATGACCATCCTGGGCAAGAATGTGAATTTATTTTACAAAAAAATAAAATTTCACGCGACATGTTTCGGCCACTTCAGTTGCCATCATCAGGCGTAACAAAAAATTTACATAAGAAAAGGGTGTCTGTAATATAAATTAATTAATTATCAAAAAATTGTTGTAAAATTATGAATTATAACCTTAATTAATAATAATAATAATAATAATTAAAGTTATAATTCATAATATTACAACAATTTATTGATAATTAATTAATTGCCGAAACATGTTGCGTGTATTTTTATTTTTTTGTAAAATAAATTCATATTCTTGCCAAGGATGGTCATAATAATTTAATATAATTTAACAAGTGCAAGAGGTCAAAATGGAGTCTCCTAATAAAATATAAGAAAACAGTTTGAGTTTTAAATAAAACGCAAACTACTCGTATATTTATTGTCCGGTTGTAAATACTTTTAATGTTCCTGTAAAGAGTGTATTTTTAATGTTTTATTCTTTGTTGTGTATTGCACAGTTCACTGCACACTTTTATAGTGTATGTCAATAATAATATGTAGATGGGGTATGTTGAAAACGTTGATAAAGATTTGTTGATTGAAAACTCCTTTCATAAAGTGATCCTGGTCACAATCAAATCTGGAATGTACTTTCTAGTGCATCACCAAATCAAATATTTTTCTTAAAAAATTGTTGAAAAATTAAAATTAAATACGAAATTACCTAGAACTGTTAAAAAAGTTAGACATTTAATCAAAATAAATTAAATTCTACATATAAATACAAATATCGTCTTTAATTAATGGTGCTATTAATTTGTTCAGAAAACATACATTTACTGTTCGTTTTTGAACACCCTATAGAAAAGTGGTGGTGCAGTGCGGGCGTCACGCTCCATCGTCTGGAGTGTAAAACTATATTAAATACATGTATACACTGCAGTTTAAATAGCTTTCTTAATATGGAAAAATATGAGTGGTCACAATATAAGGTCATCGTCAAATCATATTTTCTGATAGTGCTTTCTGCAACTTAGTATAAGTAGCAAGCATAAGCGTTTCACTCTTCGTTACGCTTTCAGTTCTTAAAATGCGAGCTTACGCAAATGTGAACGCGACGCCCTGGGCGTTAGTATTCAATGCTGTTAAATTCTACAAGCTATATCATAATAATAGTATTTTAAACAATTTCTTGTTCAAAATTGACGCTCCGCTTAGTTTTCCTGTTATATTTTTGTTTTAAATGAGTAATTAGATTAGAATCACGTTTTTTTTCTGATGAAACCGAGTTAAGTTTGAAATGACTCATACTTTCTGGTCATCCCTTATCTAGTTTACTGTACAAGCGGCCACAGATGTAAGTATACATACAGAAGCTGCAACTAACTATGTTTATATGTTTCATATAAGCACCTCGCTAGCACTACAAAATAAGTAGCATACCCCTGATGTAAATATTTTTTAGAAAGAAGTTACAAATAATATCTAGCCACGAGTTGTACAATAGTAACTATAAAAACTAATCATAGACGCTTATGACCTTAGTTATCGTGCATCTATAATTTACAATCATTCGTTCGAAATTCTCTTCCAGTATTTAGAGCAGGGGTTCCAAAGTCGAGGTCGTGACCCGAAGTGGGGTCGCGGGCTGATTTTTTAGGGTCATTATTATTATTATTATATAATTTATAACTCTCGTGATTATACCATTAAATTCGATTAATAGAAAAAAAAATACTAAATAAGAACACGAAATCAAATAAAAACGGAGTGAAGAGGCGGGAGATGGGTCTCTGGGGTAATAAAGAGAGAGTGAGTCCTCCCACCCGCCTCCTGGCTATATTACTTTTACAATAGGTACTTTTTTATACTTAAATTCTTGAATAAACGACTTAAATTTGAATTGCTGCATTTTTTTACTGAAAAATCTTTTTCATAGACAATTTTGTACATTGTGGGGAAAAATGTTTAAGGGTCGCGAAGGTTTTTGCAATTTTAAATTAGGGTGATGATCAAAAAAGTTTGGGAACCCCTGATTTAGAGTAACTATGAAGTATCGTATTTAGGTACATCTATAGTCCATATCTATACATAGTATATAAAAGAAAGTCTGTTTGCCGGGATATCTGTATCTGCTAAACTCGAGAACTTCTAAACGGATTTTTATACCATTTAATAGGTTATTTCTTAGGGAAGGTTTAGATTTATATAATAACTGCACGGCCAGGGTGAAATTATGATAAAATCCAGTATAGTGAACCATTTAATAGCTAATCTCTCGAGAAAAGTTTAGGTCTAAATCGAATTGATTCCAAATTGGATAAAAATCAAGTTTATGTCAAAAGCGGTGTGAAATATAATATTGTACCCAATAGTAATAATACGTCGCGGGCAGTATTTTATGAATTCGAGTGAAAGAGCGATGCGGGTGAGTAACATAGATATCTTTACATAGTATAAAATGAAGTCGCTTTCCGCGTCTGTCTGTCTGCTTTAACCGCCTCCTAAACCACGCAACGGATTTTGATGCGGTTTTCACCATCAGTTAAATAATTTTTCATGGAAGGTTTATATAATATATAGCGAACGAGCGAAGCGAGTGAGTAATGTAATTCCTAAACCACGCAACGGATTTTGATGCGGTTTTCACCATCAGTTAGATCATTTTTCACGGAAGGTTTATATATATATATATATGTATAACGAGCGAAGCGAGTGAGTAATGTAATTCCTAAACCACGCAACGGATTTTGATGCGTTTTCACCATCAGTTAGATCATTTTTCACGGAAGTTTTATATATATATATATATATATATGCATAACGTGCGAAGCGAGTGAGTAATGTAATTCCTAAACCACGCAACGGATTTTGATGCGGTTTTCACCATCAGTTAAATAATTTTTCACGGAAGGTTTATATATATAGCGAACGAGCGAAGCGAGTGAGTAGTGTATTGCACCCGGGCTTTCTTAACACCCGGGCGAAACCGGACGGAACCGCTAGTTAATTATAAATTGCTGCCTGGGCGAAGCCGGACAGGGCATCTAGTCAGAAATAAAAAATGAACTCACTATCCAAACTAATAACATCAATTTCAATTGCTTTAGTGTCACTTCGCATATTTTCTTTCACTTCAACCCTTTATGAGTCGCAAAGATTTGGAGGAACTTTTATTTTTGACCTTAATTAACCTGTACAACGCTTTGTCAGAAAATCTGGGTTGACATTGACCTTTGTTTGTGACCATGCAAATAATCAGATCAGATTAAAACATTATATTATTATTTTATATGCAGATAGTTCACTAGCAACGGCACAGCACAGCTGCACCCAAGGGATAGCTGCCTTTACTGATTCATTACTATTAACCTTAGAATCATACACTTTTGTTTTGCTCATCATATCACACACAGGGTCTGTGCGACCTTTCGGCTGTAATTTGGTCTGCTATGATTTGTTTTTCATTCTTTTTTTAGTCAATACTCAATTGGTTGTCTAATTTGTTTGCGTGTGGAACATTCAGTTTCATTATTATTGTTTTATTGCCATTTTAAAAATGGTGGAGTCTGATAGTCCGGTGTGTGAATCTAGAGTTAACTGAAAATCTATTTTTTGTTCTAATTTGAAACTTAATTTTAATTAAAAAGCTAACAATGCCATAATTTGGGTTTGTGATGTTTTCATGTGTGTTGAGATAAAGCGAACTCATCTACAAAAGAAGACAGTATGGGGATAGGTTGGGGTGTTCCAGGCCTTGCAATGATCTGATCAATGCTAGCACGGCACAACGTTGTTGGATAAACCGATGCCATATACGTAGGACACCAATCTGCCATTCGTTTTGCTCCGGGGATTGTTCGTCCCTTCTCGCTGGACCTGTTACTGTAGGCGGGTGTTGGTGGTTCCCCCGTGACCACTGCGGTGATGTGATCGTCACAACCCGTGTCCCGTGCACTCTGATATCGAGTTGTCTTTTATTTATAGATAGGTAGATAGATTATCTGATCTGATAGGAATTGTTGTAGCTAGGTAATGGCTGCTTTTAACACCCACTCTGATCGATCATTATTTAATGTTGTGTTGCAGAACTGTCACATAAATCTTTTACAGAGTTTTGTTTTTCTTTAACATACGAGTATACGTAAAAATGTAATTGCAGCAATATTTTAAATTCATTCATAAAAACATTCATCATTATTTCAACATTAATTTGTTGTTATGGACAAATACTCGTCTTAATAAGAGTCGATATTGATATATAAAGATGCTTTGTGTCTCTGTTATAAGTCCCGTATCCAAGTTATAATTTGAGTTCTAAAGTTCTAATGATTAAAATCAAGTTAATTTCAATCAAAATTAAAGCTTGATTTTTATTTTACACGTTTACTAAGTTAATAATAATTTGAAAATATGAATTGATGATAAACGGTTATACCACATTTTTAATTAAAAAAAATGTTTGCGGCGGTTAAAAAATTAAGTCTGTCGTAGTAAAAAACATTTTTTCGCTGACAGATTAATTTTTAAGAATAAAAGAGATCTAAAACTTCACTAAAAAAATTATGATGGTGTTTTGACAGGGTCGGCATAAAAGTTTATTTTTAACGTCGTGGCAACGTTTTTTTTATAAGTTTCTATGGTGGCCGCGTCAAAACACTATCTTAATTTTTTTAAATAAAGTTTTGGATCTCTTTTAATTATATGTCAGCGAAAAAATGCTTTTTACTATGACAGACTTAATTTTTTAAGCGCCGAGACCACATTTTTTTAGTTAAAAAATATGGCATGACCGTTCCCAACTAAAAAATGTTTTTTTTCTCAATCTAATTTTAAGTTTTTGATCACTTCTATATATTAAAATAGGTTTATAAACGAAAAAATGTTTTTTATGATGAAAAACTCATGCATGTAGACTGCGCTTTTAAAAAAAAGTTTTAATAGATAAGGGAAATCTTAAACTTCATTTTAAAACAAAAACCGTGGAGGTATGATTATGAATGATTTTTTACATGAAAGTACACGTTTCATGTAAAAAATCATTCATAACAGAGGGTCTGTCAGATGTTATTTAACAAAAATTGTCAGCCAGACAAATTTTTCCAAAAATGATAAATTATTTACCATAAATTGTGTAAATTTCATGCAAGTGTTTCTAAAAGTAAATTGATTTTTTTTTGCTGATTTAAAAAAATCAATAAAAATAGCAATTAACAAACTTTTACTTAGCCCCCAGCTTCTGGAAGCTGGGGGCTTGTAATAAAGGAGCCATGGCGACGCCTTATATAAACAACGGCTTTGCTACACACTCGGTTATTCCCAAACCCTGGAAGGTTATGTAAGAATATATATTTTAGTTGTATATTTTGCGTGTTGCATTAATTGAAGGGGCTATTTGCTACCAATTTACAAATTAACAATCTCATAAATATTACATAATTCAAAAGCTGACCCCTCATGACTATCAAAGGGATAAATTAATTGGGTAACAAATAGCTGCAGTTAATGAAGTTTAATTATGTAACTGTGATAGTTGCAGATAAATGTATACAGATGTTTTAAAAGTATAATAACTAGTATGGAACAATATAGAAATTAGTTTTACAAATGTGTAGTTACTGTGACCACCATTTCTGATATCCGGTATATCAGAATAGCTATAATCATATTATACTGACAAAATTCTATTCAAAACAAGCCGTGAGGTGGGTCGTTTATTAGGACTAAAGTGCGACCCTTGAGGTCCACACGACGAACTTCCCAGTTTGATAAATATTTAATAATAATAATTAAATTAGATATTACACAGAAAAGTAATCATTTTAATCATTAAAACATAATTATTATTTATTTTTAACAATAATTTAAAAAAAAACGGCTGAACCGATTTTTATAAAATTTATGTTGGATCAAAATGACGTTAACACGCCTCGATTGACACCCTTACGAAGTCGATATAATTTTTTATTCGCGAGATATTGTGTAAAATCTACATTTATCATTTTTCATTCTCGAGATTTCGTCTTAGAAAGAAATGGACACATACGTACGTACATACACACACACACACACATACACACACACATACACACACACAGACATTTTTCTCAAAATGGTGTAAAAATAGTGTAGTGACCTTGAAACATAAAAATTTGTTATACATTTTGATTTCGATTTTCGGACCCATTACAATAACTTCCAATGGGAAGTTAATAAATTATAAAATTTTAACTTCTGTAAAAAAGATATCCGTATACAAAATTCAATTAGTTATTACAGGAAATTATTAATTTTTTTAGTTGGTATTTCCTTATATATTTATTATTTACATAATAATTATTAAAATAATAGCGTATAGGTATATATAGATTTATTATCTACTGCATGCTTACAATTTTCTCAAATTTAACTATTTGATGATGGTATGAAAATTGTAAAAAGCGATGTATGTCATTAATATAAAGTTAACAACATTGGTACACTTTTCCATATTAAATGTTTACGACTAGACTAAAAGACCAAATACGTGAATTCTATGTTTCAAAATAATTTTCAATTTAAAAAGTGCCAGTAGAATTTGGAAAGCTCTCATACGGACGATATTGTTAGAGGTACAATATATGTATAAAGCCACTGTTGAAATCAAAATCAATATGCCCGAAGTCCTTACTAAGCCAAACAAACAAACCGCCATACGGAATACTAGTTTTCTATGTTTTGAGGTTGGTACAATATTCGAATCTGGCCTTATTTTAGATAGGATCTTTCGACTCTATCACCATACTTCTTTTATTCTGTTAACGATTTTTAAGGTGCTATTTCTAAGGTGATGTTAACATTTTCTGTGATTTTGACGTGTCAACACTGTAATATTATACATTTGAAAAATAAAATTATTATTAGGTATTATTATTATTAGTGAGGTAACTTAGAGCTGTGTTTCAAGATTACCGATACATAGCGGATAAAAGCACCAAATTTGGTATGATGGTACCTTAGGGTATACTAATAAATGTTAGCCTAGGAGCCATCTGAGATTTCTAAAAGACAACTTTTTGCGGCCAAAAAACCACGAAATTTTACCACCTTTATTACTTTTTTCGAAATATCTCAGAAACGGTCAACTTAAGCAATTCTTTTATTATGTAATGTTTTAAAGAGGATTATATTTCCTACAATTTTTATTCCCATAACTTTTCTGTGGTACTAATGGTAAGCGCGCTACTGCTTCTTGAAAATCACGCACTTTTTGTAACCTTGGTAACCAATTGTTATAATGTTAAGTCCTTTTCGATAGCTTTATTAATTTTGTTCCTCATCGAATTTTAAATTGAAAATAACTATGTTCATAAAGCAAGGAACGCCCTAAACCGTCCTGTTTGTCCCATTTCGATACCTTTAAAAATTGACAAGCTATAGACAGTCAAAGTTGAAATCATCACAGAGTTTTACGTGTTCTTTTTAACACGCGTTTCGAGTACCTTCCATACCGAATACAAAAAAATCCGTCTGTGATTCCATAGGAAATTTAACGCCCTTAACGATGTTTTTTGTCCTATCTCGATAACTTAAAAAATGTTTAACTTATAAGCATCTCGATAACTTCAGACATTTTTAAATTATAAGCATTCAAGTTCAAGCGAATTGAATGAAAAATTGCCAAATAGAAGAGAAAAATTGACTTTGAAGTAAACTTAAATACTTATAAGTGGAACATTTTTTAAGTTATCGAGATAGGACAAAAAACATCGTTTAGGGCGTTAAATTTCCTATGGATTCCTAGACGGATTTTTTTGTATTCGGTATGGAAGGTACTCGAAACGCGTGTTAAAAAGAACACGTAAAACTCTGTGATGATTTCAACTTTGACTGTCTATAGCTTGTCAATTTTTAAAGGTATCGAAATGGGACAAACAGGACGGTTTAGGGCGTTCCTTGCTTTATGAACATAGTTATTTTCAATTTAAAATTCGATGAAGAACACAATAAATAAAGCTATCGAAAAGGACTTAACATTATAACAATTGGTTACCAAGGTTACAAAAAGAGCGTGATTTTCAAGAAGCTGTAGCGCGCTTACCATTACCACAGAAAAGTTGTGGGAATGAAAATTGTAGGAAATGTAATCCTATTTAAAACATTACAAAGTGGAAAAATTGCTTAAGTCAACCGTTTCTGAGGTATTTCGAAAAAAGTAATATTGGTGGTAAAATTTCGTGGTTTTTCGGCCGCCAAAAGTTGTCTTTTAGAAATCTCAGGAGGCTCCTAGGCTAACATTTATTAGTATGGTACCATCATACCAAATTTGGTGCTTTTATCCTCCAGGTATCGGTAATTTCACTAAACCATCGCACTATATTTCCTAATCATGGACTTAAGATGATGATTTATACATATTTAGATATTTTTTCCTTCCATCTATAAATAGTTCCAGGACAACACCCTGGCGAGCCCTGACACACCTTTCTGCTTAAAGCTGAACATATATACGGTAATGTGCGTATTAGAAATAACCTTTTCTATTTTCTAAGACAATCTTTGAGTCACCTTTGTGAAGATTTAGGTTTGCAATCTCTAGGTATTTTGCATATAAATAACTTTCTTGCGGTTTAACGATTTCGATAATAACATTATTTTATAGTTCACATTCAGAGGCTCAGAGCAGCGTTCGACTGTCACGTTTCGCTTGTTAACTTATGTAACATCGACCATATGTGCTTGCTATAATATTTGCAACTCAGTTTCAAGTCTGATACACTACCAGTATTAATTATTAGTGTATTTGCCATATGGCACATACACTATTGGCGTCGGTCGGATGGCGGGACCTAGAGGTCGGACCAATATATATGTGTGTGTGTGTGTGTGTGTGTGTGTGTGTGCGGACAATAACTTTCGAAAGAGTTAATTGATTTTGACGAAATTTGGTAGGCACGTTGAAATCCATCACCGCACGAAGCCTATTTAAAATGGGCTGAATCTGACTATTTTAAGGGTGGTTTTTAGGGGTTGAAAAATGTTTTTGGGCCCAAAAATGCCGAAAAAATTCTCAGAATCGTTTCAAAATTGAAATTTAACCCTTTTGTAACGATTAAAATGTGCTGCCAAAATTTTAATAAAATCGGCCCGACAGGACCGGACTTACAAATTTTATGAAAACACTAGTTTGCGGATAGTGCTTTATTTACTGAAGGGTGTATTTAATTTGGTACCGAGGTTGTATTGATAAAAATATTGAAATTAAGAAAAAAAAATATTATTTTAAGGGATGTATTAAGGGGTTAAATTTTTTATTTTGTTCAAAAACAAACTTAAGTTCACATAATAAAGCCACAATGCCAGAATTAGCAAATACACTATATTGTCGGCAGGGTTTTGGCACTGCGACCCGAGTTTTTTGTAATTTATTATCAATGTTTCTTGTCATGTAGATAATTTAACAGTGATCATTTTTAGTTTAATGAATTTTGGATCTAAAAAATCAGGAGAGCAGGAAACTGCATATTTATGATTTTACATGTTAAATTCCTATGTACACCTGAGCAGTTCATCACCCGGTATATTATAATAAATAATAAATATATGAAAAAAATACAAATTAGGTGTTCAAAATATTTAATTTTCATATAACTGTCAATTTGCAATTAGAAAGAGATAGAGTCCGAATACAGTGAGTGCGACAAGTCCGGGTTATGTGAAACCACCATTGAAACGATTGTTTGTTTTCAAGTTGTCAGCCCTGGGGATTCTTTGCACTTTGAAATGATATTTAGAGCGAGAAACTTGCCGGATAAGAACACCATGTAATATTTCCACATGACCCAACATAGGGAAAATACATTGGGATTTTTTTTAATGAATCAATGATATCTTTAGGGTTGTCATAATAGTCTAAGTACTGACCGGGACACCTAGCGATAACTCGAAAATATCCTAGTAAAAAATAAAAAAATAGTATCGGTTATCAATTCAACTTTATTAGCCTTCATCTTTTATATAAATCAGCTTAAATTTTAAGCCTTAAAATTAGTCAATAATATAGTCCAAAACAAACACTAACTATATTTTTCAGATGTCTTTACCTTCTTTAGCAGGTCAGCTTTACGCATAACATACTTATGGAATTCTAAACATATCATCTTAAAATTGAATTTTGTTTGAATTATGCTTTCGACTGTTTCTATTTGAAGGCGATTGCGTTCTTTAGTAGGTAGTTAAAACAGAAAAAAAACAATATTTTTATACACCGGGACATTTTGTAGATCAACTGGGACGACCGGGACAGAAGTTCCAAACCGGTGACATGTCCTGGTGACAGTAATGCCGGATTTAGAGGTCTGGAGGCCCCGGGGCAACAAAGGAGTGGAGGCCCCCTAGCCCCAAATTATTTTCCAAATAAAGTGGACAATTTTTTTCAGTCGAGTTTTCCAATAAATAATGTATTGTGAAACCAAGTATAAATTCTTTTATTATTTAACAAACATATAAATATAATGGGAAACAAGAATTATCTGAAATTAAATTTTAGCGTTAACGAACGGAAACTTCCGAGCTTTTTTCGCCGAAAAATCGTTGATGATTTCGCTGAAATCCAGTTCCCGAAGTAAATCACTTTCAATGCTCAGGAGAGAAAGCTTTGATAGACGGTTTTCTTCATGATTACCTACTTATTAAAATTATTATTAACGCGATTTAGCATATTTTCAACGACAAAATTTAATAACCGAGAATTCAGAGAATTTTTTTTCCGAAGTCTCTATTGTGGGGGCCCCTCTTTTGTGGAGGCCCCGGGGCTGTAGCCCCGGTTGCCCTCCCCTAAATCCGGCCCTGACTGGTGTACCGGGACTGATGGCAACCCTAGATATTTTTGACCATTACTATACCTATTATTAGTGGCTGGTTGTTATGGTAACGCATTCAGTTAATAAATAATTTAAAAAATAGAAACTATAATCCGATTATTCTAAGAATAATACCGCTACCTCATTGACAGAAAACGCCTATTTATCTGGACGCCGTCTACCTGACCCAGTGGCTTAGTATTGCAAAGGGTTACTGAAAAAAATGAAAAAAAAAACAAAACAAAAAAGTTATTTTTTTGTTTTTTCCCTTTTTAGGTGACCAATACATTGATGACGTATCAGTACTATTCTAAGAGTAATTGGTTTCTACATTAAATAATTAAAAAATACACTTTAAATTAAATGCTCAAACTGTTCATTGGCAGTTAAATAGTAAATCAGTCTGTTACAAAAATCCGTGCGTACATTTGTAATAATTAATAACAATTTGTAATAATTATAAAGTTATTACTAAAATATTGAAAATAAATATGTTTTAAATATCTATAACTTACTGTCAAATTTAAACAGGCTTCATTGATCCATTAAAAAAATCCAATTGTATTTTCCCTACGTTCGATACTACCCTTTACACACTATGTATACCTATTTTTAGGGTTCCGTAGCAAAATGGTAAAAACCGGAACTTCATTGTATGTCCGCGTGTCTCTAGTCTGTCATTAATTTAAGCCTGTATTAATTTGAATGAATGGGGGGCTGTCGCTCCCGGGCAACACCGAGTAAATAATAATAATACTAATATTATAAAACTCGGGTCGCAGTGCCAAACCCTGCCGACAATATAGTGTATTTGCTAATACAGGCCTTGTGGCTTTAATACGTGAACTTAGGTTTGTTTTTGGACAAAATAAAAAATTTAACCCCTTAATACATCCCTTAAAATAATATTTTTTTTCTTAATTTCAATATTATTATCAATGCAACCTCTGTACCAAATTAAATACATCCTTCAGTAAGTAAATCACTATCCGTAAACTAGTGTTTTCATAAAATTTGTAAGTCCGGTCCTGTCGGGCCGATTTTATTAAAATTTTAGCAGCACATTTTGATCTTTACTAAAAGGTTAAATTTCAATTTTGAAACAATTTTGAAATTTTTTTCGGTATTTTCGGGCCCAAAAACTTTTTTCAACCCCTAAAAACAACCCTTAAAATAGTTCGATTGGGCCCATTTTAAATAGGTTCTGTGCGGTGAAGGATTCCAACATGTGTACTAAATTTCGTTCAAATCAATTAAGTCTTTCGAGAGTTATGCCGCGAACACACACACACATATATATATAAACATTTCCAAAAATGGTGCCAAATTGTTCAGGAGGCTATGAAACGTCGAGAAATTTTGGTCCGGCCCCTAGGTCCCGCCATCCGACCGACGCCAATAGTGTATGTGTCATATGGCAAATACACTAATAAACGTATTGTGTGCTAAAATGTTAGAACGTTGTGTATCGTGCGGTGGCAACTTCACACTGTTGTGAACCTCAACACTGCCGCAGTCTATACTTTATATAGGTAACATTTGCGGCGCTGAACATGACATGATGTTACATAACTGCCTTAGTGCCGTCCGTTAATGCACTTCCCATTTCGTGTATTTGCAACGCTCTCGTCGACACTTATTTGTTTGCAAATTATTGCAGTCACACGTTTATATCATTTTATATAGTTTTTTATCACTTTGTAATTTCATTTCATTAATAGAAAAAGGCTGTTAAGAAGTGCATAAAATTATAAAATAGGCAGGAATGCATTTTGACCGAAGTCATTAGCAATACATAATAGAAAATTTTTCGTTGGAAAGCAGCCAATTATATAATTGATTCGAAACATATTGGAAAAAATCATTTTACCAACCATAGTCACAGTCAGGATTCTAATCTGAACCTTTCCACTTTCGCGACGGAATGAGCTTACAGTACTCAACCGTGACATGATTACCAAACTAATATTCTCCTTATATGCTTCGGAATCAATAGATTTTCACTACACGCGAGTGTTAATTCAATATAGCCAAGTTGTAGAATTGAATCTTCGTACTAGCGAGAGCTCATCATGAATACATATAATAATCGTCGCGATTCAAACCGTCGGTAATCATCGCCAGAACGTTCTTCCCACTCACTGCTTAGATAAAGTTCATTTTGATCGTCAGTTTTCTTATGAGACGGGTACACTTGTTAGCAGTGGTGCAGCGGCAGCTGCTATTCTTAGTAAAAAAACGAAACGTAAATGTCCAATTTGGGCAAAAAGTGGTTATTTTAAGAAGACGATTCTCCCATATAAATTTAATTACTGAACTTAAGCTTGAATCAGGATATTGGTATAATTATTTACGCACCATAAACTGGATAAATCCAGTTCGGTATGGACAAGAAACCGCGACTTGAATCGGAACTCGAATATACTTGCGATTTGAACCGAAGACTGATAAGCCGGCGTTCCAAATGTAAAGACTCGACAGATATTTTAACCGACGATGCGGATAGTCGATACTTTACCATACTGCAGTTTTGGACCGCGAGTTGGATCGCGGCGGGTCGAACGGATGAAAACGAACGAAATGTATGTCGGCCTTAAGTCATAATTTAAATATAATATACAGGCTGTTAGGGCAAACAACAGGAGCATATTCTGTTGGTAAAAGAATAATAAAACATTTTTTTTACTACAAGATATTATTAAAATTTACTAAAAAGAAAAAAAATTATAATTTATAATCATAATTATAAAAGCGGAGTAGTATCTAAACTCTTTGATGGTTTATTACAGTCAAGACCCACGTTTTCATAATAATAATAATAATAACCTAAATTAAATATTTTTTTGTACATCTTAATAATAGCTTGTTTAAAAAAATTACTTATTTTATTTTTATAGTTTTTAGACACGTTCTCCCACCACCAACACCGAGACTTCCACCACATATTTTTTTTACTTGTTATTTAAATATTATTGTATCCAAAATATCATAATATTGCACCGTTATCGAAAAATTTCAAATGGGAGTGTGTCAAAAATGCGTTACAAAATTTCACCCTTAAGAAAAAGAAAACTTAATAAAAGCTTATAAAAAATCCTATTGATGTAATTTTAAAAATGCTTTCTTAAAAAAATCATGTCTGTCGTGTAGTCCGTCCACCCCAAGGTGTTAAGCTTATAATATAATATTGGTATACGTTAATAATATTTTGTAATGCAGGAAGACGGCTTTTTTGACTAGAGCTCGAAATAAATGTGTGTTTGGAAAAATTATGATGGTGTTAACGACAGTGGTGTTATCTGAAATAGCAATACATTAAATTAAAACTTCGACGCGCATTTTGTTAGGTTTAATTTGATATTATTGCAGAGTTTTTTATTTAACTAGAATTACAAAATACATTTTAAAATATTTAATTAAAAAACAGAATAAAATAGATCTCGTGTTGATATACAGGGATTATGATCGAGAGTAATTACTAAACTTCAAAAAACTACCGTATTTTCATGAACTGGTATTTGACCTTTTATTATATAACATTATGATATTAAAATTATTTTTCGTAACACATTTCGCTAACCAAGTTAGCATCATCAAAAGATCATACAGTACACATCAATAGGTATATTTTTGCAATAACATCAGTGGCGTAGCTATCGTAGAGCAGTTCGCTGCGGCGCACAGGAACGCCAAGAATTTGTTAGGGCTCTGATTTTTAAATCATTATAAATATTAAATGCATAATGTAAAACAAAACTATAAATAATCATTGAAAATATACGATAGATTAATTGAATTATTCGAACATTCATAGAATTACTGATGAATAATCTAACTGAGAGCTAAATAAGGAAACACATTATTTAATTTATAGTAATAATTCGCGAAATCATGTGACATCAATTGTGAGTATTTCTATTTTAAAGGATGTGTCCTCTTAATTGGAACGAATTGATTAATATCTAGTTTTATTGGGCCATTAGTAATTACCTGCCTTTGCTCCAGTGCCTTCTCTAGTGACAATTATTAATGTCATAATGGGACTAGCAGGTCTAATTATGGAAGGTAGGATGTAGATACTATAGCTATAATTAATACAGGTGATCGCAAAGACGCCGAACAAATGCTGCCTGACTTATTGTATGTTACTTTGTAATATTCCATGGAAATTTCAGATCACATGTTAATGTAAATTTCATGACAAGCGACAAATACATAGGGCATAATATTATAAAAAAATAAACACATTTTCGGAATAAACAAGTACCTATCATGTTTGCGTTTTATACTTATTTCTGTAAATATCAAAGTTGAATAAATTAAAAAAAAACATTAATTTCATAAAAGTACTTATATGTATAAACTGTCAAGTGCGTTACTACATTTGTATAAAAAACTGTTCAATTTTTTTGATTCCGCATGTCAACTATACAGCGACCCAAACATTTTGCGAGGCGTCATGAATAAGGGCTCATAGCAAACATTTTTTCGTTTCAAAATACATGAAAAAATTCGTATAGTATATACAAAAAAAATATCTGTAAAAATTCAAATCGATACACTGTATATCGAAAAAATATTATATCTCAAAAACAAACAATGTTATAGCGATAACAATCGGAATCTCTTGAAATTAGTGATGAGCCGAAGCTATAGACTCTTTCAGTGTTGCAATTTCCACACTTTATAATAATTTATGATTTATCAACATGTATTTGGTAGTTTTTTAAATTTATTTATTTTATTTATTGTAGATTATAGACGCGTCGACAACATAGGTCATTAGCGTCTTAAATTACATTAAATAACAACTAACTTAAAACTAAATAACATCACAAAACATCCATGAGCGCAGGTGGGATTCGAACCCACGACAGTCTAGAGGCTGGTACCAAGTGCGCTATCCACTAGGCTACACTGCCCTCTGGTGGTTTTTTAAAGAAACTCAAAAAAAAATTAGTGACTTTTAATAACTATTTAATAATTTACAGCATATAGGTAATTTAATAAATGATTGCTTAAAGCACTTAGGTTCGGTGTTTTGCAAAATGTCCAAGACCAAGACCGATTTTGCTCATCACTACTTAAAATAGAAGGAGGCTTTAAAATAAAATCGCATTATGCTAATAGAGATTGAAGTTTTTGTTACTCCTCGGTACTTGTAATTACTATTCTTTACTTTTAGGTACAATGCTCTTTAGTTAACTATTCGTTACAAGTCTCGGAGTTCTGACTACTCGAACTCTATTCGACGTTGCTTAGGTACCATGTGGCAAGTAGGTAGTAGGAGAGACCTTACTATTGAATATTCGTCCGTCCGACGGACTATATTATGAATCACAGAACACTAACATAACACAGTAAATTTTATGACGACCTGTAATTTCTAAGAGGGCGACAGTAATACTTTTTTTATAACTCCTGCTTCTAAAATTCAATATTCGAGCACTGTGAGGCGGGCGTAAAGAGGCGTATTTTAGTAAGCGTGCGTAAAAGTACAGTCACCGTGCGTGAAAGTCCAAAGCGGGCGCAAAAGTACCGTCACCGTGCGTAAAAGTTCAAAGCGTGCGTGAAAGTACAATCCCTACATCTTATAAATTCGAAATTTCCGCACTTGGTACAATACAAGCACTCTACTGGCTATCGATCGATGTGTTACTATATATAGTAACGCACCTTCAAAGTCCACATCATGAGAGAGTCATGTTTTTAATGATTTATACAGAAGTTAATAACTTTAATAAAAATAAACTAAATCGTAACTTAGTTTGTAATTGTAAAGTTTTAAGGACTCGAAGAGCGAATTTTCCGTTTTCATAATTTTTTTTCTCTCTATTAAACTTTAGAAGCAGTCGTTATAAAAAATTATGTTCGATACGTCCGCTTAAAGTGAGATATCATATCTAGTAGGCTTAAATTGAGGCACTCGCTAAAGGGACTGACGCATACACAACGAGATCTCGTGGGGGTATACAGCGCACTCGATCTGGTTGTGTATGCGTCAGTCCCTTAGCTCGTGCTTCAATTTAAGCTTACTAGAATACCTCACTTTACGCACACGTATCTAAAATAACTATTAAACCACGTCAAAACAAATAACTATATTATACTTTCGGCGATTTCTGGTTTAAAGTGTTTAGGATTATTTAGGGTTATTTCGCTTGCATCGTGGTTTCATAAAACCGCACCCTAGTTGTTTCATTTCATTGCAAATGACTTCGTGACCTTCACTATTAACTCTTACGCGGAGTGACCTGTAGAGTGTATTTTCTGTAAACATTTTACGGATCATTGTAAATACAACACATCGCTTGGTTCCTACGTTACAAAACCATACACAAAGCGCGTTAATGGGGTAATTTCCGCTGAAAGTCGCAATAAAGACAAAAGCCGAGAGCTAACAAAAAGCGTATTGTGCGCCATGATTATTTTTATGTGGCTACTATAGCTGTATATAGAGAGTAGCCTCACTGCACTGCTTTCACTTGTGTGGTCTATTTTTAAGCATTTTGTACGAACAATAAAAAGATATCAAACTTATCTACTGGGATGTATTTAGTAATGAGAATGGGATATACCTTTTAAAAACGCACTCTATTTGTGCATAGAAAAACTCTATTTATAATACAATCCTCTGCTTCTTAATTTCAATGTTATTTTTTATCCGACTGCGGCACGCCAAGGAAGGATATTGTGTTTATCAGTCTATGTATGTGGGTATGTCCGATTGTTACGCTCTAGATATGTGCAAATGAGGTATCGTTAGAATAGACTTGACTCTCCGAGTGTCCTAGAATAAATGACGTCACGAACATTCCAACATAGTGGCCAAGAGCCAACGTGGAAAAAGATCAGAAAATCCCATTGCGATCGGTATTACATTAAAGATCTGACGAGTAGATTTCAAAAATATATACCTAATAATATGCTATATTATAAATATATATGTTACTGTAATACCCCGAACTTCATTAAATCCTAAGATTTTACAGTAAAACCTAAGATTTACCAACTCTTAATGGTAAAAGTCCGAACTGCTTGGTGATCATCGTTCATTTCGAACTTTTACCACCATTCACTCGGTAAATCTTAGGTTTTACCTCACAGACATGGTAAATGTTGAAAGGTCATGTCAAAAATTTTTCAAAAAACTAAAAATCCTAAAAAAAAATTAAATGAACAAATAACCCCACTGTGTCTAACACAAAAATACAAAACAAACTACCAATATGAAAAGTAGCCAGTGGTACAACGATGATTGAATTAAATTGAGTTTTCCCATCACAAAAGACGCTCGACTCTCTATTTACAAGAGTTCGCTTTTATTAAGTGTCGACAATTGGATTGACCCAAGTTTTTTTCATTTTTTTAATCGGCAGTGTTTTTGAATTTAAGGCTATCAAATTTTTTCGAAATTTTTAGAGACTCAGAAAGGCCTTAAAAAAGAATAAAATTGAAAATTATTGGTTGGATGACATCATAGGACCATGTTCGTGCTTGCATTCTATAACAGCCAATAACAGTAAACAAGTAGAAATGGAAATACACTGATGTCGTATTTACAACTGTTAAGCACCTGTCAAGCGTCAAGAAGCGTGTTTTAGTTTTTTATTTATTGTGGATTATAGACGCGTCGACAACTTAGGTCATTAGCGTCTTAAATACAACAAATATCAAATATCATTTAAAACTAAATAACATCAAAAAACATCCATGAGCAGAGGTGGGATTCGAACCCACGACAGTCTGATTCAGAGGCCGCGACGCTACCAACTGAGCCATACTCTCCTCTGCGTGTTTTAGTGTTTTTTTTACTTTATACATTCAAATATCTACAATGTTAATTTTACACATTATTTTCAGACGTTTTTGCTGAGAAATTAAAACGGAATCAATTAATTATTAATTACGGAATTTAACATTTCACATCACAACGACAACACTGTCTCAGCCATATTTCGATATTTGAATTTCGCGCGTCTTCTGATTGGCCCTTTAACTAGCGACAATTTTAAATTACTGTAAAATTAAATTATTAAAAAAAAAATAATAAACGCTTCAAAATTCCTACCAAAAATGGGTATTGGTTATACACCTAGAGTGCAATGATATCCGTAAAAAACAACCACTATAGTGAGTCCACCCCATTGTGACGCAAACTTGACTAAGCCTACTCTTTCAGTCAAATATGTTAATCTAGTAAATTGTTGATTAAGTTTGATCCTATTAAAGAAGTAAAATTGGTAATATATTTTAACAGACCCTATATTTCATCCCCAAAGAAAGGCATATTTTACAAAAACTTTTATACTTTTATACACCGACAGGTTTTTGTTTAAATGGAGACTATTTTCGCTAATAGCATTATTACGCAAGAGAACGAAGACTATACCTAATTTGTTATTGACGAAGGATTTTACAACATGCTCGACAAGAACCATTTAAGATGTAACGATAATAAAATTTATATTCCATTTTATCGTTAAACAAATAAAATATACATAAAATACTAACACGTGAGTCCTACGACTGCGATTAAACTGCAGTAGTTACTACCTCAGACTAGGTTTAATCGCAACAGAAAACGATTATAAAAGTCGAAAAAAATGTCAGCTAAAAATTTTCGTTTATGAAAATACATTTACCTTCATGCAGTGCATAGCTTTTATAGTATATTGTACAATCCTGTCACGAAACCATAACTTTTAGCAATAAGTTACGCTAGATTTAAGAAAATTCACAAACTTTAAAAATAATACAATAATTTTTTTTAACTAGTAGTTTTCAAAATACCAAAATCAGGAGACCTGGGTGCAAAATTGCATTTAAAAACAAAAATGAGAACCCATAGAAGATTTTCCTCTTGTTCCTTATAACATTAAATTGTTGTATATTAGTTAAAAGTTATATCATTGTTTAACATATTACTAGAAGATTTTGATCCTTATGAGCGTAAATGAGGCCACTTTTAATAGAGGCAGCTAGACGTCGCACTATTGGCCATCTGTTGACTAGCATCCTAAGTTTTATTATTTAATCTTTGAGTACAGAATAATTGTAGAGTTTACAGAAGTGAGTTGTGTTGACAATCGTTAGGCCATCTGGTGACTAGCATCTTAATTTTATTTAAGACAATCTTGCGTCATTGGTTCATATTGCATAATATTTCGCGGTGACTATTAATAGACAACCCCTAACGTTCTTTCGAAACGCCTCTTTTTTGAGATGTATATATTTACGAGGAATATTATTATAAGTATATAGAGGCAGAACCATAAGTAAAAGATTTTTTATAAAAATTTGTTTCATGCAAGTTTATTGACAATGTTGTATCCTGTGACATCGTATTTTTATTATTATTATGATAATCTGATAAATATTTTAAATTGCAATTTAGATAATCTGGCTGCCCGGTTGTGATCAAGTTGTCTACGAAGTATGCGATATGTAAATTTATGTTGTATACAATATATCTGAAGCATATATTTTAAAATTTTTGGATAAGCTGCGATGTTGACTGGTTTATACATGGTCCGTACACAATATCACAATAATTAAAAGATGATAAAATGAGCGATTCCACTAAGTATTTGTCTATGTATAATCCTAAATTTTTGCAGTAGTCTACAGAATTAGTTTGATGACCAGACAGCGTTACGGCACTTTAGCCAACTGATTCCGGCTTTCTATAGACATTATATTGAATTTAATTGGATTTAACATTAGGACAAGACTTTTGGACCATTCTGATATTTTATTTAATTTTAAACTTAATAATGTTAATCATTATTATGTCAAACTAAAAATATTCATACATAAGAAAATTAGATAATCAAATTCATTAAAGGGGCCTACTTTGCACCGATAAACTGCGAAGTCAGCTCAGTTAATTGAACAGTTGGCACAGTCATGTGTAGTCTTTGGGTAAGTTCGGTTTTGCGCTCAGATCAATCTGAGCGCAAAACCGAACTTCCCTTTCTAGTCGTGTCTAGCCACGCACGTCAGCTCTTCAAACTGAGAACAATTGAGGAGCAAACTGAAATAGCCCACACACCGTACAGTTCACACAACTGTGCAGTTTGACTGCACAGATAACCTGCGAAGTTAAACTGATCGTGTGTAGGCCCCTAACGATTGGAAAAATTGTGAAAGATTTATTTTAAATTCTTTTATTTAACAACAAATTTTACAATCTTAATGAATTTGATTATCTAATTCTCTTAAACTGCTTGCTTTTGTTAACTAATTAGTATAAGTTGCTATGATAGACTAAGAGCGGATAACACTTTTTTTATGTGTTTTTAGAAGACTTGGAACTTTTTTTAAAAGATAACTTTTAAATATCTCTACAAGGGGTAAATAGTCTGTCATTCCAAACGCGGGGCAAAACTTTTTCTAGACTTTACTAATGATAAACACACATAAGTCTTTTTTCGCAAGAGTGAACAAAAAAATATGGGGTGGTTTTGCCCCGCGTTTGGAATGACAGACTATATACCCCTTGTAGAGATATATAAAATTCATCTTTTAAAAAAGTTCCAAGTCTTATAAAAACACATGAAAAAAGTGTTATCAGCTCTTAGCCTATGAATACATCAAAATATATTTTACGAGTGTTTGAACAATTTTTATTCAGAGACAAAGAAATATAAAATCAGTTAGCGTTTACAGATAAATTATGTAACTAAACTAAGTTCACTTTATATAAGTTTTATACAGTCTCAACAAATTTCAAAACATTAAAATAATGTCAGCTGCGGCAATGATGTAAATATCTTATATCATTATTTAGGATCAGTTAGAGGTAGCATTGACAATATCTGAGCTGTTAGTTCAACAATAATATAGGTGGAAGCACAAGTCAACATTGAGTTTGTGGGCCAGGGGAATGAAACGTAAGCGGGCAGCTATAGTATATTTTTCAGTACATGGAATCACTATCTTCCCATATAATATGTTAATCAATGGTTATATTTTGATTTTTTAAAATTACTAATAACTGTTTCGGAGAAATAAGATAAAAATTATTGGCCCTTTCGCCAGCTCTGCCAAATTGGGAGATTTCCCTCTAAATTTAGTACAATTTAAGAGTTTAAACTTATGGTTAGAGGATTTTATAATTTTGCCACCATAAATACAGTCATAAATTTAGAAAATTTGAAAATATCTTCACTAATGTCTCAATCTTAACAAGCAAATATTCAAATTCAGTACTGATTCAATATTATAAGGTTCTCTGTACCTAATAATTATTTTTAAATTTATAAAAAGCTTCAGTGCCTTATTTCAAAATTTATTTCAAACTTAAAATATTGTAGCGTTGACTGATTATTGTCGTGAAATTTTGGTTACGGCTCCTATTGCTATTATGTACATTGTACAGTACGAAATATTATTATGCTAACTGCTAAGTAGTTTGTTTGGAATTTTTAATTGAAATAAAATTTCTGTCAAAGAACGTGGGTTTTGTGTAACATCTTCCTTTTTCAACTCTCGTTTCAAGGTTACCTACAAAATATTCTTGGGGAATTTATCCAAATCGGGAGGGAGGAATTCAATTCACGGTGGAGAAAACCAACCACTGTCTTCTGGCAACACTGCCTTTCGCCGAATGAATCATATTCACTGTGGTTACAGGGTAGAGTGATTCCATTTAGATTTTTTTGCTGAAAGTAGTTTTAAACTGTTTGTTAGGTATCGGTATTATGTCTCAAAATCGTTCAATTAGTTTCCTTTATACACTATATTTATGTGCGTGATTTTTTCAAACAGGTACTTATTGGTAACAACCAGATACACGAAGAATTAGGAATTATGTCAGTTGAACAGTTTATTAAAAAAAGTGCAACAAAGTTCTTCAATAACTTAAATGAGTGCCCCGGTGCAGTGCACTTTAATCTCGGAAGTAGACCTGGAGAGCGACGACTCAAACGGAAATGGTCAATCGACCTAATAAACTAATTATTTAGTGTTAACAAAGTTATAAGTAAATTATCTCTAAAATAGTGTAGTGCAAGGCATCGACCCTTAATGTGATTCTATTATTAAACGTTTTCATAATCATGTAGCGCAGTGGATTTTTTTGTGATGTTGTTTGTGATTAATAAAATTAGTAGATATTATTTTAATAAAAGTATTTATTGTAAAATGACTGTAATCGTAATAATTTATAATTTGTTAATTATAATTTATATGAATTCTCTTTGCAAGATTAATTTTATTCTGGCGACGGCTGGTCAGAATAATATTTTATTTATCTTGGTAGATTGTATTTTATATTTGAACTAACTAACTATTTCTTTTGATTTTTAAAATTGACGAGAAATGAATGTAAGGATGCCAGCGACCTTGCATAATAGTATATTTGATAATCTTTGTAAAATTGGCGTTATGTCACTGTACAGGACCGGCATCGTTACATTCTCCCCCGGGTGGGAAAAAAAAAGAAAAAGCAAATTTTTCTTTTTACAAAAATAAATAAATAAACAAAATAAATTTCAACGTCTATCATGATAATGTCGTAATTTATCAATATGGACCTTATATAGTTTTCGTGTTGAGCGATCTTTGACGACACAGGATACAGGCGAAGTGAAGCGTACAATGATTCTTGGCTGTGACCACTTGGGGCGAAATTTTGAAGTTGTTGCTGGATCTGTATTCGATGCGCTAATCTTTTGCAGTACCAGCTGCCCTTCTTCAAAATTGTGCTGTCCTGGTTTTCTGTTATTGAAATAAAATGAAATGGCGATGGCGGTGTGCTTTTTCCAATTCGGATTTGACTTCATCTTTTGTTGGAATGCTGTCTGGTGAAATGAAGTTTTGAATGTTCCATTGTAAGTCTAACGGTTTGGACGGTTGTTTTCTCAGGAATGTAAATACGTGGCAGTTTGTTCTTTCCGACTCTTCTCCGAAGAACTCCATCCTTAATATCGTAGTCTACATCTTGTCCAGCTTTTACCGCTTGAACGATGCCACGACAATAGGGATCTTGCTTCTGATGATTAGAGATGGAAATAAAAGCTGCAGGTATTTCATTTAAATAATTAATATGATTTTTAGAATTGTCTTCGTCTTGATTGTTTTCAGTTTCAGGTTCGGTTTCGTATAATCGTGAGAGTGCATCTGCTACATTGTTAAGTTCGCCGCGAATACGTTGATTGTCAAAATTGTATTCTGATATTTTTAGAATCCACCGTGCGACTTTTCCAAGCTATTTTGGATGCTTGTAAAGCCAGTTAAGTGCCGCTTATCGGTTTGGTGTGTATTCATCTACAAGATTAATTTTTATTCCGGCGACGTTGGTCAGAATATTTTAAAATAGATTTTGATAGATAAACGACGACCAAACTACGACCAAACGACCACCAAACGAGGGCCTAACGACGATACACTCAATGTAGCGCAGTGGAATTTTTTTGATGAATGTTTATAAAGCCAGGTAAGTGCCGCGTTATCGGTTTGGTGTGTATTCATCCACAAGATTATTTTTATTCCGGCGACGCTGGTCAGAATATTTTTAAAATAGATCTTGATAGATAAACGACGACTAAACTACGACAAAACGACCACCAAACGAGGGTCTAACGACGATACACTGCGACAAAACGACGACCAACGAGCCATCGAAAATTTTAATGCTTGAAGTAAATTCTGCTGATTTGATTTTAAAATTGGTTGTAGAGTCTTGTTGACTAGTTAGGTTATTTAACTGGTGCTGCAGGTTCAAAATAGCTTGATAACAGTTGACTGTTGATGTAGCTTCTAAATTCGCTTGATTTTGAATTGTAAGCGCATTTAATTGTCTCTGGATATCTTGAATTGCTTGATGGTTACTGTACGCAAGTTGAATAGCAGGTGTGAGTTTTGCTTGCGAAGTTGCTGCTTCATTTGCAGGAATTTTCTTAATTGTCCCAGTATTCTAAGCGAAGTTAAAAGAACTAGATGCCTCGTCAATAGGCGAAAGAAAGCTGTTTTTTCATCAGTCTCTTCAGAAGACTTTTTGTTTTGAAGACGTGTTATTGGCATCGTTAAAAAATATCTTGATATGATGATAACACAGGTAATTACGATCTGCTACCAATGTAGCGCAGTGTATTTTTTTGTGATGTTGTTTGTGATTAATAAAATTAGTAGATATTATTTTAATAAAAGTATTTATTGTAAAATGACTGTAATCGTAATAATTTATAATTTGTTAATTATAATTTATATGAATTCTCTTTGCAAGATTAATTTTATTCTGGCGACGGCTGGTCAGAATAATATTTTATTTATCTTGGTAGATTGAATTTTATATTTGAACTAACTAACTATTTCTTTTGATTTTTAAAATTGTCGAGAAATGAATGTAAGGATGCCAGCGACCTTGCATAATAGTATATTTGATAATCTTTGTAAAATTGGCGTTATGTCACTGTACAGGACCGGCATCGTTACAATCAGTCAACAATACCATGAAATAGCCCCTGTGTGCTGAACTGCTAACACTCCTTTTTTTAAAAAAAAAAGATAATTTAATTTTACATCAGTTATTTTAAATGACAATGTGGATACTGGATAGTCTATAGCAGCTGTTCCCAACCTTTTTAGTTGTGCGGACCACTAATTTTGTAAAAAACAAGCCGTGAGGCGGGTCGTTTATTAGGACTAAAGTGCGACCCTTGAGTTCCACACGACGAACTTCCCAGTTTGATAAATATTTAATAACAATAATTAAATTAGATATTACACAGAAAAGTAATCATTTTAATCAATAAAACATAATTATTATTTATTTTTAACAATAATTTAAAAAAAAACGGCTGAACCTATTTTTATAAAATTGATGTCGGATCAAAATGACGTTAACACGCCTCGATTGACACCCTTACGAAATCGATATAATTTTTTATTCGCGAGATATTGTGTAAAATCTATTTTTTTGGAGTCTATTTGGCTAAGAAAAAAGAACGGCTGAACCAATTTTGAAAAAATTTCTTTCAGATCATATTTACGTACGCGTCGATTGGCATCCTAACGTAGTCGATATCATTTTTCATTCTTGAGATTTCGTCTTAGAAAGAAATGGACACATACGTACGTATGTACGTACGTACTACGTACACACACACACACACAGACATCTTTCTAAAAATAGTGTAGTGACCTTGAAACATAAAAAATTGTTATACATTTTAATAAAATTAAGCAAAATCGCAGGATAGTGGACAAAATAATTTGATTTATTAAATTATGTACGACGTTTCGTCTATAGATTTAGACTTTTTCAAGTACATACATAAAAATAACAATATTTATGAAAATTAATATTAATTACTAACCATAGCAATTAACATAAGATAGGGTACATAAGACAAAAACGAAACGTCGTACATAATTTAATAAATCAAATTATTTTGTCCACTATCCTGCGATTTTGCTTAATTTTATTATAATCACCATGGACACGATTTCTAATATAAGTTATACATTTTGATTTCGATTTTCGGATCCATTACAATAACTTCCAATAGGAAGTTAAAAATTGAGGCCCACTAACTGAATATACAAGTAAAAACTATAAACACGCAGACACCTCGATTGTTTTCATCTCGACCCCTGAAGCTCCGATAATATATTTATCTCGACCAGCGTCCACGGCTCAGTACCGTGCTGCCCGCGGCCCACATGTGGGCCGCGGCCCATGGTTTGGGAACCGCTGGTCTATAGTATTACCGTTTCGTCTCGCCTTGACTATAGCTGTTATAAGCGTACAAACGGATGGACAGATAGGTAGACAGATATTGTATTTTATATTTATAGAGAAAACTTACTGATTCTATAATTATTTCAATAGTCCAAAATTTTGTCGAGATTTCTCGAAGGTCGTCTATTTCGTTTCGAATTTTTAAACGAGTAAAACTGTTTTTCTCGTCTCGATTTTTCTCGTCTCATCTAGACGAAACGAGGAAAATCTCGTATCTGCGACAACACTAATAGAAACTGTTAAAATACTTTTTTACAAGCAGGAGATAATAATGTGGGTATCATCAGGCTGAACGCAAAGAAAATTGCATTAAGCTTATCATGATTAAACTTAATTTATTCCGACCAATTTTGCATTTATTTATCGTATTGTAAACTTGGTCCTTGGACGGTTTCCCTTCCAAGGTAGAAGAAGGATGTAATCCTGTTCCATGAAACATTCATAAACCCCAGCTGTGCTCTAAGTCTTCATTTGTTATTTTTAGTAACAGCTTATGTTCTGTATATTGTCAATAGTGCCAACATGTTTACTGAAATAATACATACACGATAATATTATATAAAACACACATGTATCTTCGAAATGTAGCTGTTTCGTAGATATTAAATGTTGGGTTGCAGAAAGCATTGTCAGAAAATCTAATTTGACAATGACCTTAGATTGTGATCAAATAATTACAGCTTTTAATGTCGTTGTGAAACTCCCTGTCATGTAGAACATTAGATTGTACTCAAACAAAAACAAATTATTGATCCACATAGAAAAAGATCGCTTTTCAAACTAGATTTTGATTAAAATGCGTAGAAAAATGTTGTTTAGAAGTGGAAATTGTACAAAAAATTATGTTAAACACAGATATTATTACACAGATTAAAAAAAATATCGTTTCAATCGATGAATTATTTTTCGAGCACGATCGATTTAAAATTCTACAATGGTTTTTTTATGGAGAAATATGTGTATTCCCAATCTAACGTCATTGTCAAATCAGATTTTCTGACAATGCTTTCTGGAACCCAGCATAAATGTATCAAAACTAATGGTAGAAAACCTCATATATATTTTTAAATTAAGGGACATTATAAATTAATTATTATTCATCAGATTTTTTATTTTGTTTTTGGGTTTTTTTTTTCTTCTTCAACGTTATTATTACCAGTTCAGCACTCTTGGGCTATTCATGGTATTGATCACTGAATATTAATTAAGCACTGTAATAACGTTATGGGGCAACCAAAGGTTTCTCTGTTACATTTATATTAGTTAAGTGAATTTGTTTTTGGGCTTGAAAAACAGTCGAGATAAGAAGGTTGCTATTGTAACAAATTCCAGTCTGAGAACTAATAAAGTACCAATTAAATTACCAATTTACTAATAAAAATGTAAATTGATACTTGGTCCAGCACATCTTGACAGTTGTTGGATTGAAAAATGTTTTCAAAAATTTAGTTGCAAACTTTCAGAAGTAGATATGTATTTTAAATAAATACTTCAGATGAAAATGTGAGTGGTACAATGTGATACTAAACATCATAAAAGAAAGTTTTTAATAAAAACAAAAATGATTTTTGGATGCATAACTGAGTTAAAATTTGATTTTGTAGGTTTTGCAAATATTGATATGGAAAATTATTATTTTTAATACCGTTATGTTTTCTACAAATTTTATAACAAAGTAGATATATTTTAGATTTTTGAAAATTACTAATAACTGCCGAATTTAAAATTGTCAAGGTCCTTGGGCAGCTGGGTTGATTGAGGCTCCTTATTTTTTGTCCTTCGTGTTAATTTTCAGAAATGTTTGTAAACTTTTTTGTGGACGCCCTTGTGTATGTCTCTGGACGTTGCCTGGCATTTATAGAAAATGTAAGGATTTAAACAGCTGAAAACTCGAGAACTAAGTTATTTTTTAAGCAAACCGAATTTGTTATTAATCGTAGAGTGAATTCCTATAAGTTTGAAGCAAGTATGTTGGAATAAGCAACTTATTAGTACTTCACTTTATTCTGTCAGTTATAATATGTTATCATAAGTTGTTTATATAGGGTTTCATAAAGGAAAGCATAAATTACGTTTCAAAGACACCACAAAACCAACTTGTTATTTCAGTTGTGAACAACTATACTCATAGGTAGGCAGTTGTTTTTAACGTGTCTGCGTTTCTGTATTCTGATTAAAATGTGATAACGACCACGCAATATCGCCATTCAACTGTCTAGAGGAAAAACAAAAGTACATCTACCATCTGTACGTATTGTAATTACCTAAACAAAAAGAAAGAAAACCGAGTACCTAGGTAAATGTTTTTCTTATGTAGGTTAGCGTGCATGTTCAATTGTTCTAGACCCTAATGCTTAGCGTGGTTGAAAATGCAATTATCGAACAAAAAACAAACAAACAAAACAAAACTGAATGTATCTGTCTTTTAATATTATTAAAAATGCAGTTAGGTAGGTACGTCTTGTCAGACTAGAAAAAGAAAATTAATCTAGGTTTCCAAAAGAAATATATCAGAGATAATTTAAAGATAAAAATATCGAAGCAAAGCGATTAACCTGTCGATTGATTGATTGGTTATGGATTATAGACGCTCGACAGCTGATTAATCTGTCAATATATTTGTGTAGTACCAAATTTAATATTGAAAACATTCGTTTTTTACTGATTCTTGAAAGTTGAAATTTATTTAATTTTAGTAACTTATTTATTATATAATTTATTTTCTTGATTTTTTAGGTAAATATTATTGATTATTTCTATAATCAATCATGGAATTTATTGTCATTAAGTCGCTAATATCTAATTTGGCAAAGACACCATATTTTCCTGTAATTTCGCTTTATTGTGTTTTTTGGATATTTTTCATACCTGGAAAACGCATTTTTGTCTGTCATTGTAAAATAGCTGGTAGTCGAAATCTTAAAATATTACAAAGCACTGCACTGCTTTATAGTGGAATAGTGTAGGTATAGGTAAGTAATTTCAAGTGCATGTTAATGTCAGAAACAGAGCTAACTCTATATTTAGATTTATGTGCAGTGTTGGCCAACTGTGAGGAAAAATCGCGAAGCGTAGGGAAATTTTGTTGTTTTTTGCTAATACTTAGAACTTTTTTGTGGAATTTAAAAACACGATTTTGTGCAGGCACGCATTTTTTAAGAATTTATATACCTAACTATTGTCTCGAATTACGTCATTTTAGAATCGTACTACCTATATTTTTTTGTATATGGAAAAAAAGAAATATTGATATTTTTCTCATCAAATTGTATCAAAAACATTGCTTCGGTATTACACATGCGTTATTCAAAAATAGTTGTTCTTTTCGCACAGAGCCGCATAAGCGAAAAATTAATGGTAAAATTTTTTTATATTACATGACTATTACATCCAAATTATATTATTTGTTTATTATTATTCATTATTCTTCTAAAAGATGATAAACAAAATTATTAATATTTAAAAAAAATCCTTAATTAGGAAAGTCAATAAGCCCTAAAACCGACTTCGGGACTTTGTTTGGACTGGTTAATAAAAAAACATATTACAAGTCCTTGACACTCGGGTGGACGCAAGAGGGGAAGGGAGCACTTCAAAAGTCCCTTTTTTTGGTTTTTCGCATATATCTCGAAAATCTTTTTCTCATACATTTTTTTGCCGAACTTTTCTCTCTAACGCCTCAGTCTTTCATTTTACAAAAAAAACGTTATAGAGAATTAAATTTCCTTCAAAATGGTATATCAGTTTACCATTTTATCTTAACCTGATTCAAAGTTTTCAGAAGCGTGTAACTCGTTAACGGTTGGAAATACAAAAAACCTCAAATATAGAAAATGTAGGAAATTTGTCAGATACAATTTTTATGCATGGAATTTTTTTGTAGGACCAAGTGTTTTCGAGATATACGCGAAAAACCAAAAAAAGGGACCGTAGAAGTGCTCCCTCCCCCTCTTGCGTCTACCCAATGGTCAAGGACTTTTAGTATGTTTTTTTTATTAACCAATCCAAACAAAGTCCCGAAGTTGGTTTTTGCGCTTATTGACTTTTCGGCTAGGATCATTCGTTGACTAGACTATAGATAATAAGGATAATTTTTAAGATGCCGGAAGAATTATTTCGATATCTTTATTTTTGACGAAGATTTTCAATTGTTTGTGAGTGGACCGCAAATTAGACAGAACGAAGTCTATGACGTTACGTGGAACAATGAAATATTTGTATGAGCTTTTTTTATTCATATTTTGATATATTATAATATTTTCTGTCACTCATCGGCTTCGGCTACTCTATGTTGTCATCAGAAGTCAATTGTTTGAAAGCGCTTGAGATCACGGCTCGAAGTGCAGTGCCACGTCAACGTGACATCACCCGCAAAGTGTGAGAAAATCCCAAATTTAAGCTTTGAAGATATTTTAAAAATTCTTTCGCCCTTAATTTTGCAATTTTTAGGACTATAATTGAGAGTCATTGAAAAAAGGTATGAGTGATGCGGTACTCACGAGAGATGATGTGTAAACATGTGAGTTCATATTGGTTTCACAACATTTGCGAGTGTATATACAGCTTGGATATCTACGACTTGCTCATATGAATATAACGAGAGCGAGCATTTTCGAATAATGATTGAGATAAGGGAATTTTATATAAATTAATGACAGATTTTGATTGACAAACAGAAACAAGGTGTTGTGTTTATTATACAGTTTTCAAGGCATTCGTCTGATACATGCAAGCAGTTCGTTTATGAAATTTCCTTATCTCATTCTTACATAATATGCTAATCGTTATTCGTATGGACAAGTCATATATTTCTAAGCTGTACGTATTAGTGTGTGCGTGAGTAGCTGCGCGAACAGTATAAGCAGTCACATTTACATGACTTAATACGTCTGACGCTCGAACTCACATCTACATTCTACATAGCTTTAACGTCTGACGAGGGCAGTATAGCCTAGTGGTTAGCGTGCTTAGTGCCGCAACCTCTGGACTGGACTGCCGTGGGTTCGAATCCCACCTGCGCTCATGGATGTTTTGTGATGTTATTTAGTTTTAAGATAGTTGTTATTTAGCGTAGTTGAAAGACGCTAATGACTTGAGTTGTCGACGCGTCTATAATCCACAATAAATAAATATACGTCTGATGCTCGAATTTCCATGAAGCCCGTACCGCGGGCGAGAGCTGAGATGTTTACACATAAAAAAATTCACAGATTTCGCAATCCTTGCAACCATCGAGGACATTGGAAATGATAACAGCATATATGAAACATAATTAACTGTTTATTAACACACAATATTTATCAATGCACTGTTTAGTTTTGTTAGGAATAACCCTATTATTCTTCTGTTATATACGCGTTCACTTTTGCTTGATTACTTAACTTTTAAATGGATTTTTCTAGAGTATTTATTAACATTTGCTCAAAAATAACACCGCAGATCGTCGCAAATACCTCTCAATTAACTAGACATGATATAAAACACATTTCGAAAAAATTGCACTTGTTCAATTTTGCATAATTGCTCCTCACTTGATCGCGACACCGTTGTCTTTTGGCCTTGAACGAAAACTCGTAACTCTGCTCCCATATACGAACATAAACATTTCCAATGTTAAAATTGAAACTACTTGTTGAATACCTGACTAGTGGTTCAAAAGTGAAGCGGAGATTTGCGAATATTATTTACAACTTAGATGTTTAACGTTTGGAAATTTTTATACAAAAGAAATTTTAAAACCTGTGAGTAAAAGATAAAAGTTAAATAAGTTAGGTAATATTATTTTATAATATGTAACAGCATTGTAAATTATAAACGCTCGAATATAATATGTAACAATATTGTCATTTACTCACAGGTTTTAAAATTTCCCTTGCATAAAATATTATTTATACCTAATAAATAATTTAAATAAATTTATTTTTTCTTGTGCATTTTATTGTTTATAAAAACAATAATAATTTGTAGGTATAATATGTTGTGAAAATAAGTTTCAAAAAAGTGTAAATGATAAATATATAAACGAAACGTCGTACATTTAATTTAAAAAATAAAATATTTTGTCCACTATCCTGCGATTTTTCTTAATTTTATTATAATCACGATGGACACGATTTCTAATATAGATAACAGTAGGTATTTTTCTTGGTATAAAAATGGTGTTTTAATCATGGTTTTGCGCTTTCCAATGTCAGCCATGTTTGAAAAGGGCAAAAACAGGCCTGCTTAATTTTAGTGAGTATAATACATCAATGTAGCAAACGCATTTCTCTTTCAAATTTTTATTATTTTAGATTAATATTAATTATATTATCTATTTTTTAAAATAGGTAGTTGTAATTTCTACAAGTTGAGTGGAAAAACAACTATATACTGAATTTAATATTATACCTTGATGCATAACCATCATTCTAGGCACTTTATTAATTGCGTCTTTAATGAAATCTGTCAACCTTGTGCCCAAAACAAGCACACAAGCTTTCATCAAAGCTTTATCTGCAGAGTTAAAACAGCAGATGTAGAGTCGTAGTATGGTAATTATGAAACAGAGTGATTCAGGAAGCTATTGCTTAACATATAGTTTTATTAATAAGATATTACTAGTTGGAGTCTACAAGACAAGTTTACTTAAATGGTCGTCCATATATTCGATTAAAGTTTGATAACATCTTAAATCATTTCTTTGTATAATAAATGTTTCGAAATCTGTACTGAGCGAAAGAAATAAGTAACAAAAAAATTCTGTATGTAAAAAAAGTGTAGTGACGTAACCCAACTTACATAATATATTCTTTTATTATGTGTTAAAAGTAACCGTTAATATTTAACTGTCAAGCGTTTGTCTATCTTATAATGTAAGTACATAAATACCTTGACAAGATTAGCATTTTACATAATATTCAATAAAATATTATCCTTTTTTCATTCCAAGTTGTCAGGTTACACGAAATCAGTACCGCAGATAAGAACTAATCGAGGAACTAATTAAAAAGCATCCTAAGAGCAACATATGAAAACCATTTTTCAGACCCTTATTAGTAAATGAAAATACTCACGGTTTATAATGGACATAAAAATGATTAAAAAAGATACACAAATTGTAATAGATATACAGTATGTCCACAAAATCATTCTCAACATGGGAATCTTCGTTATTATGAGTAATAGAGATTTGGTTAAATGAGATAAGTATTCCTTAGGTAAAGTTGTATCAAATCACATAAATAAAGTTTAGATATTTTGCGTAGTTTAGGCGCTATATAATAAAAATATGGATTTTCGAATTTTAATTTTTTTATTTTTTCAAAAATCTGAAGAGGCATATCACGAAAATGATATTAAAAAACTACCTTAAGAAAGTGCAAACAAAATTTGATTGTTAAAATAAATCAGCCATCTAAACTTTATTTATGTGATAATTGATACAACTTTACCTCGTCTCATTTTACCTGTCAATTTACTCTGTCTCTCATAAAACGGAGATCTCCATATTGAGAATGAATTTGATACACTGTACAGAGTATATATAGGATAGGTTATAAGATTGTTTGATTGAGTTGCAAAATCTATTATAGTTGTTCTGTCTTAGTTGTACAGAACTAGTTCCAAAACTCAATCAAACGACTTTTTTCTCATCATGTATTCATTTCACTTCATTATACACATAATATAGTACAGTCGCACAAATATATAATCAAACAGTAGACGTGTAAACTGAAAATGTATATATTCGTTGTATAAAATTATTGGTATAAATAGTTTGTACAATCCAAGTGTGCAAGCTTTCACGGCCGGCATTGTTCCAAGTCTTCATGGTTTCCGGGCTTGTAGGCCGTGGTCCGGTGGTATTTCTACCTGACGTTTTGTCTACAACTGCGGTAGACATTCTCAAAGGCGATGTGGCAGCGGTCGAAGTGTCCTCCTTGGCGGCTCACCAGTCACTGACACACTGACCTGTGAGACGCCAAGGAGGACACTTCGACCGCTGCCACATCGCCTTTGAGAATGTCTATCGCAGTTGTAGACGAAACGTCAGGTAGAAATACCACCGGACCACGACTTACAAGCCCGGAAACCATGAAGACTTGGAAGTTTGTACAATATTATGTTTTTTGCATTTTGAATCTACCAGTAAATAAACTTATGAGCCTTAAAAGTAATAGATGTTCGGTAGAAATAAAGTATATTCAATAGAAATAGTCTACGTTAAGTAGAAATATTGGTTTCTTAGTAGAAATAATGGTTGTTATGTAGAAATTATGGTTGATCAGTAGAAATTATGGTTGTTCAGAAGAAATAATGGTAGTCCAGTAGAAATAATGGTTGTTTAGTATAAATAATGTATATTCGACTAGTGCAAGAAATGGTATAAAAAATAGAAATTGTATTAAAGAAACTCATATTTCTGTGTACAACATTGCCTATCAATCACAGTGGATTAAAGAAACATGCGAATGCTCCTCATTAAAAAAATGATATGTAAACAATATGTGTCTAAGACAGTTCCCGAAAGGTCAACAAAGACAACGGAGTAGGGCGTCCAAAGCTAAAAAAGTCCTGTCAGGGCAATAGCATTTTCTCTAGTATCTACTTATGAGAAAGATTGGATATGTTAAGTTTAAAGTTAATGAAAATTTTCTATTTTGTTTATTGTAAAGTATGATTATTGCAATGTTAATTTAAATCCATATTTCGATTACCTCGTTTCCCATAAGTCACATAAAACACAATCTATCTTATGTTCATTATATTCGACACTCATAACTTATATCAATCGCCCAGTAAATTCACTGTGATTCACTGATTATACTTACCAGATGCAAATTATTTCTACCGAGCAATTATTGAAATTTCTAAGCGTTAGTGACATTTTCGAGGTGTTCCCTATTTCTACTAAACATCCATTGTTTCCATTGAGTATTTTTTGTTTCTACTTTATACATTTATTATTAATTATAGTTAAAGTTAAAATTAAATATTTGCAGTATTGTACATGCGAAAATTGTATTAAATACTTTGTGTACTCACCTATTGTGTTTAATTACTGAATAAACTAAATCATATACTGAGAATATTCCAATTTTATACTGGTCATTTTATTACAAGTCTAAATAACTAATATAATATCTTAAGATTGTGGTGGAAGATACGAGACAATCCCGTTACTTCCACCATTATGTTAAAATAGATGTGCTTTTTCCTGTAGTTTTAGAAAAAATAATTTTTAGGTTACATACTTCAATGATTTTCAATTATCTTTTGGTCTATATTTATATATTTTATTTTATAATGTCACCGCTTGCGCCCTTTTTAAACCAATCTCAGAAAAGAAAGTACAGAAAGCAGTCGGACAGGCGTTATGTGCTGAAAGACTTTCAGCACACAGATTATACAGTGTGAATAAAAAGGCTGGAACTAATTCGGTAAAATGAAAATAATTGAATTTCATAAAAATCCTCGGACACGTCAATTTTATTTTTTTACTGTACATGTTTGTTGATATTTGTTGCATTTCAATAGTCTTTTGTTTTCATACTGTGACGTCATCGTCAATTTTTTTTAATGGCACCCCACATTTTTTGTCATATTTGGATAGTGCTTAAAATTACGAATTCATTGATGTACCATAGTATGTGACCTTAGCATTCATACTTCTCGAGATAATCGAGTTTGAAGTACAAACAAAAACTCAGGAAAAAAGAGTTATCCATGAAATATTAAAACATTTAATAATTACTGTGAAACTCTTTTTTCCTGAGTTTTTGTTTGTACTTCAAACTCGATTATCTCGAGAAGAATTAATGCTAAGGTCATACTATGGTACATCATTGAATTCGTAATTTTAAGCACTATCCAAATATGACAAAAAATATGGAGTGCCATTAAAAAAAATTGACGATGACGTCACAGTATGAAAACAAAATACTATCGAAATGCAACAAATATCAACAAACATGTACAGTAAAAAAATAAAATTGACGTATCCGAGGTTTTTTATGAAATTCAATTATTTTCATTTTACCGAATTAGTTCCAGATTTTTTACTAGCACTGTATATTCGCGAAAAAAATAAATGTAATTGATGTGTTGTGCATTTCCATTAAGGCGTATTGTCCCTTTTGGTGACACTATAAATTGGTCACCCCTGCTTTTAGTCTATGAACAAATGTAAGTATGGATAGTCGTAAAACGATCCTCGAGAGAGAAATACTAAGAAAAATATTTTATGTACTCTCTTTAATGGATCATGGTGAGTAAAAATAAATTCTGTGTCAGCGTATAAATACAGAAGTTTATCGCTAACGTCTTTGATATTATTTCTGTATTCAGAAACTACATATATTATTAAGAAGATAAAAAACATTTAGCACTTCTAATACGTCTTTTGTTAATTATTGTTATTGAACGTGAGTAATATTAGCAAGTTCTAAAATAATCTTTTCGGAGAAAATACTCACAAGTATTTCCTTAGCAACTATAACAAATTAAGATGACAACCATTGCTAAATATTTGCAATCTTAATTTGTTATAGTTGCTGAAGAAGTCGAAATATGGTGACAAAACGTTCAATTACTGTCAATTTCTGTTTCTATTTTTTACTGTCCAAGTACCTATAACATCTTAGATTACCCTAAAAAACGTAAACTTGTGTGAAAGTATTTTAACATAGAGGCCGAAGATATAATATTATGAAAGTGAATTGCAAAATATCTTTATGTAACACATGCACGCTTTTAGTATTTTTTTGTATCAGTTTTGCGGACCTTAAATGACCGTTTATTGGCGAGTGACGTCATGATCCATTATGAAACGCTTTTCGATGTTATAATGAAAAACAATTGAAAAACCCGTTTCATAATGAACCATTATGTACCTCTTTTCGGTGGTTTTGGGTGTTATAATGAAATATGGATGCTATGGCAACGAACTGTTGTATATCATTGTATAAAGGTCAATGTTTTTAAAATGAGATGTACTGCCCAGTAGTGTTCTACGTGTATGCCGCAGTAATTAAACTAACTATCTAAAATTTAACCTCAATTTGATTGTTTGACATTTGTGTGGAAATTAAGTAAAATGAGCAAACAAATTAATATTTTGAAGAACTTTTATCTAAACACCATTGATAACACTAAATTGTTAATCACTTGCCTTTGACAGCTTCTGTCAGATGTTTCATTTCAATTTTCAAGTCTATTGCAGTGGTCATCAAACTTAATAAATATAGGGGCTGACATTTGAATTATCTGATGTGCCCTACTTGATTTAAAACATTATTTTTATCATTTTACGTGTTGACTAAGAATATAAGTACAGATTCTTAATTTTTACTGAGCTATCAGTATTCGCATTTCGCAGTATTAGCTTGCGATCGACGGTTTGGTGACCGCTAGTTTGTGACGTTTGTGTACTTCCATCACGAACGTGAAACAAAAGCTTCTTAAGAAAGCCTACTGTCCATTATGAGTGACTATTAGATAGAATCAGTGATCTAACCTCATTTGACATTTCAATGAAGTTCTAAAACCATGCATGTGTTATATAAAGTATAGTGTGCAACACGTGTGCTAAATATTTATGCGTCAGGCGCGATGTTTTTAGCACGAGTAGTAGGTTAGCGCTCACGAGCCTTAGCGAGTGAGCATCGCGAGCCGAATACGAGTGCTGAAAACATCGCGCCTGACGCATGAAGATGTATTTAGCACACTAGTCACACAATATACTATTCTTGCGGAGGAACTGGAATTTTTTTTACATTCATACAACATACAGTCACTGTCTGCAGTTTACACTGAGACACGTTAAGATATACCTCCTGGAATAGGAAACGATCACTGTATTACTTATCATGGATTGCGTGACTTTTTGAAGACCCTGTACACTAGAACTCCTTTATTACGTCACGGAAAATAGGAATCAACAACTAAAATGGAACTATTTTCATTTAATTGTTTAGTTTACATGAATTTTATTTTATTACGAATTCGTTTTTCGGAAATGACGAACTAAAATGTGACCATAAAAATTTTCCGGAAACTAGTCTATCCTTTGACTGAACAGGTCAGGTATATGTCTATTTTATTGTTTACAGGTGGTGAGATTTTTACGGTTTGCTGCTTGCCACCTAAAGTGCATTATCATTCGACGTCGCCACAGTTTTGCTATTGTTTGTATCTTGAATTTAACTCCTTTAATACTCATTGAAGAAAACACCTTTTTAAGATCCCGTGCCCAAAGAATTAAATCCTCATTATTATGTATGCATGTTTGTCTGTCCGTTTGTTTGTCTGTCTATCTATTCCAGCCTTCTAGCTCTTAAACTATAAGTTCTACTATAATAAAATTGACGTGTATTATGTAAAATAGATGAGATAAATACGCTTAAATATGTAAGTTGATGGCCTAAAACCCAAACAAATTCTTTTATTGAACTTATACTCCCGAAACGGGTAAATGTTGACAACACGTGCAATACAGGCCTGCATTGTTTATTTTATAAGTTACAATAATTATTATACAAGAAATCATTTTATTTTAACCTATTATGTAATTGTCTTTTGTACAAATTCGTTTTATTTTATGAATTTAAAATAAAAATCAGTTGAAAATCAAATTGCATTTAAGTAACATATCCACAAAAATATTCGTTTCATTCAATAGAAACAATTAAAATTTTTGAACTTATTCATGTGGAGTGACTACGAATAGGTTTTATCGAGTATTAATCTCTTTTTTTAGTCCAAAATAGTGACATGAATGACCCGTTAAGTTTGGCCACTTTGCTTGGTACAATATTGTGTCCCTCGGTCGCTTTTGGAAACTATTTAACCTATAAATATGTAATTTGGTAAATATGCAGTCTTCATGATTCCAAATAACGACAAATAAGTTTCATCAAAATCGACCCAGTGGACTTTGAGGTAAGCACCTCAGACTCTCGTGAAATATAATAGCTGCTACCATGGAAAGTTCTGTGTACTTGACTGAATTTTGACGTAGAACTATGTCTTTTCCGGCAGTATATCGGGGGGAAAAATTATGCAAAACGAAAAATGCGTTACAAAAAATGTATGACGCAAATAACCATAGTTAAGCCATAGTTTGTGTTATGTATCCATGTATGTAATGTTAATATTTTCAATAGATTAGGAAAGGAAGGCGTGGCGGAATCGCAACTGTCTCCTTCTGATTCGCAACTGTCTTCTTCTAATTAGAAACGTACGTTCTGAATTGAATTTGAATTAGTCTTTCCCGTCGCCTTGGCAGGACACCTGTCAAGTTTCATTCATTCTACTGATATAACCTCGTTTTTTTAAACACGTTGTCGTCGTTAATAATTAAAGCAATTTGTTATGGGGTGGTGTTTTGTACCTGACTGTAGTCATAATGAAAATTATGACTGCAAAAAGTTTACATTTCCGACTGAAGAAAAAGCTAAAATAATACCTAGATATCCAATACTTAATTGGTGAAAACATTTTTTTTTATACTTTTAGCGTACCTTCGCTCGATCTAGCGTAACTCAGACGACTTCACAATATTTTTCTAACTCCAAATGGGAAGAACAAACGCAATTTCTAATTATAATTGCTTAAATTAGTTCGGTTAGAATTAAACGTCACTGGCTAAATCAGTGAATCAAATTAGCCGTTAGGACATACGTTTTTTATAAATCTTGAATTTCAAATAAAAAATTATTTCACACGAAATAATAAAGTTTTGTAGCCAATAATGACGGGATTAATTAATTATTTTTATGAAACAGCCATTGTTTTGGTAAGAAATGTGTTTTAAGAGAATAGTAACGAATATTCCGTTAAACCCCATACATTTTTGAACAATCGACTTCATTTTAAATTTCGCGCTCAAATTACTTCTGTAGTCTATTTCAAATTATCTGAATACTTTGATTAGAAAATATTAAAAATTATTGTTTTAACACGATTTAAAGACATAAGTTTGAAAAATGAATTTTTCCCATGTTGCAGCATTATGTTACGTCATACCAAATGGGTGTTTCATATAGGTACTAATGCACACATAAGGCATTATAAAAATTCTGTATAGTAAAAATTATTAATTGTAAAATAAAACTATAATAGTATGAGTTCTAGGTGTTCGGTTGTTGCACAATCGTAATTACTGTGCTCCTTATCATTTTTTCTAAATGTTGTCCAAAAAATATAATACTCTGTCCGTTTGGTTTCTAAACAATTTTAGTCCAAGCGGCAGTAATAAATGAAGGGGGTTACCTGAAAAGTATGCCGAAGTTAATGATATTTTGGTGTGTTGTTTGCGGGTACTCTGTGGAGTAGAATCTGAGTTTTCGACCTCGAGGACCCTACGCTAACGTGGGGGGGGAGCCGAAAAACTACGAAATTTTACCACCTTTTTTGCTTTTTTAGAAATCTCTCAGAAACGGTTGACTTAAACCATTCTTTCATTATGTAATGTTTTAAAGAAAATTACATTTCCTACAATTTTCATTCCTACAACTTTTCTGTGGTACTAACGGTAAGTTCGCTGCAGCTTCTTGAAAATCACCCGCTCCGTTTTTTGAATCCTTGGTAACCAATGTGTAACGTGTGTATTTTCAATTTAAAGTTCGATGAAGAACAAAATAAATCGAGAAATAAATAAAACTATTGAAAAGAACATTACATTTTAACCATTGGTTACCAAGGTTACAAAAAGCGGAGCGGATTTTCAAGAAGCTGCAGCGCGCTTACCATTAGTATCACAGAAAAGTTGTGGGAATGAAAATTGTAGGAAATGTAATCCTCTTTAAAACATTACATAATGAAAGAATTGCTTAAGTCGACCGTTTCTGAGAGATTTTGAAAAAAGCAAAAGAGGTGATAAAATTTCGTGATTTTTCAGCTCCCCCCAAGTTAGCACAGGGTCCTCGAGGTCGAAAACTCAGATTCTACTCCACAGAGTACCCACAAACAACATACCAAAATATCATTAACTTCGGAATACTTTCCAGGTGAAAAGTACCTGACTGCTGGACTATTAATATTATATTCTTATGTTTTTTAATATGGCGATAAGTAATGACTTCTTTATAATTTGAAATTAAATTAAATCAACTTTTTTAGAGAGAAGTGCAAGCTGTAAGCATGTCTAGCTTTGATAACAAATTCTAAATGAGTTAGCAGCAGTTTTCATTTCATGTCTGACAAACTAATGTGACGTAAAATATATTAATTACTGAGCTACACTTCCTGTGCATATAGGTCCTAGGTGTGAGGGTAGCATATAGCTCCGCGGTGCGAGATTACAGAGCTTTACACATATCCGAGCTCTTAATGCACATATGAGCTATAACTAGAAACAAAACTCGCTTTGCACTTAAACTGTACGCTTTCATCATTGCATGTACACAACATACACCTGAACGACCGCGCCGACTCATTCAGTGATTCACTGACACAGCCTCAGTACCTATATGAGATTACAGAGTTGTATAATTAATGTTTTAACAAATGTGTTAGCGAAATTAGATTCAACGCTGTAAGAGCATCAAGTTTGTTAAAGTAAATCCATAGCAGTAATGCGGCGACTCCCTTTTACATATTTCTAAAATTATAGTACTGCATACAGTTACCAATTACCGGGTGTTCACAGTTTCGATGAACATCCTGAAATAAGTATCCATACTTCGTTTAGGGTACGTTCAAGTATTCAGTAATGTTTTTTCCTTAACCCATTTTAGCCTATTATAATATATCGCAACATTTTCAGAAAGAGGGCAGTATAGCCTAGTGGGTACCGTACTTGGTACCAGCCTCTAGACTAGACTGTCGTGGGTTCGAATCCCACCTGAGCTCATAGATGTTTTGTGATGTTATTTAGTTTTAAGTTAGTTGTTATTTAATGTAATTTAAGACGCTAATGACCTAAGTTGTCGACGCGTCTATAATCTACAATAAATAAATAAAAAATATTTTCAGAAGCCCCGGCTCCTCTCTCTGTAGCATTTAATTTTGTTCAGAAGGGATCGCTTTTGAATTCTTTAGACTGTACTGATCACAGAAAAATAAATGACTGATCTACGTAAAGAAAATTAATGTTTCAAGCAAAATTTTTATCAAAATGCATAGAAAAATGTTGTTTCAGAGGGAAAATTATACAAAAAAAAATCTGAGGTCATATTCTTACTGGATTTTCCGACAATGCCTTGGTAAATTGTAAATTTTGCAATTTTTAAACCATAAAGTCAAATTATATTTTATTTTTCGAATAATTATTAAAATGATTTTTAAATCATATATGTACGTAGTATGAACATGCAGGTATTATTATTCTGTTATATAGAACTTAGAATTTCTAGTAAAGAGTGTACGAGTACTCACCAGGGCCGTAGCTAGAGCTGGATTCAAGATAGGGCACTGAAAGTTTAAAGTAGGGCTGAAGCAAAAGACTACAATTTTTTAATTGGATTGCCCACCTCATCTGGTAATATCAAATTACAAAAGCAAGAAAACGGTAAATGACAATTTATTCAAACAAAAAAAAAATAGAGAACTTGCCATGTTATCAAATTTCCGAAGAACTTCATTTAGTCCAACGAATTTAATCTTGTTTTTCCAAATGCCAGATAGATCAAGTCTGTCATTCTGTCGTGACAGTCTTTGCGGCTTGTTTATAATTCCTTAAAGTAGGGCACTGGATGTTTTAAGGTAGAGCATTGCCCCTTAATGCCCCCCTAGCTACGGCCCTGGTACTCACACACTTTTAACTGGAAGTTTAAAATTATTTTATTTAGAATAATTTTAAATTAGTATATGGTAAACCACGATAAGCTTTAGAGTGGATTAGTTTATAAAAAGTTATAATTGCCAAAGAAATGGCACCGTTAAATAATTTTCAGTACGTGATTACAATAGGTGCACTTTTTTAAATTTAGTGCGAGTTTGAGCTCTGCCACGTGTAAATAAACAAATATACGAAATATATGTGACAAGCATAATATTATGGTGTATATAATACATGTATGTATAATGTACCTATATACTTCATTGCATATACCTACAGATTGTTGTGTGTACATTTATACAGGCTGTGCCATTTTGATGTAGGTATACGATTTACGTGTAAATATTTAACATTGTTTTTCCAAAAGTTTTCCATAAGAAGAAAGTTTGGTTACAAGGCTTTGGGAAATAAGAATATCATTAAGAATATCGGCTTATTCTAATCCATTCATTTGGTCCCAATGCTAAATTCCCTCTGTATACATCAATCTAGGACACGGTGTATACCATGTGGTTGTTATAGTTTTGTTGCCAAAACTAAATTTTTCTCGTCTTGATATTTTTTCTTGTCTGAAATTCCGAGGCGAAATAAAGATTAATTGCGTGATTTTGTATGAATTTTTGACACTCTATAAGCTCAAAGTCTATAAAATATCTATATTATTAGGTCGTGTTTCTTTTCATGTAAAAATTGAGTAAAATTATTTATAGGTTAAGTTTAAGTTACAGATCGCTAAACTTGGGTTAACTTAACGAAAACAAAATTTTTGTTATATAACACAAATTTTACGTTGATGGAAATATGGCTTAATATGTAAGTTTACGATGCGATGGTTATAGACTTGTGTTGTTATAGAGCAAATATAAGACAATATTAGAGTATATGCTATACTATAGATAGATAGATAGATATTTATTTTGTCAATAATTGAGATATAAATTTATTTGACACGTCAAACAACAATAAAAAATGGTGGAACCTTTGGTGTAAAGATACGAAATGTTACAATCACCACAAAACACCAAACCATAACAAACACTCTCGACGTACGTTTCGCCAACCAAGTTGGCATCATCAGGAGATGATTAAAACTAAAGACTAAACACAAATTACTGCCTATTTATAGGCTACCTAATTTTAATTACCTGAAAACTAAACTAATTTACTAAATCAAAAAGCAGGCTACCTGGAATTGGGCCTTTGTCACTGTTCATAATGTTATTTTTACACTTATGAATCTCTAGACTCTCTACGGCGTCTAGTTGTCTAATATTAATGACGTTCCTAATTAATTTTAAATTACTATTGTCTATTTTATGGTCATTTTCAAATGCATGTTGGGCAACACTAGATTTATCAAACCTGCCATATTTTAGATGAGCCATATGCTCTTTAAATCTTACTGAAATTGATCTTCTCGTTTGGCCAACATACTTTTTATTACAATTTTGACAACTAATTTCGTAAATCCCGGACTTTTCTTTTTCTTCTACTTTTTCTTTAGGGTTCCCTAATTTTTCTTTCAAACTATTACTTGAAGAGTATACAATATTTAATCCTACTTCTTTAAAAATCTTTTTTAACCCTCTGGTGAAGCGCGATTCAAATGGAATCGATACATATCTAGAAATGTCTGTTTCATTACGAAAAGTCGAGGAATTTTCCAAAGCATTCTTAAAACTACGTTTTCTAATCATTTTATCTATTAAATCTACATTATAACCATTACACAAAGCTATGTCCTTAATTAAAGTTTTTTCTTTCTCAAACCTTTCCTTGTTGAGAGGGAAGCTGAGTAACCGGTGTATTAAAAAGTTGAAACTTGCCATTTTATGTTGAGGGCAATGATGTGAGTCTTTAGGGATATATCTTAGTGTATTGGTGTCTTTTCTGTATATATCAAATTCTAAATTATTTGTCTCATTCCTTATGACTAATACATCAAAAAATGGCAGTCTTCCGTTGTTTTCAATTTCATAAGTGAATTTTATTGAAGGGAAACAATTATTTAATTTGGAAACAAAATTGTCTACATTCTCATTTTTAGTGTCAAATACTGCGAAAATATCATCCACATACCTAAGCCATACTCTAGGGAAGTAAATTACGAAATTAGTTGTCAAAATTGTAATAAAAAGTATGTTGGCCAAACGAGAAGATCAATTTCAGTAAGATTTAAAGAGCATATGGCTCATCTAAAATATGGCAGGTTTGATAAATCTAGTGTTGCCCAACATGCATTTGAAAATGACCATAAAATAGACAATAGTAATTTAAAATTAATTAGGAACGTCATTAATATTAGACAACTAGACGCCGTAGAGAATCTAGAGATTCATAAGTGTAAAAATAACATTATGAACAGTGACAAAGGCCCAATTCCAGGTAGCCTGCTTTTTGATTTAGTAAATTAGTTTAGTTTTCAGGTAATTAAAATTAGGTAGCCTATAAATAGGCAGTAATTTGTGTTTAGTCTTTAGTTTTAATCATCTCCTGATGATGCCAACTTGATTGGCGAAACGTACGTCGAGAGTGTTTGTTATGGTTTGGTGTTTTGTGGTGATTGTAACATTTCGTTTACGTCAAACAAGTTCACATTAAAATAAGAAATATAAAATTACTGGTAACATAAAAATTCATCTACACTGTAAAATGACCGCTCTAATCAGAATGTTTTTATATTTTTCTTGAAAAATGAGTATAGGTATTATTTTTTAACTTTTCAGGTAGTTTATTATAAATGTAGGCTGAATAATTTTCTGGGCAATGCTTATACAGATTGTATCAAATTAAACCTGTGCATAGGGCATTCTGTGTGTAAGGCAGAGATTGATACATAAAGCAATAAGTAAGAATGAGATAAATGATCGCTAATAGGATGTTACGTGGTTACTGTAAATTAAACTGATAAAAGATTTACATTTTTACAGCATAGAAGGAGCGAAAAAACAAAGATGACGCTATTAGGTTGTATAAATATTATTGATTTACAGTAACCACGTAACATCCTATTAGCGATCAATTATCTCATACTTACTTATTGCTTTATGTATCGATCTCTGTCTTACACACAGAATGCCCTATGCACAGGTTTAATTTGATACAATCTGTATATATAATAATAATTATAATAATGCCTTTATTGATAAAATAAAATTTTTATCAAATGGTGTGGAAATCAGCTTAAAGCTTTTGTTGCCAATGGTAGTTTTATGGCCTTTTTTCCACGAGTATCATAGCCATGTCCATCCTCTGCCAAGGCATAGTTTGACATATTTCTGCACACAAAAAATACTTAGTATCTATATATGACGTCTCAAGCATAGACATATTAATTGTCGAGACGAGAAACGACCGTCGGAATCTCAACAAAATTGTGAAATTTTGAAATAATTATTATGAAATCAGTAATTATATTAAAATTTATTATAGATACAAATATAAAATATATTATAGATACAATTATAGAGCAAAAAGCGAGATATTTCCAAAAAACTGATTTTCGCGACCTTTGACCTTGAATATCTAAGGACGCTCACACGTGACCATATGTGACTTTTGAGACAACATTTAGAATGCCAAAATAAAGGTTTATACAAATATTCAGCTTATTCCGTTTCATTCCGAGGTGAAACCCCTAAGGTGACTGCACTATATGATCTATTTTCACAATGAGAAGAGCTGTTCATTTCAAAATTTACAAATATATAATTAATGTAATTTGATGAACGGTCAAAAGTGAAATATTTAAAGACACATTTCCAGTGTTTAAAATGGTTATACGGTCAATAGTTAAAGGTACTTCAAATTCGTTGGTCATCACTCATTCACAGTCGGTACCTACATTTTTTTTTGCAATATGCCAAGGAAAAGTTTTTGTTTGTAAAAAAATATTTAGAATGTTTTGTTAAAAAAATATTATTTCATTAACTTGGTCAATATGTGCTACTGACAGTTTTTTTTACTTTAAAGACAATCTCACTGTAAATTGTAAAAAATAATTATAATTTTTTACATCCAGCTATAATTTTCTAAATTTTAAAGAAGTTTTGATTTCTAGCGAACACCTTTTAAACTGTAAAAAATTAATGACTTCTGACATCTGCTAAACTATACAGTACCTACTATACAGTAAATCTAATTGTTTAATATCGAAATGACTTTATAAAAACAAACCAGTATTTTCTAATTTTAACATGAGTTGGATAGTGAAACGCTCTATTTAAATAAATCTGACTAAATTTTTAATTTATATTTACGATTTTAGAATTGAATATTTTAAATATTAAAATTAAAAAAAAATATTATTGCGTTAGTTAACAATTACGATTCTTTTTAAAAGGGTTGAAATGTCAATTCCCGAATAAATACATCTAATTTTAAAACCAAAGAACCGAGTATGACGTCTGGACACATTTTCTCGTGGGGCTGCCCACTTCATAAATCTTTCCAGAATAATCTTGCTATACCAAAATCGCTTTGGGAGTCATAATAAATCAACCGAAATCATGTATGAAATCACTGGCAGTCGGTAAGATGATTTGACAACTTTTGACTTCATGAAATCACGTGAAATCTCTGTGAAATTGCAAGCGGTTATAGAATCGATTTCAGAAGCCATCAACAATCTCTTGTGCAATCACATGATATCTTTTGTGCAATCACATAATAGTAAATTGTATATCTAGATGCGTAATTTGGTATATTACTGACGAGTGGTGACAGTCACTCGAGTCATAATACCACTACGCATGAGATATATTTGGTATTTTATGCCATACCCACTGCAAAATAATTACTTTTCGCTTCATTTTCAAAAAAATTTTACTGCAGTTCATTTGCGTCGCCATCTTTACATTTGCATCAGTCCGTGAGTATGTAATAGCAAGCATATAGAGTGAAAGTTGTTATGGCAACCGTTTACTCACCGCACTAGTTAATAGTATATTGTGTAACAAGTGTGCTAAATACATCTTTATGCGTCAGGCGAGATGTTTTCAGCACGAGTAGTAGGCGAGCGCTCACGAGTAAGCATTTGGAGCCCAATACGAGTGCTAAAAACATCGCGCCTGACGCATAAAGATTTAGCACACGCGTTGCACACTATACTTTATTCAACACATGCATGGTTTTAGACTTTAATTGAATAATTTAATGTCACTGACAGAAGTACATCTCATAATAAAAACATTGGGCTCGATATAATATTTATTCACTTTGTTACCATAGTGACCATATTTCATTTATAACACCGAAAAGAGGTACATAATGGACATTAGATAACGAGTTTCTCAAATGTTTTTCAATATATCATCGAAAAACGTTTCATAATGGATCATGACGTCACCAGTCAATAAACGGCTATTTAAGGTCCGCAAAACAGATACGAAAAAACACTAAAAGCATGCGTGTGTTGAATAAAAACGTTTTTTACACGCCTGCCTGTTAAATGACCCAATTACAGGTTGCTACACACGCATGGGAAGTAGCTATTTTGTAGTGGGTATGGCAAAGAATTTCTTGTGCAATCACATGAAATTATGACGTACCTCGTGACTTCAAAAGATTAATGAAATCGTAGGAGGAGATGTTTGAAATCTTCATGAAATCACATTCTGATTATAAATTAGGTACTTCGAAGTGAACAGAACCTCGCATTCCTCCTTTGTAAAAATGATTACTTGCTGCTCGTGCACCCGGTATGGACATAAAATGTTAATAAATTCAGCAGAAACGATGCAAAACTGAAGTGTTACTTTATTATAGCAATTTTAAAAAGTTAAATAATTCGTAACGTTTCTGTATGTGGACGAGGGTGGTGTCGTTGTGAGTGGGTAGGTGAGTGAGTAACTGAGTGTTACGCAATGCGGTTCTATGTATGTAATATAACCATTGACTTAGAGAATGGACTGTGCATTTCCTATCTGCTTAAACAAGCTGAAAACGCGCACAATAATTAATGAAATAAAATAATTTGGCTGTAAAAAAATTAATACGTCACTGTTTTATATTAGAAATCATTGCCACAAACACAATAGCGTTTATTTTATTTCAATACGTTAAGTATTTTACGGAGATGCAAATTTTTAAATTGTAATACTTGCTAACGTCATTAAAGTCAATGCAATTTCGCTTCAAATATTATACAGCATATAAACAGGTAAGCTGCGCACAGGAAAATTAGCATTGGGAAAAAATGAATGGATTAGAGTGAGCCAGGGCTCATAATGTACGTATTTATATAGAGTTGCTATGGTTTTTTAGTGTTTTTATTTCAGTTTCAATTATTTTTATTTTAATAGTTGTTTAAATGTCATATAAAATAAAAAAAATTGAAACTAAAATAAAAACACTAAAATAACCATAGCAACCTTATATAAATACGTACATTATGAGTCATGGCTCACTCTGATCCATTCATTTTTTCCCAATGTTAATTTCCCTATGTGCAGCTTACCTGTTTACATACTGTATACGAGTACTCTATATAACCAGGCCGCCTTTGTTCCCTGTACAATATTAAGCTCGCACAGCCAGCGTGAGGTAGATAATGTATTAAATAGTGGGCAGTGACGTCAGTCATTTGACAGGAAAAATATTTATTAAACCAACTTCACAAATTTATTATGAAGCTATTTTAAGTTAAACGGAGCTCATACCAATGATTTAGTAAAAAAATGACGTTTATAGGCTCATTCTGTCTCTTTCTAAGGACACTATATGGTAGTTTTCAGTTGTTTTCGATTTACTCAGGACAGTACTTATGAGAAAAGTTTCCTGAACGCATTTCTCACATAGTTATGCGACGCAGCGCAATGCGACAAAACGCTCTTTCAAAAATTTACGTGCTTTCAAATGCAGCCATTCTAAAAGTCACAGGGTTGGCGCGACGCGACAAAATTCAATGTTTTGGAGAGCGTTGTTATGCCGTTTCGTGCCACCTAGTGAGAGCTTCTAATAAAATATCCTAGAACTATTTCGCCATCACTATAAGAACTCATTTCGCGTCTTTCCAGGCTGACTGATCTCTATTGACATTAATTATTTTCTTCTAAAGCAAGTACATTGCTGTCGTTTCGTTTGGCAACGGTATGTAAGAATTGAGTAGGTATAATATAAAATTGTCGCCTCACGCCGTGTCGCCACGTGAGAATTGACCTTTAGCAAATGTGATTTTCTTGTCAAAACAGTTATCACACTTTCATACAGTATTAAACAGAAAAGAACAATGTTGCAATAATAGCATCAAAAAACGTTTGTATTTGAAAAAAATAGAATTTTTCATTCGAATATTATCTATACCTAATATTAATATTATAAAGCGGAACAGTTTGTTTGTGGGTTTGTGCGCGCTAATCTCAGGAATTACCAGTCCGATTTGATTTTTTTGTTAGATAGCCCGTTTATTCAGGAAGGTTATAGGCTATTCGAGTTTTTTTAAATTCAACTCCAAAGGGGGTAAAACGGAGGTGTAGGATTTTTGACTATATACTAATATACTATACTAATATACTATACTAATATTATAAACTGTAGGCAAGTATGCGAAGCGAGAACACAACAGGCGACTTCGCTTAGCAGGGGGAGAATTTCTCGCGGGGGAGGAGTAATAAATCATAAATTCTTATCTCTGTAACTACTGAACCGATTCTAAAAATTCTTTCACTAATAGAAAGCTACACTATCTCTGAATAATATAGGCTATAATTTATTTTGATAGATTTTTCGCGAAGGGGGAGTATTTCTTGTGGGATAGTAACAAAACGTAACTTTAAAATTCTTTTGCATTTTAGCGCATAGGCGGAATCCTACTATATTGTAAACACCACCAGCCCAACTTCGCTTTGTAGGGGGAGAACTTCTCGCGGGGGGATAATAAATCATAAATTTTTAGCATCCGGGCGAAGCCGGATGGGAACCGCTAGTATTATTATATGTTAAATGTTCATTCGGTCAAATTTCGCAAAATATTAAAATACAATAAATGCTTTTTAATTATGTTAGCATCACTCTTAGAACCACCCATCGAATGACGAACATTACAATGCAATACTAGAAAAAATCATTTTAAACTTGTGTTATCGTCGGTACTCAAACCCGAATCTTTAACTATCGGAAGATTCGAGTTTGAGCCCCGACGGTGACACAAGTTTCAAATGAATTTTTCTAGTATTGCATTGTAATGTTACGTCATTCGATGGGTGTTCCTAACAGCTGTATACCTAATATTAACATAAAAAGTATTTATTTGTAATTTAATATATTTCTCAAAATTGATATAGCTATGAAATAAATGTTCAGATGGATATAAAACATAACCTCTAAATTTCACTCTATCTATATTTACAATATGTGATAGGATATTAGTGGGGTGTCAAATGGAAAGCGATTCATTATAGTTTTCAACCTCTATAAATACTATATTGGGATCCGTCAGATAGGTGGAGATTAAAAAACATGGCGCAGAGGGAGGGAAATTTCATATACGGCGTATACTTTTGCGTGTAATTTTATGATTTTCAAAGTGATAAGAAATGATAAATATAAGTGCAATTTGTGATTGGGCCGGTACGAATCCTAAACAAAGGAATTTTGTTGAAGGAGAACGGATTCTCAAAGCCGGGCATATTATCAAATGTGGGAAATATAACGAGAAAAATGCATGCAAAATGAACTGTCAAAAGCAGTAATCTTTACGACATATTGCTTAAAAACATCAAAATTAAAAGAAAATCTCCACGAAATTAATCATCCACGTTCAATGCGCCTTTAAGGTTGGGTTAGGTGAATAATGTAAACACATAACTGCAACATAATAAGTTATATTGTAATAAGTGGGTAAGTTACTAACCTCAAAATATTTGTATACAAAATTAATCCTATAAATTTGCCAATCATCAGGGATTCAACTATTGTTGTGCAGTATGATAATAAGTACATCTTATTATTAATATAAAATATTTTTTTAATTCATAAATACAATTTTTCCACATTTCATTAGAAAATAATTCTCTGTAAAGTAAGTTTTACAAGGCAATAACTGACAGTGTTTAATGCCATGATATTAGAAAACGTCGCGAATTCCATTTTCGATAAACTTTTTGTTTATTTTACTTGTTTTATATTTGTAATAAACAATTTCACGATAAATTTGCACTGTTAGCATGTAAAATTTTCCCTCGTTTTAGTACAATTTTCTGCCACCAGTTGTCATATACTCATTTGACGGATCCCAATACCTACTTAAGAAAATACTTATAGAATAATTGCATTTTACGTCATTCTATAAGTTCGGAGTTATATAGAGCTATAAAATTCTTAACGATCTTATGCTCGTATACAGTAAAATTGTATAATAAATCTTAAGCTCGTGTCTAATTAGAAAAGGACTTGAAAAGGACAGTCACAATTGCATGTCCATTTTCAGTTTAATACTTTTTCAGGTCTGTTGCGTAGTCCATTCCGTAAGTCAATGAGTATGAACATAAATGAGTTCAACGACCAATATGACAACATTTTAACTAAATACTTAAAGCCACCGCTGTGACTCGATATAACAGAACGTGAATTATTTTCGTAGGTGTTAGTCGACCTTCCTGTTTCTGTTCCATGCACCTACAGTATGTATATAGAAATCTGGGGATGTAGTATATAACGTGCCACTTTAGACGAGGGGGGCAGCCATTCAGGGGAGGGTGCATGCCTGTCTTATGGACTCCATGCTATGCATGTGCCCACGTTCTATTGGCCGCGTCTTTGCGCATGCTAAATTGCTCGTACAGCACCCTCCCCTGAATGGCGACCAATAGATTGTGGGCACACTTGCTTCCTCACCCCCCTCTTAACAGCAACCGCCCCACTCGCTTGTACTATGTCCCTAGATTTCTATGTCTATGATCTACAGCGATCAACCAGCGCTGTTCAAACTGTTAAGGCGGATACAATTTATCTGACGTAAATGAAATAATTAATTTAAGTGTTGAATTATCTTACATCCGTTTTGCGTGTAATAAGTAATAAAATAAATAACTGTTTCGTTGCACTCTTTACTGTGGTTAAAGGAACCATACTGTTGTAGCGAAATTTAGGGAGTGACTCATGCACTTACACAGGCACAGTTTGTATGCACGGGACGCGTATATATTATGCTTTACATATGCATACACACTGTGTCTGTATAAGTGCATGACTCACACCTTAAAATTTGGTACAACAGTATAGGCTATAATAATTTTAATTTGTACTATGGTTTTACCCGCAGAACAGAAATCTTATCGTAATCCGAATAAAAAGTGTCGATTGATAGTGTATGTACCTTTCTTCAAAATCGTTCCAATCGTTCTCAAGTGTGTAAAACAGACAGGCAGATAAAAATTCTGGAAACACATTTTCCCGTCTAGGTATGCAAAATACTCGAAAACCCTTCCAGAAAACGAAATAACAAACAGAAGTTCCGTTCATATTTTTGTATATTATTAGTGAATGCTGTGTTCTGGTACGATTTTCAGCCTTAAATCTAGATTTAGTACCTACCTAATGTCATTTGTTTTCAACTAAGTGCAGATCCCTATTTGGTTGAAAACAAAAGATATTCTTAAATATAAATTTAAGACTGAAAGTCGTACCAGAAATCCAGCATAAATATGACGCATTTTGTTTTATATTAGGTATACACGAGGGTATACATTTGTAATGACTTTATGCTCGTTTGCCCACTTAAAACATAATAATATTAAAAAATGGTAGTCAGTTGAATTGAAGCACCCTGTTTTGTAGCTTTGAGAGAACAAATACTTATTGATAGTTTATCTTTAGACTCTTAAGACTACTCATGCCAATTCTACGTAGGTGGCTAATTCTCAAAGTATTCTTTGAATGCTAGAGTGATTTTTTTAGAAGTTCCGCGATGCTTGCGTATTTACAAATTTGCTATAAAATGTTCAGCAAAATTTTATGGATATTGCGTAAGTGTATTCAATTTCAACTCTATAAAATTTTTAATAAATGTTCAGTGGAACTAAAACTGAAAACATGATATCCAACAATTTTTGATTAAAATTTTACAATACGTCTCAAAAAGGTTAAATTTAGGTCATAAGAAATAATGAAAATATCGGCATAGAGAACATCTTCTAAAATCATTTTTCAAAATAACTTAATTTAAAATGAAATGAAATATTTCAATTGAATTTTCTAGAAAGCTTATACTATATACGATATTGTTATGGTTACAAATTGTGTGTAGACACCGGCCTGGATAGCCTAAGAGCCAGTGGCCGGCAGACAGAAAGTATTTTACCAAAGTTTAAATTTTTCTCAGCGACTCTCCTATAGCTACTATACATGAGATGGGGAGTCACTAAGCCGAGCGAAGGTAGCGATGACGTCACTCACGTAAGATAGGTACAAAAATCAGACCAACTTCAAAAGTATTTTACCAAAGCTGCCGCTTGGATATTTTAAAGAATACAACTATTGTTATTAAAAAATGCAATGGCAGACAATTTGGCCGGTTATAACCTCATGGCAGACGTCATTGAAAATTTGAAAAAAATAAAAAAAATTCAAAAGTATTTTACCAAATCTGATTTTTATATATGTTGTTTATAATAATATTAAAAGTTTAAATTTAAGACGGCAGACGTTTTCTCCGGTTGTAACTTCCCGGCAGACGGTAAAATCTTACCTATAGTGCGAGTATAAGTACCTACTGTAATTTCTCTTACTTGTATAATATCTGCATGCAAATAAATAATCAAGTAGAAATGAATAATAAACTATGAAAATTATAAAAAAATACTTACTATTTTAGAGTAATAAGTAGGGAAGATGGGTCACTTATAAAATAACAATAATTATAACAATATAAAGACAATAATGGAAATATGATCAAAGTTTTTAATGATACTATTTTAGCGATTTTATCCAGGATATATCCGGTAATTTTATTATAATAAAATCTATTTTAAATTTTCTTGATTCAATTTACAAATTTTAATTGCATTTTTACAGATAATGATCCAGTCGATGATGAGCAAAATGATGAGTCGTATCATGTTGAAAATGATTCCGAACATGAAGTTGACGAATTATAAACGAAAATGTAAACAAAAAAATAGTATCATTAAAAACTTTGATCATATTTCCATTATTGTCTTTATATTGTTATAATTATTGTTATTTTATAAGTGACCCATCTTCCCTACTTATTACTCTAAAATAGTAAGTATTTTTTTATAATTTTCATAGTTTATTATTCATTTTTACTTGATTATCCATTTGCATGCAGATATTATACAAGTAAGAGAGATTACAGTAGGTACTTATACTCGCACTATAGGTAAGATTTTACCGTCTGCCGGGAAGTTACAACCGGAGAAAACGTCTGCCGTCTTAAATTTAAACTTTTAATATTATTATAAACAACATATATAAAAATCAGATTTGGTAAAATACTTTTGAATTTTTTTTATTTTTTTCAAATTTTCAATGACGTCTGCCATGAGGTTATAACCGGCCAAATTGTCTGCCATTGCATTTTTTAATAACAATAGTTGTATTCTTTAAAATATCCAAGCGGCAGCTTTGGTAAAATACTTTTGAAGTTGGTCTGATTTTTGTACCTATCTTACGTGAGTGACGTCATCGCTACCTTCGCTCGGCTTAGTGACTCCCCATCTCATGTATAGTAGCTATAGGAGAGTCGCTGAGAAAAATTTAAACTTTGGTAAAATACTTTCTGTCTGCCGGCCACTGGCTCTTAAACTAGGAGACTTTGATCGTGACATACAAATCTACGTAGCACTATTTTTAGTATATTTTTATGTTGCTACTAGCGCCCCGTCCCGTCTTCGCCCGGGTGGTATGAAATTATGATTTAATAGCGGTCACCCATTGCTCCGCTCACGTATATTTAGTATATTGTAAATTTGTTATCCTCCCGTGAGAATCTCCCACCCCTGCGTAGCTTTCTATTAGTGAAAGAATTTTTAGAATCGGCTTAATAGTTCCAGAGATAAGAATTTATAATTTATTATCCCCCCCCCACACGAGAATGCCGCCTCGCGAGAATCTCTGCCCCTGCGTAGCTTTCTATTAGTGAAAGAATTTTTAGAATCATTTTAGTAATTCCAGAGATAAGAATTTATGATTTATTACCCCCCGCGAGTACCCCTCGCGAGAATTTCCCCTCCTGCGTAGCTTTCTATTAGTGAAAGAATTTTTAGAATCGATTTAGTAGTTCCAGAGATAAGAATTTATGATTTATTCCCCCCCACGAGAGTACCCCCTCGCGAGAATCTCTCCCCCTACGTAGCTTTCTATTAGTGAAAGAATTTTTAGAATCGGTTTAGTAGTTCCAGAGTTAAGAATTTATGATTTATTACCACCCCCTGCGAGTACCCCCTCGCGAGAATCCCCTTCACCCCTACGTAGCTTTCTATTAGTAAAAGAATTTTTAGAATCGGTTTAGTAGTTCCAGAGATAAGAATTTATGATTTATAACCCCCCACGAGAGTATCCCCTCGCGAGAATCTGTCCCCCTGCGTAGCTTTCTATTAGTGAAAGAATTTTTAGAATCGGTTTAGAAGTTCCAGAGATAAGAATTTATGATTTATAACCCCCCCACGAGAGTATCCCCTCGCGAGAATCTGTCCCCCTGCGTAGCTTTCTATTAGTGAAAGAATTTTTAGAATCGGTTTAGAAGTTCCAGAGATAAGAATTTATGATTTATTACCCTCCACGAGAGTACCCTCTCGCGAGAATCTCTCCCCCTACGTAGCTTTCTAATAGTGAAAGAATTTTTAGAATCGGTTTGGTAGTTCCAGAGATAAAAATTAATGATTTATTACCCCACCTCTCTACTTTTTTGAAAATAAAATATAGCCCATGTTAGTCGCTGATAATGTAGCTTTCTATAGGTGAAAGAATTTTTAAAATCAATTAAGTAGTTTTTGAGTTTATCCATTACAAACACAAATTTTACCTCTTTATAATATTATTAGTATAGATTACTACCTACCTATCTCTTTTGGTTTTAGTCTATAAATAGTAAATAATGATGCATTTTACGACACTAAATTATAACAAACACCACTCGCATCTTTATTTTAACATATTTTTTCCTCTTTTTGTTGAGAACAAAGTGCGAATGTAGGATGTATCTTGTAACCTACTTTGTGAGAACATCAGCTGGATAGTTAATTGCAGACCATATCATTATCGATATTTTAATCACAAAAGCCAATTAACATTAGAATATGTGATCGTCAAAAAATAAGTATCTATACATAAAATAGACACAAAATTAGAATATACATAAAAAACTGACATTAAAATTTGCAATTTAAAAACTCGTTCAAAGAATGAAAACTTCTACACAACAAAAAATTTTTTTTTAATTTTGAATAGTAGGTAGGTACTCTTTATATTTACTTTAGATTACTAAAGAGCCTGGAACCTGCGCATGGAGGATTTTTGTTGGGTATATGAAGTTGATTTATATGTATATGGTCCCGTATAGTAATTTCATACACGAAACCATTTCGATATTAATTATTCGAAATGTTTGAAGGAAGCGTGGAACATGTTTCTCAGCGATTGACTCTGTTGGGATTACTCATCAGTGCATTTTAAATGCGAATCGAGTACGTTTACCACTTGGTTTAATAACGTCGAATGATAATTTGGAGAATTCAAACTGTTTGAAAAAATGTTCGGTGTGAAATTCGTCAAATCAGTTTCGCTTTCAGTTTTGTGAGTTTATTTTTATAATTAAAAATGTCATTACATTTGTATCTACAGTATCCAGATTTTTTGTTACAATCTGTATAACAGTGTTATGATTGTGACCCCTAACCATACATAATATTATGTATGTATAATACTGTACGTAATATACTCCTGTTCACCAATTGCATGTTATATAATATATATAGGCGGACATAATTTCCAGAAGATATCTATGCGGGTAGAATCTCTGAAAAATCGGAAAGTCAAAAAAGAATATCTACTGTTAAAAGAGACTTACTACAGTTCCACAACAAAAATGATTTCTGTGCTAACTTTTTTAATATTTAAAAATATGAATTTACTTCAATCGATGCATGCCATAAAATTTTTTCCTTGCAGGAAACTACCATAGCATTACTTCGAGAAAGAGCTGTAATGCATCCACGAACTAATATTGTTAATCCAGGTGTGCAAGCTTTCACGGCCGGCATTGTTCCCACGAATATACAGAGAGGCCATAGAAATACAAAAGAACACACAGAATTTCAACCGAGAAGATGAAGACCTCAATCTCAGTAAAACCTGGACACCAGAACTCCGACATTCAAAACCAATCACCAATCGTTCAAGGACGGAATACGACCGAGGAGAGAACTCACCCCCACCACTACACACTGCGCATTTGACCAATTACAGAGAGACAGACTACGACCAAACAGAGAACACACTGGTACTAGGCATAAAAGAAGGGAGGACACCAGTCACTGACACACTGACCTGTGAGCCGCCAAGGAAGACACTTCGACCGCTGCCACATCGCCTTTGAGAATGTCTACCGCAGTTGTAGACGAAACGTCAGGTAGAAATACCACCGGACAACGCCCTACAAGCCCGGAAACCATGAAGACTTGTAATATTGTTAATATTATACTGCCTAAAAATCGTACTTAAACGATATTGTTATAAGTACAAAATATTCACAAAATTGCGTACATTTCCAAAAATATTAATTCGATTGGCATCAAAATTGATACAGACACATAATATGCACGGTCGCCATGCGGAAAATCACTTTTCTTTTCGGGTCGAAAGTAAGCGAAAGCGATGCCATCCTACGCGATGATTTTAAACTATATCTGAAAGTTCGCCTAACCTACAATATCAATTCATGGTATTTTTGTAAGTATTTAATGTTGTTCTTTCAAATCAAAAATAAAGATAGTTACTTCCTACAACATGTACATTTCGAAAGCTATTTCATCTTCAGCAAACACTATACATGTATAGTGTTTGCTGAAGATGAAAGCATAGCTTTCGAAATGTACATCCATCAATAAAACTGTTGTGGTAAGAAGTAACTATCTTTATTTTTGTTTTTATTCCAACCACAGTGCTCATATATTTTTATTGTTCTTTCAATGAATTTATAGCAAAAAGTGCTATGTGTTGAAAATTTGAGATTTCGACTCGAGTTATTGCCGCCCTCGCTGTGTTCTGGCAAGCAAACACCACCCTTGTTCGCAATCGCCAATTTTCTGTTCTAGTAACACAATGTATTATTCCTAGAGAGTATTTTTCTGTATATCACTGTGCAATTTATAATTAAACACCCTCGCGCCACTACAGATAACTTCTGTGAACTGTGAGTATAATATTTACATACTATTGTACAGAATATACAATGAGTTTTTGTCAAATGTAAATATCTGTATTCGCGTTCACGGTTTCCTGTTAGCGTCACAAAGCTTGTCATTTCTCTCAAAATACACATTATTTATTAACTACAGTTATTTTTTGTGGATATAAGTTTTGGTGTTAATTAATTTCATAATTTATACCAATCAGTAATCTAAAATCCATGCCATATTTGTTATTTCTTTCCAGAGGTTTTTTCGTACTTCCTGGTGAGTTGGAAGGTTGAAATTTGGCATGGAATTTCCTAGGAACCCGAGAATGGTGTTAAAAACTCTATATAAACCTAAAGGTACGTGCATTATGGAGCTGGGATCCTAGATGGTAGCGTAGATCATAGTAGGCCCTCCTTAAATTAATGCGAGCGTATACAACGAAGCAGTGAGTGTAGCAGGTATAAGCGCTGTTACAAGAGCTGGTAGATACACGAATGTATCTCACCATTCTTTTAGCGCGCTGACTACTACAATCAATGTGTGACAAATGTCAAATGGCCGTTACAAGTTTCGCATTGGATGTGACTAATTGTTCTTCCGCATTTATTGGCATGCTGTGACAATTTTGCTAGTTTTTGTTTAATTTGTTTTGAGTTTTTTCTTATACGTATTTAAAAGTGTTAGGTTCCATATAGGGTTCATTCCCGGGAATTCCCGAGCCGAGAATTCCCGGGAAATCGTTAGGCTTTGTTCCCGGGAAATTAAGCTCGAGAAAAGTCGAGAACTCGAGAAATCATATTTTAGTCTATAAAATTATAAAATAAAACTATTTGCCTTTGCATAAAATAAGGAACCGGCTGTCTGATAAAGCTATAAATGCTTTAGTTTTTCTAAAGGCATATTTTATCAGACAGAGTATGTATGTATTATGTTCAGAATTCAGATGTTGTTTTATTGATCTTGCAACGTTTTAAGTTGATTTTTTCCTAATTAACCTGCCAAAATGGTGCTGTGATTGTAATTATAAGTCAGCGTAGTATTAACGTTTTAATGTTTAAATTTTATTTTTTTTTTATTTTGTTTGAGAGAAGCTAATTTTGTTGAAAACTGTCAATAAAAGTTTTATTATTATTTTAATACTTTTATTTGACAGGAAAACCACATAATTTATTGATTTAAAATAAGATATTTTTAGTGATACACATTTTTAATTTTGTGGCGACTTTTTTCATTATTTGAACCGAAAAGATATGCAAAAACATACGTAAATGTAAATTTCTCGACAACCCGAGAAGACCCGAGAAATTAGCCTCGAGAATTCTCGAGACCTGAGAAACTGATAAGCTCGAGAAATCATGAACCCTAGTTCCATACGTAAATATTCAAAAAACCGGTTTGGGTAAAATTTTAATTCTTGATATATGATGAAATTCGTCATGTTTAGATCGTTTTCTATTAATAGGGTGGACATGATAGCTCCTACCCAAATTTGTATTTAAAATATACCACTTTATAGCAGAAGAACACAAATATTCGTCTTCGCTATCTGACATTTCAAACGCGACTTAAGCTTGTATCAATGCTAGTATCAAAGCTTCGTTGTGCAAACCTATAAGCTTTTATAATTTCAGCCACCATCTACCATACATGCTACCATCTAGAATCCCAGCTGCGTACTGCACGTACCTTTAAAAGTAAAAAGGGATCTGTGGCTCTAAAAATTTTCCATGTTTACCCTCATAAAACCTAGTTTGTTCAATCATAGTCATCACAAATGAAATAATGATAAGGTTTTATTAGGTATTTTAAATAAGTATTAGAACCAGAATATCTTTATCATTTTCTTTCAGATTTTTGAGATATTTTGCATGACACCTACACAGAGCTGGACAGTGCTGATAACTTAGTGCTTGCAATAATTCTTTAAGCATTTATAAATAATGCTTGAACACTTTGCTTAAAGCACTTTGTAAAACAGATGCTCGATACCCTTGATACTCAGATACTCTTGATACTTAGAGTACTTGCGCATTATAAATTGCGTAATAAGCATTCAACAAACTTATTGAGCATTAGGAATGCTTAAAAAGCATTTTAAATGCTTAATATGCGTTTTTAGTGCTTAATAAGTATTTTTAATAAAACATTTAGTAAAACATATTTCGTTTACACTCTTATTTTGGTAAACACAATGTATGTTATGAACTTTGGACTTTTGTAGTGTAATGTTGGAAGTTAAGAAATTACTTTAAAATGCTTAATGCTTGATGCTTAATTCTTCAAGCACTTTAATGAGTGCTCGATATTTTTAAACATTTTTTTCCACGAAAATGCTTGTTGCTTAAATAAATCGAGCATTTATGAAAGTGCTTGATACTCGGTACTTCAAGCACTTACAGATCCGGTGCTTTTCCCAGCTCTGCACGTAGATGGAAAAACATATTTTCAAAATTTTTATATTTCTGTCTATTTGTTTAGACCAGTATCACTCGAGAGCAGCTGAACCGATGTTGATGAAACTTTATACTATCTACTGGTACCCAAACTTAAAGTGTATTTTTTAATTTAGATATGATCCGGTTAAAATAAAGTTTTTGTCAAAACTGACACGTGATCGAAGACGCGGGTAAATACGATCGTAATTTTATGTAACTACAGTCATATTTAAATAGACTGCGGTATTTCTCGATACATTCTGCGCATTTTAAGACCACATATTATGTCTTCGTGTTACCGTTTATAGAAGACCATGCAACGCTCAAAATAATATTCTGTATTGCAATGTTTAAATGCATATAACCCGGTTTTCGACAGTCGATGATAAAAAAATAAAAAAAGCACGCTTATATTAACGCACCAAAAAGTAGAAAATAAATTTCTTTCTCTTCTATAACGTTTAGAAGCGTGGCACATACACTTTATCTATATTTCATTTAATTCATCGAATTCGAGTGCCCCACGCTTCTAAACGTTATAAAAGAGAAAGACATTTGTTTTCTACTTTTAGATTTTTTTAAACTGCAAATTTTACTTTCAAATTTTTAGTCATTCTAATATTATATTATGTTAAATTTTAAACGGCTGGAGACACGTTTCCCACCATAGCTCCCACGACCTGTTTTTTTTTTCATTTTTTAACTAGTTATATTAATATAAATATTATTATAGCCAAAATATCAGAATATTGTATTGTCATTAAAACTACAATCTACATATGACTGCAAAGTTTTCCGTCAAAAGAACATTTGGAAGAGGGTGAAAATCGAGTGGCAAGATTTTTTTACATACAACATGCCATACAAGTGAAGCTAATATAAGCGTGTTAAAAATAAGCTCTTTTCGGATTATGATACACGCGAACATCAATCATTTGCAGTAGAGTACGTTAACAAAATATAAAAAATATAAGCTGACTTACCATTGTCACTTTAGAAGAACTACAGTGATAATGAAAATTATGTCCACAAAATTCTTAAATTCTCGGATAAGAGATTCTCTTTAATTGTTCTAAATATGGACATCGAAAAAAAAAATAAAAATAAAATTGTTTTTTTTTTTTTATAAATTTATCTAAAATGTTTATGCATATTTATGGATATAATATTATGCAGTATATATGTACGTATTTATGATTTTTTTTTGTTTGTTTATTATTCTCTTGTTGTATCTATGCCTATTTTGTATTTTTATTTATAATTCATGCATGTAGTCTGATTTGTTAAAATAAAAAGCTGTGCATGAATGAACTGTGACAAAATAAATATATATTTATGCGTCATAAAATATGAAACAAAATAATTAGTTGTAGTTTACATACACCTTTGAATATCAAAATGAAAACAATTGTCCCTATAATATGCGAATTTTTTTAGAAAAAAGTTTTTATTTAAAAGGTTTAAAAGCTGCCGTTACTTCTGTAATAAGCATTGTATTCTAAAACCGACCGTCTATTACGAGCCACATTTCATTAAAATATTTTTTCTCGACAATTATTAATCTATTCTAAGTATTTAAATCATGCGTCCGTAGTACAGTTAATTGTAATTTAAGTAGTAAAATATTTAATTTCAGTTTTGAAAAATATTTTAAAAACTCAGTTTTCATCTCTACCCTTGCTTGAAAAATACGGTCCACAGTCGGTGCTGTAGTATAAAATTAAAATTTGCTAGTATTTAGGGTGTACCTAAATAAATATTAATTTGTCAGCGCTCGGAACCTCTGGCGTCGGGGCGCTTTAAAAGGTGTAATAAAACTAATAAAAGCGGGCCAGTGGGTTAATTTATTGAATATTTATGAAAAAAAACAGTAACACCTTATTTTGATAAAACCGATCTAGTTTAAACTTTTACCGATTGCTGACTAGGTCGGTTAATTTATCAAAATGAGGTAGGACTTTTTCCATTAATTATTTTCAATAAATTAACCCTGTGCCAAAACTAAACACTAGTTTTTTTACACCTTTAAAGCCCCGCGACGCCGGACTGTAGTATATTTATTTACACTCTAAATAAGCTAAAATCAAAATATTGGACTAGCTTTACAAAATTGACCACGAGCTCTTGAACTATAGGGTATACCATTCACTTAACAGGCCCACATCTTTGGTTTTGTTAATGCCTGTTGTTATTCCTGTTCCTTGTGTTTGAACAGACAGCTGTTACTTTTTCTGCAATGGAACCACGCTCTGAACTTATCCAATTTTAATTTTACCATCACTATGCTGTAATGTTCAATGTTCATAATATTTCCATTCGCTTGAATTTGTTTACATTTTGCCCGCAGATTCGCTTGTGGTAACATCGGTCTTAACGTGAACTGTATCTAAACTCGAGCGTTGAAGCACCTTAAGTTTGGGTACCGTTTGATTGGAGCATTGGGCTTGAGAATAGCCGAGCGTGTAGCAATGCTGTTGTTTACATGGCGTTGCTATTGTTCCTCTATTACAAGTCCCCAGTTCCCGGGTTCTAACCCGAGAGCTGGTAAAAGTGTCAATTGGATTTTCAAATTATTATTTAAAAAAAATTAATTGAAAATATGAATTGATGCTAGGCCCAAATAACCTTAGCTGTTGGTGGTCTTTAAAACACAATTTTTTGATTGAGCATTCTTGATGTTTTAGGCCCAGCGCACACACGCTACTTTTTGTATCACGATTTTGCGATTCAGTCGCTTGTAGATCGTCAGATGCAGAACCAACAGCGTAAGCCCACACACTACTCGTTGAAATACACATTAGCGAGAAGCGTGAAAACGCGCGATTGTCCGAAAACACATAGCACACTTGGTCTCAAGTTCGCACGACACCATTGCACTGAGGATGCACTTTTCACGCGTAGGCACGCAAATTCGAAACAAACGGATCGATTGCTAGATCGCGCGACAGTGCGAATAAGTTTCCATGCAGTTGGCAAATCGCGCGACCGAACGAGAAATTTAGGGATAATTTTTTAAAATATAATTTAAAAAAAATGTTGATTCTTTTATAACTTGATGGATTGTTTATATCTTTACATTTGCCTCAATGACAATAAAACAAACTGTGTCATTAACAATAGTCAATTTACTTATAGATCTCTTGACCGCATCGTTCTTTTTCCTCTCTTACGCTAGTAATAGACGCGCATGCAACACGCGGCGTACCGTACAGTACGTCCCGCACTGACGTTTTTTTATTTATTTTTAATACACACATATACCATTCAAATAAGAATTATTATTGATAGTCTGTATTTATCCACGCAAAATCGCTGCTTGTGTATGCAATGAACAAAGTATTGCGTTGTCGGCAGTAGATATGATTCGCCGGTCCTGTGACCTCCCAGACTACCAGCCTCCCAACGGAAAAGCCATTTTCCAGCATGGCGTCGCTTTTCCGGAAAAAATTAAAAAAGTCGACATTATACTCAAATTAAAGGGAAAAGGCGGTGCCTACACGTTGCTGTAGTCCAATCGCAGCTCGGCAGCTTCGTTTGCGAATCGGGTGGGAGGGCACCATTGAAATTTTTTTTTTTTAAAGTGGACATTATACTCTAATTATATGGCAAGGCGGT